>BSBM01000474.1:5585000-5685000 GCA_027924585.1 Larix kaempferi
GTTAGTTGAGGAATCCTTGTAAGTTTCTTTTCCTCCGCTTAATTATATGCTTAAACTCAATGGGTGTTCTCGCCTGAGTTGGGGTTGCACAATGGAGGATCCCAACCTATCCATCCAAACAGAAGGATAGTGGGAAACCCAAGTTCTAGCAATGTCGAACCTGCCCTGCACCAATTCTCACGCCCGCCAAGGGGACAAAGGCCACCGCTATTCCATGCAGGGCAATGGACATCGCATGCATTTCATCCGACCGCGCCACATAGAGCCTGGACAACCATCTCCGCTCCTCCCCCTGCCTTTAGGGGGAGCGCATTTGTCAGATGCGACGCGCAAACAGACGTGCCCTCGACCGAGGTCTCGAGCGCAAATTGCGTTCAAAAACTCGATGATTCACGAGATTCTGCAATTCACACTAAGTATCGCATTTCGCTACATTCTTCATCGTAACGAGAGCCGAGATATCCATTGCCGAGAGTCATTTCTCTTATAGATTACCGACAAATCCCCCCGCCCACCCGGTGGAGTGCAACTACAACCAAATAGAAGATCCCACGATGCATACGATGCATCTGTATCATGGCCCAAGGGACAACGAGCCTCGTGCAAGACAAAGCACAAGCACACGAGGAGGGATGGGGATGGGTTTCGTCACAAACATCAACCGCAAATCCAAAGGGGGCCATGCAAGGAGCGATCGAGGAGGGGACTAGGGTGGCCAACCCAACAGCTTGCGCTGCATTTCATCCAATCCATCAATCGCCTCTCTCGTAGTTTCCCCGTTTAGCAAGGGCAAGGAAAAACGAGGGAGGACACGTCGCTACCAAACACAAGGGGCAACCATTAGCACTCCAAAAGACTCAAGGTTTTCTCCAAGGAGCATGCTTACACCTCTTGTAGATCAATAGCGACAACAAGCAATGCCAACAGAGTCGGATCCATGGGGAGGGTCCGCTGGGCCATGATGCCGGCTGCAAAGGCGTGCTAACTCTGGTTAAATCACATGGGCACATCCCCTGATAGTTTTTAACAGCGCAGAGCCCCTGGCAGCGGCCCATTGTAGCAAGAGCACAACAAGCACACCCATCACAGCAGCTATGCCTTGCGGAAAGGTCCATTGGGAGAGGCCACATGATGCAAGGCCCTTAGAAATCTCGAGGCAAGAAGATGAGCAAAACAACAACCAAAGGGGCATTCGAGTTGGCTACACGCCGAGCGTCCACTGAACGGTTGCACATCCTGCAACCACTTTCCTGTCAAGGACAGGATTGGCACCCATCAACAAAGTCAGGCTGGAGAAGCCTTGAAATCAACCACTGGAGGCGGGAGTTAAGGAAAGCGATCAACACCCCGAGAGTGGCGATGCACATCCGCGTCGAAACACCTAATGGGTGAGAGGATGCAAGCGGCTAACCAATGGCGACCGATGCCCAACAACCCAAAGCCGCGGAGTGGAAAACTCTCGCATGGTAGGCCGCGCTCCAAAGGAACAGTGGAGCCGGATGCAACAATGTTCAAACACTCCCACAGTCTTCGAGCACAAATATCCAACAAAGGTGGCATGTGCATGCGCAATGAACCCCCCACGTGCATGCCCTGCATCCAATGGATGATAGCAAAAGCAAACAGAGCACACCGTAAAACGGGGACATTCGAGCACTGCTTTCAATTATCCTACCGCAGAATCACCGACGGTAACCTTGTTACGACTTCTCCTTCCTCTAAATGATAAGGTTCAGGGAACTTCTCACGACGTCGCCGGTAGCAAACCATCGTCGTCGATGCGATCCGAACACTTCACCAGATCATTCAATCGGTAGGAGCGATGGACGGTGTGTACATGTTGGAGCATAGGCCGAAGCTATGGTAAAGCTGCTAAGTTTTAGGAAAAAGCACTAAGTTTTGAAGGAAAAGTGCTATTTTTTAGGAAAAGCACCATTTTTGGGCAGAAATGAACAGTGCGTGGTACGGCGCCAGATGGACGAGCTCACTGCAGATTGCGGGCCGAAAATCGTGGAGCTCGCATGCACAAGTCAAAAGAAAGAGTAAATAAGGTGGCCGAATAGAAAGGTCAAACACCACAGTAAATGAAGTGGCGGAATAGAGGGCTCAGCTACCCTCATTAAAACAAACTACAGGAGTTATGGTCGCTCGGACCAAGGAAGAGCAAAGGGCCAAATCATTGAAGGCAAAGGACAAGGAGAAAAGAACGAGGAAGTGGTGCCCATACCCATGATCTGTGCCAGAAATCGCGGAGTTTGCAGGAAGTTGCGACGTGACTGCAAGTGACGCCTACAGTACACCTAGCCATGTCCGTGGTTAGGGTTTTTGGGGATCATTGTTGGGAAAGGCCCACAGTTTTGTAAAGGTGTGACCCTCAGGGCCACCTATATATATGTGTAATTGAAAAGGGAAAATGGTTAGATAGTTAGATAGTCACTGATTCATTTGTATTGTTGTGTCTTGTAAGCTGTTAATGATCATTTTGTGCATGTAAGAAGGCCGCGATCTCGCAGGAAGACCGCTTAGCATAAGGGCCATTGTATGTATCGACCAGCCGCAAGAGGACTGAGAGGGGAATGTAATTGTATGTCTTTGTCATGGTAATATCTGTAGAAGAAGAGAATAGATCGAAGAGAAGGGCTCCCAGCTGTGTGCGTGGAGTTTCCCAGAAAGATCTAAGGCTGCAGCTATGTGCGCAGCGGAACTGTGTCATCCCCATCTCAAGATAATATAAAACATAGTTCCCATGGATGTAGCTTCCCTCCTATAAGTGAACCACATAATTCTTGTTGTTGTGGTGATGCTTTATGTGATTGCATTTCTTTGCTTTACTGTCTATGTTTCTATGAATGTTTCGCTAGCTTTATGAATGATTATGTAAAGTAAATCCTGGAAGCTCCCTTAGAAGTTGTACTTGTGCATTGTCGAAGGAGCCTGTAAGAGCACTGTCACCGCAGCGCTAAAGGAGTGTGTTACTGTGCTGTGGCACAAGGGCAGAGACGATACATAGTGTATCGGGGGTAGCGGGTAAGAGACTCGTGCGCAGGTGTGGAGCTACCGCGCAGCTCAGCTGAGAAGAGTAAGTACCAGCGCTGTGGCGCTGTGAGACCTATGAAAGAGTAAGATGCTCTGTTCAGGGGTTACCTCCAAGAAGGGAAGAGAGAAGACTGTAGAATCCACACCATCTAGGTTAAGGAAACCTGATTCCTTATCCCCCCATAGCCACTTTGGGTGAGACTTAGGGCTGCTGCGCAGCTCGTTACCGAAAGGGCCAGTGCGCCAAAGGGGTGTTTTGTTGCTGCACATCCTGAAAACCCGGGTCTGTCCAGAAAGAAGCCAACAAATGGTTCTATTTCCAGCTTTAAACCTATTATTTTGAAGGCAATGTGGTGCTGAAATCCTACAGCTGAAGAAATTCAAGAGTGGTTTGATTCAAAGGCTAGAGAGTTCACTGAACGTGAAAATAGAATCCCTAGGCTCCAGACAGAGGATTGGTTGCAGAAGCATATTTTAACTGAGCTTCACAAAATATTCTTTGTAACATTTGCACTCGAGTTGCATGAGTGGGTATCCAAGCTAGTAGATACTGGACCCACTGTGCATGTTGATCAACCTATTGTTTGGATGCTTGAGCTAGTTAACATTTTGAAGCGGGTAGATAATCCTATGTCCCACGCAGTAGACTTTTGGTTGAACAGTCTACTGGAAGGCTTCATCACCGAGTTTGCAATAGATACGAGAAAGAGCTTCAGGGAGGATGAGAGGAGCTTCTTCAAAGCATATAGGGGTAAGTTCTTAAATTCTCTGAACTTGTGGATTAAAATGCTCTTATATGAAAAAGGAAAACTATGCATAGCTTCCGATGAATAGCATAGACAAGTAATGTCCGCAGATTCTGATAGTGATCTTGAAGTTATTGGTTTCACTCATAGCGAAAAACAGTATAAAGTAGACCTCGACCAGCATTCTTTTGAGTCTATCCTAGAAGATAGTCGAGCTCATAGAGCGAGCCATATAGAGAGACAAGGGAGTGCTCATATCCCTTATCACCCTTTTACACCGCAAAAGCCAAACGAGGCTCAGCATAACCCTGCAGTAACACCTTCTAGTAGCCCGCACGGTACTTCTAGTACCTCAGCCCCACCTTTGTTTAACCATCCCGGAGGCAGTGCCACAACACCTCCACGTCAACCTAGCGCAAGAAGGATGGGTGATGACATGAAGCTACCAACCTTTAGAGGAACAGGGCTAGAAGACCCCGAGTAGCACTGGTTTCTATGTGAATCCATTTGGACGATTAAGCAAATTAATGACGATGCTGTTAAGCTGGTTCAGTTAGCAAGCACACTAAGAGAGAGAGCCTTAACCTGGTTTATGAAATACTCAGCAGCACAGAATAGGATGCTTGCCGATGTAAGAAGTGTTATGATTAAAGAATTCAAGAAACCTAAATCAAAATCACAGTGCATAACAGAACTCAAAGACATAAAACAGTTACCTACAGAATCAGTATGGGACTTTGACCAGAAGTTCAAAGCCTTGATAAATCAAGTAAGCTTTGAGTTTGCACTGAAACAGCATAAATAATGGTTCATTGCTGCGTTGTTTCCTCATATTAGACTCCCTCTTATGCAACAAAATCTCACTACTCAAGAACAAGCTCTAGAGATGGCTATGAAACTAGAAGCTTCACCAATTGTTGGAACAAGCAACGATGTTGCGCAGTTGCAGAACCAAATAGCAAACCTAACTTTGCAAGTGCATTATATTAAGAAAGGAAAGGATGTTAAAGAAGAAATTTGGTGTACAAAGTGTAGAGCACAAGGACATTCAAAGGAACATTGTCCTGTTTTCATAGATTATATTGCAACTGGAGCACCTAACCCTTTACCACAGGCTTAGGGGCCTTGGTGTGAAATCTGTAGAACTAGAGGCCATAGACCACAAGAGTGTCACTTGTTACAGAAATATGTACAAACTCCAAAGAATCTATATTGCAATTTCTGTAAATCAGTAGGCCATGATGAGAACAATTGCAGAGCATATGACCTTATGATAGAAAGAAAACAGGATGTTTATAGAGTACAGATAGAACCACAGGGACCCACAGCAGGTCCACAGTATGACCCAGCTTGCGAAGGCCGAGGAGGAAATTACGGGGGCCGAGGACGCGCAGGAGTTTTTGGTCATGGAAGAGGACATATCACTTGCTATAACTGCGGAGCTCAAGGCCATTATGAAAGGGATTGCCAAAACCCTACAACCACCTGCAGATACTGTAAATATTATGATAATGTCATTGAAGAATGCCCTCAGTTGATGGCCAAGATGCAAGAAAAGAAGCCACAGGTTAACCAGAATATTCAGTTGATTGCAGCAGAAAAAAGAGAACCAGATCCCACAGTTAATGTAGTGACGTACAGTGATGCAACCACTGGTGCGCCAGAGTCAGGAACTGGAAAGCCAACAACATAATGGGTACGCTGCGCTAATATTAAACCATCCTCACTCGACCTACAGAAGCAAAAAGAAGCATTCAAGCAAGCTCAAGAGTATTTCTCAGATCCGTGAGCTTCAAGTTCTGTCGCATTACCACACAATGATATCAGACCACATGTGCCAAGTCAAGAGAACCAGGTACAAGAGCAGGCTACTACATCTGGAAGGCCTGATGAGGAGGATACACTAGGCAGTGTTCATGCTTTCCTGAGAAGCTGCTTAAAGTTGTTGCGCAATGAAAAAGCAACTATGAAACTCCAACACCTGTTGGACCAGTGTCAACAATCTACTTCGATGAACACAGCACAACATGTTGTTCATCAGATCAGGAGTCATACTAGAACTGGAAGAGAGATGAGACTCACAGCGCAAATTGGAGCATTTGAAATGTACGAAGTCATTTTGAATTTAGGCTCAGAAGTTAATGTTCTCACCATGCAGACTTGGGAATAGATGGGTAGTCCTCAGCTTATCAGATCTCCTATCCATCTAAGACTAGCAAATCAGCAACGAGTTTCTCCATTGGGCAGATTACCCAATGTACCCTTTGATATGGATGGAGTAAGGAGTTCTGCAGACTTTGAAGTAATCAAAATTCTGGATGACAGTAGACCTTACCCAACACTTTTAGGCATAGACTGGGCATTTGATAATCTGGCTGTCATTAATTTGAAGACAAGACAAATGACCTTTGAGTATGACTAGATTAGGGTCATTGCACCACTTGATCCCCTTCAAGTACCACGGTATATTGAACCCATTCGATCAGAAGAATAAGTGCGCCACATGGAAAGTTTGTATCAGATGACTGCTAGTCATAATGATTATGTCAATCCCACAGTGGATGGCCATATCAGCTAGCGATGCGATAACTCATGTGCATCAGATTCAGAAGCAGGACTGGAAAACTGGCAGAATCACTTACATGAGGTTTCTGCAAGGAGTTGCGCCATGATGACTAAATCCATTTGATGGATTGGCACAGAATTGAATAACACTCCAATATTTGATGGTTTAACTGGAGTAAGTGAATTCTTACAGGCATATGAACATCCCAGATGAGTAGCGCATACAAGCATTGGATGTAGCATTGCGTGCTACACCCGCAAGATGTTGGGGTGCGCATAAAGAAAATATCGACACATGGCAAGACTGTCGCAAGTTGATACTGCGCAGATTTCAAGAGACCACAGCAGGAGTTTTGTGCAAATATGATGGACAGAGTGACCCCAGGTCACACATTGAAGCATGTATTCAGCAATGGTCAGATATTCCAGAGGATGAGTGGGTTCACCTATTCATCCACACGTTGGATATAGTTCCAAGGAACTGGTACACTGAAACAGAATTGCGCAGAGGCACTATCACTTGGCCTCTCATGATTGAAAGTTTTCAACTCACTTTCAGCTTTGAGTCAGAACATCCAAGCATCGATCAGGGTTTAAAGTGTATTAGAAAGAAGACATTTGGAAAATGTCCTTTACAAGAGTATTCTCAACCAGATTAGGCTGTCCAGATGGAACATGCCCTGGAATGCTATAATTTCACCACTGGAGAAGAGGATGATGATCCTTGCAACATCAATATTCCAGAGTCAGAAGGGATGCGCAAAGTCGAAGGCCCTCAGCTTGATATCCCTGTCATTACAGAACACATCAAACTCAAGAAGATTAACATTGGTATAGAAGCCGAACCCAAGGTTGCCTCTATAGGAGATTATTGGGATGATGAAACTGTTGGCCATATTGTAGATTTACTACATGAGTACCAGGATGTCTTTCCTGCCAAGTTTACAGAAATGAAAGGCATCCTAGGAGATTTAGGAGTTATGCGCATATCTTTGAAAGTGGAATAGAGGGCTCAGCTACCCTCATTAAAGCAAAGTATAGGAGTTATGGTTGCTCGTACCAAGGAAGAGAAACGGGCTGAAGCATTGAAGGAAAAGGACAAGGAGCAAAGAATGAGGAAGCGACGCCCATACCTGTGATCTGTGCTGGAAATTGCAGAGTCTACAGGAAGCTGCGACGTGACTACAAGCGGCACCTACAGTACACCTAGCCGTGTCCGCGGTTAGGGTTTTTGGGGATCACTGTTGGGAAAGGCCCACAGTTTTGTAAAGGTGCGACCCTCAAGGCCACCTATATATATGTGTAATTGAAAAGGGAAAATGGTTAGATAGTTAGATAGTCACTAAGTCATTTGTATTGCAGTGTCTTGTAAGGTGTTAATGATCATTTTATGCATGTAAGAAGGCCGCGATCTCGCAGGAAGACCACTTGGCGGAAGGGCCATTGTATGTATCGACTAGTCGCAAGAGGACTGAGAGGGGAATGTAATTGTATGTCTTTGTCATGGTAATATCTGTAGAAGAAGAGAATAGATCTAAGAGAAGGGCTCCCAGCTGTGTGCGTGGAGTTTCCCAGAAAGATCTAAGGTTGCAGCTGTGTGCGGAACGGAACTGTGTCATCCCCATCTCAAGATAATATAAAACACAGTTCCCGTGGACTTAGCTTCCCTCCTAGAAGTGAACCACATAATTCTTGTTGTTGTGGTGATGCTTTATGTGATTGCATTTCCTTTCTTTACTGTCTATGTTTCTATGAATGTTTCGCTAGCTTTATGAATGATTATGTAAAGTAAATCCTAGAAGCTCCCTTAGAAGTTGTACTTGTGCATTCTCGAAGGAGCCTGTAAGAGCACTGTCGCCGCAGCGCTACTGGAGTGTGTTACTACACTGTGGCACAAGGGCAGAGATGATACATAGTGTATCGGGGGTAGTGGGTAAGACACTCGTGAGCAGGTGCGGAGCTACCGCGCAGCTCGGCTGAGAAGAGTGAGTACCAGTGCTGTGGCGCTGTGAGTTCTGTGAAAGAGTAAGACGCTCTATTCGGGGGTTACCTCCATGAAGGGAAGAGAGAATAATATAGACTCCACACCATCTAGGTTAAGGAAACCTGATTCCTTAGCCCCCCATAGCCACTTCAGGTGAGACTTCAGGCTGCTGTGCAGCTCGTTGCCGAAAGGGCCAGTGCGCCAAAGGGTTGTTTTGCTGCTGCGCATCCTGAAAACCTGGGTCTATCCAGAGGAAAGTGATTGGATTAGTCTTATGGTGGTATAAGAGAAAAAGACAAAAGGTGAAATAAGAATCTGCGTGGACCTGCGCAAGCTCAATGACGCATCAGCGCATGATCCATTTCCTACGCCCTTTACAGACGAAGTGCTTGACAATGTTGGAGGACAAGAGGCTTACTCCTTCACTGATGGCTTTTCGGGATACCATCAGATCAAAATCCATCCAGAGGACCGCCATAACACCAATTTTGCGACTGAATGGGGCACATTCCAATATACGATAATGCCCTTTGGTCTTAAAAACGCTACTGTTATTTTCTCTAGAGTCGTTGTTGTTGTTTTTAAAGAATTCATTCATAAGTTTCTAGAAGTCTATTTTGATGACTGGACTGTGTTTGGTTTACTAAAGAACCATATAGGGAATCTAAGGACGATGTTAGAAAAATGTAGACAATATCAGATTTCCTTTAACTTGAAAAAATGTATCTTCTGTGCTCCTTTTGGTGTTTTGTTGGGTCACATTGTGTGCAAACAAAGACTCATGATGGATCCTGCGAAGGTTGCCATCATTGCTAACTTGTCTGTGCCCAACTCAGTCAAACAATTGTGCACTACATTGGGACATACAGGATACTACAGGAAATTTATCAAGGGTTATGCAAAGATCACTGCGCCTATGGAAAGACCGCTGAAAAAGGATTCGAAATTCCAATGGACAGAAGAATGCCAACAGAGCTTGGACACACTTCAACGAAAGATGGTCATAGCACCTATTCTAGTTTTCCTAGACTAGAGAAAACCCTTTCATGTTCATGTAGATGCTTCTTCCATAGCATTGGGGGTTGTACTGACACAACCGGCAGAAGGAGGTATTGAACACCCCATTGCTTACTCTAGCAGAACGCTGTCTACAACTGAGAAGAACTACACCACTATAGAAAGAGAAGGACTAGCTATGGTGTATGCCTTACAAGAGTTCAGACACTATCTATTGGGTGCTCATTTTAAAATGTATACTGACCATTATGCTTTGAAGTACTTGGTCAATAAGCCAATGTTAGGGGGAAGAATTTGTAGATGGCTACTTCTCTTCCAGGAGTATGATTTTGAGATTATTGTGAATCCAGGTAGATTGAATGCAGGGCTTGACCATTTATCTAGGATAGAGTCAGGGGAGGAACCTACAAATTTGGAGGACAATCTGCCTGATGCACAACTGTTTTCTGTTCAAGCAACAGACGAGTATTATTCCGATATTCTTGGGTTTCTCACTACAGGGCAAGCGCCAGTCAAGTTCACAATGCAGCAAAAGAAACAACTTGTTGTCAAAGCCGCAGACTTCACTTTGATAGCAGGCCAGCTCTATAAGTTGGGACCTGATGAAGTCTTGCGCAGATGCATTTTACCGCATGAGAAGAATTCCATAATCACAGAAGCGCACTAAGGAACCGCAGGAGGCCATTTCACAGGAAAGCCGACTGCATAGAAGATCTTAGCCGCATGTCTTTGGTGGCCAACATTACACAAGGATACTAAGGAATTATACAAGTGTTGCAATGTGTGCCAGCGAATAGGAAAACCTTCGAGAAGAGATGAAATGCCGCTAAGACCCCAGATAACAGTGCGTGCTTTTGATAAGTGGGCCATTGATTTTGTGGGACCTATCAACACACCAAGAAAGAGAACCGGCGCAAGATACATCATCACATCTATTGAATACCTCACCAGATGGGATGAGGCGAAGCCAGTTAAGAATTGCGACGTTGTCACTGCCGCGCAGTTCATTTTTGAGAATATTGTCACTAGATTTGGATGTCCACTAATTCTAATGAGTGATCAGGGAACACATTTCCTGAACGAGACTATAGAGGCCCTTACTGAAGAATTCCACATTAGTCACCATAAGAGTACACCCTACCACCCTCAAGCTAATGGTATGGTGGAGGCATTCAATAAGATTCTGGAGAATGCCCTGACCAAGATCTGTAATCAACAAAGAGATGATTGGGACCTTAGAGTCATAGCTGTGTTAAGGGCTTACAGAACCACATGCAAGAAATTAATAGGTCACACACCTTTCAGTTTGGTGTATGGACAAGAAGTATTCATGCCCATGGAATACATTGTTCCCAGTCTCAAAATTGCTCAAATTACAGAAATGGCAGATACTGATACTATGAGTGAAAGGATGTCACAATTGGTGCCTTAGAAGAAGACATGCTTTTAGCTGGATTCCATCAACAAGTGCAGAAGGAGAGACAGAAGGCTTGGCATGACAGGCATATTAAGAATAAAGTATTTCAGGAAGGATACTTGGTACTCCTCTATGATAGTAAATTCATCAAGTTTCCAGGCAAGTTTTGTGTACATTGGTTAGGCCCTTTTCAAGTGATGAAGATAATAGAAGGTGGAGCAGTTCAGTTTGCGAAGCTTAATGGAGACTTCATGTCCACAATGATCAACGGGAGTTGGCTCAAGCTTTATCGTAACAGCCACTCCGCCCTGTCGACCTAATCAGTTGCTAAAGTCGTGTAGATGTCCAGTGTAGTTGAAAGAGGCATCACACTTATCACAGTCTACACAGAAGTCGCGAGACATTTTCAGTCTCTCGCTTCCCGCGCAGTTCCTTGAAACATCCGCGCAGTCAATAAATCTTGTTTTGAGCGAGCCTACTTTCGCTCTTGCGGAGTTCTACTCGCCGTGGAGTCCTCCATGTGCATAGTTACCCATGCTGAAGTTACCCACCGAAAATTTGAACTGTGGTAGTTCTCTAGCCGTGTCTGAGTCTTAATGAAGGATGAGACCTCCATCTAATTGTACTTGCTCTGACAGATTCGGCTTGATTTCCCTAAGATTCGCATTTAATTAAGGAGCCGAAGGCCTTAGCACATCTCCCAAAGGCTGTCAGAGCCCATCCCTCACATTTAATGCACCACAGAGGCACAGGGGGGGGTTGTCAACTCATTCGCTTAGGTGCCAACGGTTATTAGCGCCACCTGTCTGCACCTACTACTGCCCTCAGCTATAAATACCCTTCATTCGTATATGCTTGGGTTACTTTCCTTGCTATTGAGTTGTATAGTTGTTCTGTTTGAGAGTCTAAGCCATTGTTTTAAGAGCTGTGTCGTCTAGACTGCTTCCCTATGTTTTCAGAGTTCACATCCTACGTTGTTCTGCCCTTTTATGTTCAGTGCTTGTTGTAGGTTCATGACGGAGAACCTGTCAACTGAAGAATTCGTCCTCACTTCAGATGTAGAGGGTTAGACTTTGGTATGGCTACCCCGATCAAGATTGTCAAGCTTCCTATTTCCTCTGATCCCAGATAGTCCCCGGGCGCAAGGGTGGCTCAACAACAGCCCCAACAGTAGCAGCAGCCGGAGGAACCCGTTCCAGAGCCCTTGGCCACTCTGGTTAACTACATTCCTCCGTGCCCAGATGATGCACCCGAGGTGCGTATTCCCAAGAATGCCAAGTATTCGATTCCACTGCCACCAATGGCGAAAATCATGGAAGAAGAAGGATCCCTGCTTGGACATCTCTTGCTGGTTAAGTTTTCTGACTTCAACTTGGAAGATTATAGAACGTATCCTCAGTTCACGCCAGATCACTATCTGACAATGGTCCATAATCCCGTTAAGAAGATTGGCGAATTCGTCCCGCAGGAATTTGCAGTAAATCTAGAGAAGCCTGGACTGTTAAACCTGTTGAAGCTACCACACTTCGGGCGTAGCATTGAAGTTAATGCGGTTGTCAAGGTCCTGTTATCTTGTGTTCACAGTGGTTATCTTGGGCTAGGGAGGCCAATTGATCTGAATGTGGACCTGATTGATCGAATTACCGGCCAATCTAAGGTTGGTAAGGACCCCAACATCCACTTCGTTGGTAAAGACAAGGACCGAAAGCTGGCTGCACAGGTGGTGCAGAAATACAAATTGTCGAGAGGAGGTCAGGCTTATCACCTCACTGTAGTTGAAGATGAAGCACTAAGATTCATAGCCAGTCTGCTTGCAGGCAGACTTTTAACGAAGCGCCGACCTAAAGAAGTCCCTGAAGCTGTTGTAGAGCTCGCAATTGCAGCTGCGGAGGGAGAGCAGTATAATTGGTGTCTCTTCCTCCTGAATGCATTCTTGGAAGACTGCTGGAACGTTCAGGACAACGCCAATCAACTATTCCATTTCTCTTGGCTCCTGATCTTGTGTGCCTTTGTCGGGTGGAAGGAACCACCCAACACTAAGTTTCTTTTGCGCCGCTCAGGAGAGGTTACAGGGATGCGCTATGTCAACCTCTAGGATTCTAGTAATCCCGTGAAGCACAAGATGAACTGCTCTGTGTTCTTCGCGTATTACCATATTCTCAGGGATACCATCCTGGAGATGCCGAGGCTTACTGAGGAGACGACAGAACTCTATTGAACGAAGTTGGTTTTTTCTGCCAACTTGCATGAAATCTATTTCCGCCCTTGCGGAATTCAGTTGGAAGAATGGGCCATAGGCATCTACCGAATGAGTACCCAGGATGTGGAGGACACTGTGAAGTCCTAGCCAGATGAATGGAGGCAAGCTGTTAAATCCGCTTCCATGGTGCCACCCCCTGAGGCGCCAGAGAAAGATAAGGGCAAGGAAAAGATCGAGCAAAAGAATGGTGAAGGTCTGTCAGGACCAACTACCAAGAACCATAAGTTGTCACACCCCGCAGAAGCGACTGGAGATCCCTATGAGATCCTTGCCGCGAGGATCAACTAGTTCTGGAAGGAGCTACTTCAAGAGCTATGTGCCTCTTAGGCCAATATCAAAAGTGCTCTGGATCTACAGCTCATGGAGTTGAAAGGTCTTGCAGGACGAGTTGCACAAACCCATGCGCCAGCATCCGGCTCGCAGGTGCCGCAAGCATCTACAAGCACTGAGCAGGTTGAAATACCTATAGAAAGGCACACTATCGTCCACATCCCGCCTACAAGCATGGCACTCCCGGATCCTCTGGCTGCACCTCAGGTAAGCACGGTTGGCCCTGTTGAAATAAATTTGTCACTAATACCGTTGGAAACTCTACAGTTGGTTCACGAGCAAGTCTCTACTCAGCTGAGAGCTAGGGAGCTCTCCACATTCCATGCCAATCAAAGACTGCAGACGCAGGAAGTAGAGCTAAGGGCGGGCTATAAGGAGATCTCTGCACAGCTTGCACTTCACAAAGCGCAAGACACTAGGCTAAGGAATGCCGTCGATAAAATTTCCCAGGAGCTGCCATCCTACCAAATTCAACCAGACCTTCCTTTAGTCGAGAAAGTGCAACGCATTGGTGGAAGGGTGAAAGCCCTAGAACAACAAGTAGTTGCTATGGCTGAGGACCATAGAAAGCAGCTCGCCGAGTTGGAAGCTCGTGTCGTAGTGCCTCCCGTAGATGATAAGCAAGAATGACTTGAAGCACTGCGCATAGCTTCTACCCAAATGAAGTGCAGAACAGATGAATCCCAGTAGTTAATGACGCAAGCTATGCAGGCTTGGGCTAAGCTCGAGAAGCTCCCTTCTAAAGTTTCCCTTTTGGAACAGGTGAAAGCAGCAGAACATTCCCTAACTGTTTTAATCGAAGAAGCTAAGCCCTTGGAAGGCTTAGCCAAAATGAGAAAGATGAGCGAAGTCCACAATGTCCAGCAAGAACTGCACAGGCTCAGAGACAAAGATGCTACTCTCGCTAACATCATTCAGCCGTTTATGGATGAGTATGCTGAACTTGCTGCCCAAGCAGAGGCCAAGGTCAAAGCATTTGCTGAATCTCAAGAGTTGGTCGATGGCGCAAAAGGAGAAGAAGCTACATCAGACCTGGTGTAGACAGCCATGAAGTGTGTGTAAGACATGGACTCCGCTATTGCACAATGGAAGCAAGCCTTCCCTGTGACCCAAGCCAAGTCAGATGCATAAGTAAAACGACCGCGATCTACGCTGGAAATCACGGAGTATATAGGAAGCTGCAACGTGACTGCAAGCGGCGCCTACAGTACACCTAGCCGTGTCCGCGGTTAGGGTTTTTGGGGATCACTATTGGGAAAGGCCCATAGTTTTGTAAAGGTACGACCCTTAGGGCCACCTATATATATGTGTAATTGAAAAGGGAAAATGGTTAGATAGTTAGATAGTCACTGAGTCATTTGTATTGTTATGTCTTGTAAGGTGTTAATGATCATTTTGTGCATATAAGAAGGCCGCGATCTCACAGGAAGACCGCTTGGCGTAAGGGCCATTGTATGTATCGACCAGCCGCAAGAGGACTGAGAGGGGAATGTAATTGTATGTCTTTGTCATGGTAATATCTGTAGAAGAAGAGAATAGATATAAGAGAAGGGCTCCCAGCTGTGTGCGTGGAGTTTCCCAGAAAGATCTAAGGCTGCAGCTGTGTGCGCAGCGAAACTGTGTCATCCCCATCTCAAGATAATATAAAACACAGTTCCTGTGGACATAGCTTCCCTCCTGGAAGTGAACCACATAATTCTTATTGTTGTGGTGATGCTTTTATTTGATTGCATTTCTTTTCTTTACTGTCTATGTTTCTATGAATGTTTCGCTAGCTTTATGAATGATTATGTAAAGTAAATCCTGGAAGCTCCCTTAGAAGCTGTAATTGTGCATTGTCGAAGGAGCCTGTAAGAGCACTGTCGTCCCAACGCTAAAGCAGTGTGTTACTACACTGTGGAACAAGGGCAGAGACGATACATAGTGTATCGGGGGGTAGCGGGTAAGAGACTCGTGCACAGGTGCGGAGCTACCGTGCAGCTCGGCTGAGAAGAGTGAGTACCAGCGCTGTGGCATTGTCAGACCTGTGAAAGAGTAAGACGCTCTGTTTGGGGGTTACCTCCAAGAAGGGAAGAGAGAAGACTGTAGACTCCACACCATCTAGGTTAAGGAAACCTGATTCCTTAGCCCCCCATAGCCACTTTGGGTGAGACTTCGGGCTGCTGCGGAGCTCGTTGCTGAAAGGGCCAGTGCGTCAAAGGGGTGTTTTGTTGCTGCGCATCCTGAAAACCCGGGTCTGTCCAGAGGAAAGTGATTGGATTAGTCCTATGGTGGTATAAGAGAAAAATACAAAAGGTGAAATAAGAATCTGCGTGGACTTGCGCAAGCTCAACAACGCATTAGTGCATGATCCATTTCCTACGCCCTTTACAGATGAAGTGCTTGACAATGTTGGAGGACTAGAGGCTTACTCCTTCACTGATGGCTTTTCAGGATACCATCAGATCAGAATCCATCCAGAGGACCGCCATAAGACCACTTTTGCGACTGAATGGGGCTCATTCCAGTATATGGTAATGCCCTTTGGTCTTAAAAATGCTCCTGCTATTTTCTCTAGAGTCGTTGTTGTTGTTTTTAAAGAGTTCATTGATAAGTTTCTAGAAGTCTATTTTGATGACTGGACTGTGTTTGGTTTACTAAAGAACCATATATGGAATCTAAGGATGATGTTAGAAAAATGTAGACAATATCAGATTTCCCTTAACTTGAAAAAATGTATCTTCTGTGCTCCTATTGGTATTTTGTTGGGTCACATTGTGTGCAGACAAGGAATCATGATGGATCCTATGAAGGTTGCCATCATTGCTAACTTTCCTACACCCAACTCAGTCAAACAATTGTGCACTACATTGGGACATACAGGAAACTATAGGAAATTTATCAAGGGTTATGCAAAGATCACTGCGCCTATGGAAAGACTGCTAAAAAACGATTCGAAATTCCAATGGACAGAAGAATGCCAACAGAGCTTGGACACACTTAAAGGAAAGATGGTCACAACACCTATTCTAGTTTTCCAAGACTGGAGAAAACCCTTTCATTTTCATGTAGATGCTTCTTCCATAACATTGGGGGTTGTACTCACACAACTGGGAGAAGGAGGTATTGACCACCCCATTGCTTACTCTAGCAGAAAGATGTCTACAGCTGAGAAGAACTACACCACTACAGAAAGAGAAGGACTAGCTATGGTGTATGCCTTACAGAAGTTCAGACACTATCTATTGGGTGCTCATTTTAAAATCTATACTGACCATTCTTCTTTGAAGTACTCTGTCAATAAGCTAGTGTCAGGGGGAAGAATTTGCAGATGGCTACTCCTCTTCTAGGAGTATGATTTTGAGATTATTGTGAAGCCAGGTAGATTGAATGTAGGGCCTGACCATTTATCTAGGACAAAGTCAAGTGAGGAACCTACAAATTTGGAGGACAATCTGCTTGATGCGCAGCTGTTTTCTGTTCAAGCAGTAGACGAGTATTATTCAGACATTCTTGAGTTTCTCACTACAGGGAAAGCACCAGTCGAGTTCACAATGCAGCAAAAGAAACAACCTGTTGTCAAATCCACAGAATTCACTTTGATAGTAGACCAGCTCTATAACTTGGGCCCTGATGAAGTCTTGCGCAGATGCATTTTACTGCATGAGAAGAATTCCATAATCGCAGAAGCGCACTCAGGAACCGCAGGAGGCCATTTCACAGGAAAGCCGACTACGCAGAAGATCTTATCCATAGGTATTTGGTGGCCAACATTGCACAAGGATATTAAGGAATTCTGCAAGTGTTGCGATGTGTGCCAGCGAACAGAAAAACCTTCAAGAAGAGATGAAATGCCTCTAAGACCCCAGATAATAGTGCGTGCTTTTGATAAGTGGGCCATTGATTTTGTGGGACCTATCAACCCACCAGGAAAGAGAACCGGTGCAAGATACATCATCACAGCTACTGAATACCTCACCAGATGGGCTGAGGCAAAGCCAGTTAAGAATTGTGATGCTGTCACTACCGTGCAGTTCAGTTTTTAGAATATTGTCACTAGATTTAGATGTCCACTGATTCTAATGAGTGATCAAGGCACACATTTCCTGAACGAGACTATAGAGGCCCTTACTAAAGAATTCCACATTAGTCACCATAAGAGTACACCCTACCACCCTCAAGCTAATGGTACGGTGGAGGCATTCAATAAGATTCTGGAGAATTCCCTGACCAAGATCTGTAATCAACAAAGAGATGATTGGGACCTTAGAGTCACAACTGTGTTATGGGCTTACAGAACCACATGCAAGAAATTAACAGGTCACACACCTTTCAGTTTGGTGTATGGACAAGAAGCAGTCATGCCCATGGAATACATTGTTCCCAGTCTCAGAATTGCTCAAATTATAGAAATGGAAGATACTGATACTATGAGTGAAAGGCTGTCACAATTGGTTGCCTTAGAAGAAGAAGACAGGATTTTAGCTTGATTCCATCAACAAGTGCAGAACGAGAGACAGAAGGCTTGGCATGACAGGCATATTAAGAATAAAGTCTTTCAGGAAGGAGACTTGGTACTCCTCTATGATAGTAAATTCATCAAGTTTCCAGGCAAGTTTCGTGTACATTGGTTAGGCCCTTTTCAAGTGATGAAGATAATAGAAGGTGGAGCAGTTCAGCTTGCGAAGCTTAATGGAGAGTTGCTGTCCACAATGATCAACTGGAGTTGGCTCAAGCTTTATCGCAATAGCCACTCCGCCCTGTCGACCTAATCAGCTGCTAAACTCATGTAGATGTCCAGTGTAGTTGAAAGAGGCTTCGCACTTATCACAGTATACACGGAAGTCGCCAGGCATTTTCAGTCTCTAGCTTCCTGCGCAGTTCCTCGAAACATCCGTGCAGTCAATAAATCCTATTCTGAGGGAGCCTACTTTCTCTCTTGCGGAGTTCTCCTCGCTGTGGAGTCCTCCATGTGCACAGTTACCCATGCTGAAGTTACTCGCCGAAAATTTGAATTGCGATAGTTCTCTAGCCGTGTCTGAGTCTTAATGAAGGATGAGACCACCATCTAATTGTACTTGCTCTGACTGATTCAGCTTGATTTCCCTAAGATTCACATTTAATTAAGGAACTGAAGGCCTTAGCTCATCTCCCAAAGCCTGTCAGAGCCCATCCCTCGCATTTAATGCACCACAGAGGCGCGGGGGGGCGGGGGGGGGTTGTCAACTCATCCGCTTAGGCGCCAATGGTTATTAGCGCCACCTATGCGCACCTACTACTGCCCTCAGCTATAAATACCCTTCATTCGTATATGCTTGGGTTACTTTCCTTGCTATTGAGTTGTATAGTTGTCCTGTTTGAGAGTCTAAGCCATTGTTTTCAGAGCCGTGTTGTCCAGACTGCTTCCCTCTATTTTCAGAGTTCGCATCCTATGTTGTTTCACCCTTTTCTATTCAGTGTTTGTTGTAGGTTCATGACGGAGAACCTGTAAACTGAAGAATTCATTCGTCACTTCAGACGTAGAGGGTTAGACTTCGGTATGGCTACCCCGATCAAGATTGTCAAGCTTCCTATTTCCTCTGATCCCAGATAGTCCCTGGGCACAAGGGTGTCTCAACAACAGCCCCAGCAGCAGCAGCAGCTAGAGGAACCCATTCTAGAGCCCTTGGCCACTCTGGTTAACTACATTCCTTCGTGTCTAGATGATGCACCCGAGGTGCGTATTCCCAAGAATGCCAAGTATTCGATTCCGCTGCCACCAATGGCGGAAATCGTGGAAGAAGAAGGATCCCTGCTTGGACATCTCCCGCTGGTTAAGTTTTCTGACTTCAACTTGGGATATTATAGAACGTATCCTCAGTTCGCGCCAGATCACTATCTGACAGTGGTCCATAATCCTGTTAAGAAGATTGACGCATTCGTCCCGCAGGAATTTGCAGTAAATCTAGAGAAGCCTGGACTGTTGAACCTATTGAAGCTACCGCACTTCGGGCGTAGCAATGAAGTTAATGCG
The DNA here is from genome assembly GCA_027924585.1 of Larix kaempferi. Classification (NCBI taxonomy): domain Eukaryota; kingdom Viridiplantae; phylum Streptophyta; class Pinopsida; order Pinales; family Pinaceae; genus Larix; species Larix kaempferi. Next base: position 5,604,348 of record BSBM01000474.1, read on the forward strand.
GTTGTCAAGGTCCTGTTATCCTGTGTTCACGGTGGTTATCTTTGGCTAGGGAGGCCAATTGATCTGAATGTGGACATGATTCATCGAATTACCGGCCTATCTAAGGTTGGTAAGGACCCCAACATCCACTTCGTTGGTAAAGACAAGGACCGAAAGCTGGCTACACAGGTGGTGCATAAATACAAATTGTCGAGAGGAGGTTGGGCTTATGACCTCACTATAGTTGAAGATTAGGCACTCAGATTCACAGCCAGTCTGCTCGCAGGCAGAATTTTAACGAAGTGCCGACCTAAAGAATTCCCTGGAGCTGTTGTAGAGATCGCAATTGCAGCTGCGGAGGGAGAGCAGTATAATTGGTGTCTCTTCCTCCTAAATGCATTCTTGGAAGACTTTCGGAATGTTCAGGACACCGCTAATCAGCTGTTCCATTTCTGTTGGCTCCTAATCTTGTGTGCCTTTGTCGAGTGGAAGGAACCGCCCAACAGTCAGTTTCTTCCGCGTCGCTCAGCAGAGGTTACAGGGACGTGCTATGTCAACCTCTGGGATTCTAGTAATCCCGTGAAGTGCAAGATGAAGCGCGCCATGTTCTTCGAGTATTACCATCTTCTCAGGGATAGCATTGGAGATGCCGAGGCTTACTGAGGAGACGGCAAAACTCTATGGAACGAAGTTGGTATTTTCTGCCAACTTGCATGAAATCTATTTCCACCCTCGCGGAATTTAGTTGGAAGAATGGGCTGTAGGGATCTACCGAATGACTACCCAGGACGTGGAGGACACTGTGAAGTCCTAGCCAGATGAATGGAGGCAGGCCGTTGAAGCCGCTTCCATGGTGCCACCCCCTGAGGCGCCAGAGAAAGATAAGGGCAAGGAAAAGATCGGGCAAAAAAATGGTGAAGGTCTGTCAGGACCGGCTACCAAGAAGCAGAAGTTGTCGCACCCCACAGAAGCGACTAGAGATCCCTATGAGATCCTTGCCGCGAGGCTCAACCAGTTCTTAAAGGAGCCACTTCAAGAGCTGTGTGCCTCTCAGGCCAATATCAGAAGTGCTCTGGATTTGCAGCTCATGGAGTTGAAAGGTCTCGCACGATGAGTTGTGCAGACCCATGCGCCAGCATTTGTCTCGTAGGCGCCGCAAGCATTTACAAGCACTGAGTGGGTTGAAGTACCTACAGAAAGGCACACTGTCGTCCACATCCCGCCTACAAGCATGACACTCCCAAATCCTCTGGCAGCACCTCAGGTAAGCACGGTTGGCCCTGTTGAAATAAATTTGTCACTAATTCCATTGGAAACTCTACAGTTGGTTTACGAGCAGGTCTCTACTGAGCTGAGAGCTAGGGAGCTCTCCACATTCCATGCCAATCAAATACTTCAGACGTAGGAAGTAGAGATAAGGGAAGGCTATAAGGAGATCTCTGCGCAGCTTGCACTTCACGAAGTGCGAGACATGGGGCTAAGGAATGCCGTCGATGATATCGCCCAGGAGCTGTCGGCTTGCCAGATTCAACCAGACCTTCCTTTAGTTGAGAAAGTGCAATGCATTGGTGGAAGGTTGAAATCCCTAGAACAGCAAGTAGTTGCTATGGCTGAGGACCATAGAAAGAAACTCGTTGAGTTGGAAGCTCGTGTTGTAGTGCCTCCCGCAGATGATAAGCAAGAATGACTTGAAGCACTACGCATAGCTTCTACCCAAATGAAGTGCAGAAAAGATGAAGCCCAGCAGTTAATGACGCAAGCTATTCATGCTTGGGCTGAGCTCGAGAAGCTCCCTTCTAAAGTTACCCTTTTGGAACAAGTGAAAGCAGCAGAACAGTCCCTAACTGTTTTGATCGAAGAAGCTAAGCCCTTGGAAGGCTTAGCCAAAATGAGAAAGATGAGCGAAGTCCACAAAGTCCAGCAAGAACTGCACAGGCTCAGAGACAAAGATGCTACTCTCACCAACATCATTCAGCCGTGTATGGATGAGTATGCTGAACTTGCTACCCAAGCAGAGGCCAAGGTCAAAGCATTTTTTGAATCTCAAGAGTTGGTCGATGGCGTAGAAGGAGAAGAAGCTACTTCAGACCTGGTGCAGATAACCACGAAGTGCGTGCAAGACATGGACTCCGCTATTGCGCAATGGAGGAAAGCCTTCGCTGCGACCCAAGCCAAGTCAAATGCATAAGTAAAACGACCATAAGCTAGTACGATTGGCTCGGGGACGAGCCACAAGTAAGTGTTAGGGGCCTATTGGAGCATAGGCCGCAGCTATGGTAAAGCTTCCAAGTTTTAGGCAAAAGCACTATGTTTTGAAGGAAAAGTGCTAATTTTGAGGGAAAGCACCATTTTTGGGAAGAAATGAATAGTGCGCGGTACGGCGCCAGATGGACGAGCTCACCGCAAATTGCGGGTCGGAAATTGTAGAGCTCGCGTGCACAAGTCAAAGGAAAGAGTAAATAAGGTGGTTGAGTAGAAAGCTCAACCACCACAGTAAATGAAGCGGCAGAATAGAGGTCTCAGCTACCCTCATTAAGGCAAAGTACTGGAGTTATGGTTGCTCGGACCAAGGAAGAGCAATGGGCCGAAGCATTGAAGGCAAAGGACAAGGAGCAAAGAATGAGGAAGCAGCGCCCATACCCATGATCTGTGCCAGAAATCGTGAAGTCTGGAGGAAGCTGCGATGTGACTGCAAGCGACGCCTACAGTACACCTAGCTATGTCCGAGGTTAGGGTTTTTAGGCATCACTGTTGGGAAAGGCCCACAGTTTTGTAAAGGTGCGACCCTCAGGGCCACCTATATATATGTGTAATTGAAAAGGGAAAATGGTTAGATAGTTAGATAGTCACTGAGCCATTTGTATTGTTGTGTCTTGTAAGTTGTTAATGATCATTTTGTGCATGTAAGAAGGTCGCGATCTCGCAGAAAGACCGCTTGGCGTAAGGGCCATTGTATGTATCGACCAGTTGCAAGAGGCCTGAGAGGGGAATGTAATTCTGTGTCTTTGTCATGGTAATATCTGTAGAAGAAGAGAATACATCTAAGAGAAGGGCTCCCAACTGTGTGCGTGGAGTTTCCCAGAAAGATCTAAGGCTGCAACTGTGTGAGTAGCGGAATTGTGTCATCCGCATCTCAAGATAATATAAAACACAGTTCCCATGGACGTAGCTTCCCTCCTGGAAGTGAACCACATAATTCTTGTTGTTGTGGTGATGCTTTATGTGATTGCATTTCTTTGCTTTACTGTCTATGTTTCTATCAATGTTTCGCTAGCTTTATGAATGATTATGTAAAGTAAATCTTGGAAGCTCCCTTAGAAGTTGTACTTGTGCATTGTCGAAGGATCCTATAAGAGCACTATCGTCGCAGCGCTAAAGGAGTGTGTTACTATGCTATGGCGCACGGGCAGAGATGATACATAGTGTATCGGGGGTAGCGGGTAAGAGACTCATGCACAGGTGCGGAGCTACCGCGCAGCTCGGCTGAGAAGAGTGAGTACCAACACTGTGGCGCTGTGAGACCTGTGAAAGAGTAAGACGCTCTGTTCGGGGGTTACCTCCAATAAGGGAAGAGAGAAGACTGTAGACTCCACACCATATAGGTTAAGGAAACCTAATTCCTTAGCCCCCCATAGCCAGTTCGGGTGAGACTACGGGCTGCTACGCAGCTCATTGCCGAAAGGGCTAGTGTGCCAAAGGGGTGTTTTGTTGCTGCGCATCCTGAAAACTTGGGTCTGTCTAGAAAGCAGCCAGCATTACAAAGGGCAGGGACATAGTCAACATGAGCTGATGACATGCGCTTACTAGGAATTCCTCATTGAAGACTAATAATGTTAATGGTCTATCCCCATCACGATGCAATTTGAGAAGATTTCCCAACCCTCTCGAACGAGGGAGAAAAACTCATTGATTGCATCAGTGTAGCATGTGTGCGGCCTAAAACATCTAAGGGCATCACAGACCTGTTATTGCCTCAAAATTCCATGGCCTAAACGACCATAGTCCCTCTAAGAACCTGGCCGTAAAGGGGAACCTTCGCGTAGCTAGTTAGCAGGCTGAGGTCTCGTTCGTTATCGAAATTAACCAGAAAAATCGCTCCACCAACTAAGAACGGCCATGCACCACCACCCATAGAATCAAGAAAGAGATCTCAATCTGTCAATCCTTACTACGTCTGGACCTGGTAATTTTTCCCGTGTTGAGTCAAATTAAGTCGTAGGCTCCACTCCTGTGGTGCTCTTCCATCAATTCCTTTAAGTTTCAGCCTTGCGACCATACTCCCCCTGAAACCCAAACACTCTGATTTCTCAAAAGGTGCTGGTCGGCATCGTTTATGGTTGAGACTAGGATGGTATCTGATCATCTTCGAGCCCCCAACTTTCGTTCTTGGTTAATGAAAACATCCTTGGAAAATGCTTTCGCAGTGGTTCGTCTTTCATAAATCCAAGAATTTCACCTCTGACAATGAAATACGAATGCCCTCGACAGTCCCTATTAATCATTACTCTGGTCCCGAAGGCCAACACAATAGGACCAGACTCCTATCACGTTATTCCAAGCTAATGTATTCAGAGACGATTTCCAACATATGTATAAGCTTCGTTTTGTTCCTTTCAACCTTGCAAATGCCGATTAGCGAGGCAAGTGGGAAGACAGCCGAGGGAGAAACCAAAGGAAAATCGCAATGAAAAATGAGGTCACCAACGGGTGCTCCCCACCAGCAACCTCAATGCCGTTCGAAAGGAAGGCGAATGGTCCGGGTGACATGCAACCAGAGCGAGAATAGGAAACCTGGGATATTGCACCAACGCTGCTCCCTTGCGGAAACCTCAACAGCATGATGAAAGAAGGCAAACAATCCAACCGAAAGAACAACACTGACGAGCAAAATCCCTCCACCTTCCAAACCTGGCACTAAGGAAAATCCTGTGAGTCTGCCTGCCACGTATGCATGCTTGATGCAAGCCCAACTAAAAGTGATTTTCCGTTAGTTGGACAGCCGTAGAACTTATAACCACAGCAGCCTGAATGCCATGAGAAGAAGGCGAGAACTCTACCACACGACACCAATCTATCCAGCAAGAGTAGAGCTGGCCACCGTATCAGGAACAACCGAAAGAAGAGCATGAATGAACGGGCGATGCCCTCCACTTTCCAAACCCCTGGCACTAAGGCATAAGCCTATGCGGTTCTCCCGCCACGTATGCTGATGCAAGGCATCGCTAAAAGTAATTTATCTTTAGCGGGCCAGCCGGAGGCCTGACCATTGTGGACAGAGTCTGAATGCCATCAGAAAGGAAGGCAAGAACATTACCAATCTATCCAGTAAGAGCAAGAGAAAAGCTAGCCACCGTATCGGGAACAACCGAAAGAAGAGCATGAATGAACGAGCAAATCCCTCCACCTTCGAAACCCCTGGCACTAAGGCATAAGCCTATGCGGTTCTCCCGCCACGTATGCTCATGTAAGGCGTCACTAAAAGTAATTTATCCTTAGCAAGCCAGTCGGAGACCTGACCACTGCGGCAGAGCCCGAATGCCATTGGAAACGAAGGCGAGAACATTACCAACACGTCCAACATATTCGTGGCAACCTTCAACATGCAAGCATCAATCTTTTGTTCACCAAGGAAACGGATGGGGATTTTTTCTGGGAACCAAAATTGGGGACAACCAAAAGGAGAGCATGAATGAATGAGCAAAGCCCTCCACCTTCAAAACCCCTGGCTATAATCAGATCGATATCCTCCCAGCTGACCAGCCTTAAAAATGCCGAGGAAACTTTCCAACGGGCGATGTCATACCCATTTCACGACATCAAACATATTGTAGAACCATATCTTGATGATCTTCCTGCTCACTCTCGGATCCGGGAAGACCATCCCGACCACTTAAGTGCCATTTTCGAAAGGTGTCGTCGCTACAATATACGTTTGAATCCGCATAAGTGCATCTTCTGTGTAGAAGCCGGAAAATTGTTGGGCTTCATAATCTCCAAAAGCGGGATACGTTTAGATCCTGCAAAGGTAGAAGCTATCTTAGCCCTGCCTTCCCCCACCAATATTCCAGCACTTCAATGTTTGCAAGGGCATGCAAACTTTCTACGTCGTTTCATCTGTAATCTTTCCGAGATAACAAAAGGCTACATGAGGCTTCTCAAGAAGAACGTTCCCTTCATCTGGGATGATGAAGCCCAACGCTCCTTTGACAATCTAAAGGCAACCTTAACCAAAGATCCCGTGATCCAACCCCCTGATTACAAACGGGATTATATTCTTTATCTCGTAGCTTCGACTTCCACCATCGGTATGGTGCTAGTCCAGGAAGACCACAACGGCATAGAACATGTGGTATACTATCTTAGTAAGAGTCTTCTCGACTCTGAAACACGTTATTCACATGTTTAGAAAATGGCTCTGGCAATAGTATTTGCTGTCCAGAGATTTTATCATTACATTCTACTCCACCGGACCACTGTTATAGCCAATTTCAATCCAATGTATTACATCCTCACACGTCAAGTGCTTGGGGGAAAATATTCTCATTGGATCGTCATCCTTCAGGATTTTGACTTGGAATTTGTCAAAGCCAAGTCCAAGAAGTCTTTGGTCTTTGCAGAGTTGATTTGTACCTTGCCCCGTGCTACCGAGCAATCCAAGCCCATCAATTCTCTTCCTGATGAATCATTGTTCCTCATTAGCACGTCTGATTCGTGGTACGGGGATATTCTATTATATCTCCAAACCCAACGCTTCCGCCCTGACCTCACTTGTGATGAACGGCAATGCATCCGACATCACACAAAATACTACCTTATAGTCAATGATACTCTTTATCGACGTGGTGTCGACACCGTTCTTCAACGCTATTTGACCTTAGATAAGGCGGAATGCGTTCTTAATGACTGCCACGCTGGAGCATGTGGTGGTCATCTCTCTGGGATGGCTACAGCCCAGAAAATACTGCGAGCAGGATACTTCTGGCCCTCAATTTTCAAAGACTGCATTGAAACAGTCAAGAAGTGTCCGCCATGCCAATTCTTTCATAGTAAAGCACACTCGCACCCTGCTCCACTCCACCTTGTTATTGCCGTCGGCCCTTTTTCCAAATGGGGCATAGATTTCATGCACTGTAAGCCCACTTCAACCGGGGGGCATAGCTATGTCATAGTAGCTGTCAACTATTTCACAAAATGGGTTGAAGCGATGCCTACGTATGCTAAGGACAACAAAACAGCAGCGCAATTCATATTCAATCATATTATAGCTAGGTTTGGTGTCCCACAAGCTATTGTGACCGATCATGGCTCCCATTTCAAGAACCATATCATCAAAGAACTAAGTGCCAAGCTATGTTTTAGCCATGAAAACTCAACCCCGTATTACCCACAAGCTAATGGCCAAGTTGAAGCCATTAACAAAGTCCTGAAACGAATGATTCAGCGTATTGTGGGTACCTAGAAATCCAACTGGCACTTAGCTCTATTCTCAGCACTATGGGCATACCAACCTCAGTGAAAAGTGCTACTGGGTTTACACCATTCCAACTGGTGTATGGCCTAGAAGCCATTTTGCCGATTGAATGTGAAATTCCATCACTTAATATAGCCATAGAGCTACTTCGACACACCACTTCCGAAGAGGAATGATTTCTATACCTAGCTAAGCTAGATGAAACCCGCCGCGACACTACGTTAGCTAATGAAGCCCATAAAAAATGCATCAAAGCTCAATATGACAAATCCATTCAACCTCAGATCTTCAATGAAGGTGACCTTGTACTTACATATGATCAAATGCACGATAAGCTAGGAAAAGGAAAACTTGAATCTATGTGGTACGGCCCCTTTGTTGTAAAATGTGTCTTAGAAAAAGGAGCCTATGAACTAATCGATTGTGATGGTACACCATTGGCACGGCCCCGCAATGGGCTATACCTCAAACGCTTCTACACATAAGGTTGCCCTACGCGGGTTACTTGTTGTACAGAATGTACTTAGTTTGTTTTGACTCGATTTTTGGTGTGCGCGTGGACCTCATGTATCCACTCTTACTTTGACTCGTGATTTTATGCGAAGATGTCTGCCTACTTTGGATTCTCCGATGGTGCAAGCCGGCATACCCGGAATCTCGCTTCCACAGCATGGGTAATCTATTCTCCCACTGGCGAGTTGATTTCTTCAAGAGCCAATTGTTTGGGTCCTACAACCAACAATATCGCGGAGTACCATGCAGTCATTGGTCTCTTGACAGAGGTTGCTTCACTTGGAATTGACTCCCTAATAGTCTTTTTAGACTCCCAGCTCGTGGTTTCTCATCTGAACCATGTTTACACAGTTCGTGATCCTACCCTACTTCATTTATTTTGGAGAGTACGCCTCTTGGAACGATCATTTAATTTAATTTCATATCAACACGTACTGAGAGAATTCAATTGTATGGCTGATTCATTAGCTAATTACATTCTGGATTGGCATCTTGCTCATACATAAACACATCACAAAAAGTAAAATACACAAGTCATTGTAAATAGATAGATCATGAAAATAGGTCCATATCACTGTATATAAGAGTGTTTTTTTCAAAATACATAGAGTTTGTGTCAAAGACAAAATTTGGGACCAAATCCCATACAAAAATTTGGCTCTCAAAGCCTACATATTGTATACATGCCACAAAAAGAAAAAAAATACCATCTAAGGAGATTTGGGAGATCTATCATGTCCCTCGTCAGATTCCTCACGCTACTGGTAATAACACACTACAACTCGAGCCACCCGACGAAGAAGTCGGCCAATACGACTAGGCACACCTACAGTATGCCGCTGGAGATGCAAGGGGACGTCATCCATCCTCATAGCAAGGATACCATGAGTCAAGCCCTGTAGGTTCCTCTCTATATCCCAGACTCCTCCTACTTCATCTTCATCCTCCTCCTCTTCTGGAGTGGCTTGGCGATCAACACCACTGCGACGTAATGGCGAGTTCCCAGCTGGTCTCTGTGGTCCACGATCTGCGACATGCATACGAACATACATTAGAAGTCTTTTACATATTCTAAAAAGCAATAAAAATTATATATTCAAAAAAGAAAAAATATATCCATGAAGGTCATACCTGAGTTGTCCCAATCTTCTTCCTCTGGCAGTGCCAAGTCTATGTCCTCGCGGAAGTCCACCCCTGCATAGGGGTAGTCATCGATCATCACTATCTGCTCCTCGAGCCAAGAGAAGAAATCCTCACCAAAGGCCAAGCGCCGAGGTCCCCCGAGACGTCCTGCATAATCACTCCATCGAGCCATCCATGGCTCGGTCGGTGGACGGGGGGGCATGTGTATATGTGGGCACACCAATGGCACCCTCGCCAAAAAGAAGGTGACCAGGATACTCCCATAGCCGAATTGGGAATTCGCTCCAACCCTACACTTGTGTACTTGTTCTTTAAGATTGGCCAACACCGCCTCACACCAGTTAAATACTGTTCCCGCCATACACTCCGCTACGAGATTCATTTGTGTACGGGACGCCTGATGGGGACCCGTACTCCCTGCTGCATGTGTAATGGTGAACAGTACAGTTTTTACAGGGAGTTCTATAACATCTTTTATGACCACTTTGCCGCTTTTCTTACTCGAACCCTGATGGAAATACCGAGCAATCAAATCATCTGTGCTCGTTTCCGAGGTTGTGTATCCGGTAAAATTCACCCGGGCTCCTCTTTTTGAGAGGCCTGTGAGAAAGTAAATGTCCTCGAGTTGAATTTCAAGGATATGCTCTCCCACTCGGAAAGCTTGAATGTCAGGGTCCCATAATTGAATAAGATGGGTGAGAAGCTTGGGTTGCTGACGAATCCCTTGGTCTTGAAGAACTTCAGCAACCACATTCTCGTAGTGGGGTCACAAATTGCAAACTCCTGCAAAAGGTTAGGGGAAACATTTTGTAATCATTTAACAAATTTGTTTCAGCAAAAAATTTGAGAAAAATTGATTTTTTCATCTTAAGTTTCGACTTCATCACGCCTGGGGCAAATCTCACCGTGTGGTACTGCAACAGTACCGCATTTTGTTTTAAAGACACAGCGCGGTACTGTCTAACAATACTGCGTTTCCTTATATGGGCCCTACGTGGTACTGTGGAGGGCGATATTTTCCCAATAGGGCTTGCCCAAAAAATTAATTTTTCTTACTAAAAGCAAATGATTCATACATCAAATGAAAGAGAAGCTCGAGAGCTCTTTTCTGCCGCAGACGGTTGTTGAAACGGTGCCCTAAAACTCCCGATATGGATCCTTGAAGTTTTGCTCCTCAAGTGGGTAAAATCTCCTCTTTGGGTAAAAACACAAGTGAAATGGTAACTTTCCCCTTTTACCTATTTTTTATATAGCTTTTTCACCTATTTTTTACTTATTATTTTATATGGTTAAAATAAAGCCCATTTCACATTACTAATATTTGGTTTCATGAGCATTTTATTGACAAGACCTCCTCTAAAAAGCGATATATTCACACTGGCGTTTATTCACTGTTTGACCTTCATTTTGAGCCTACTTTATCATTTTCGTGCTCTGGATTAAAACTTGAGACCGTCGACTTCTGCAACCCACGTATGCTGCCGAACTATCTCACTGTGCAACCGGAACGGGTGCAAAACCTGCCAAGTTCTGCCTCTTCCGCAACCCTGCTGCAACCGGATTCTACTGGAACGGACCATGCTCGAGAACAGAGCTTGGACTGCCTCCCTAGCTCTGCGTCTCCTTTCCTTGTCCAAAATTCCTTGCTTGAACACCCCCTCCTTCATTTTGGCCTTAAGCCTATATACATGGTGCCATGTGGCAGGGTGTGGCCCCACCCTGGGTGCACCCTTGCTTGGTGCCCACGTCAACCTCCCGCCGACGTGCCATTTGAAAGGGTCTTAGTCCAAGTCCCCCGCAATCTGCACATTTTGGTCCATTTTGTTAGGCGTCATCCCTTGGCTCCTGACCCGAGCTGTCTGCCGTGGCTCCCAACCCGAGCTCCTTTCTTGGCTTCCAACCCGAGCTCATTTCTGGGATGCGAACCCGAGCTTGTTTCTTGGCTGCGAACCCGAGTTCGTCCTTCCACTGGCGTCCGGTCCACCTTCCCTTTCGCCCATCGCTTTGGCTTGTTCCGTCGAGTGCCGGTCTATTTGTGCGCTCCTCCGCGGAGTGTGTGGGCGCTTGGTCAATGTGCCACTACTCCAACACTTGAGTGTGTCCAACGGTCCAAGGGTGCGCCCCGTTTCTTTCCAGCGTGCAATCGCGCCCCACTCTCGGGCTTTCCATGCGCCGAAGTGTTGTGTGGGCATCTTCGGTGGGAGTGCGCCCAGGCTAGGTCCATACACCCCACTCATCGTTCCGTCTCCGGGTAGCTTTCCTTCCTCGCTAAGTCTCCTTGCAGCCGATCATCGCTTTGCCCAACCGGGCGCCCAAGCCAGCCTCTTGGGCGGGAGTGCAAGACTCCCATGCAAGCATGGGTGTTGTGCGGAAAGCGTGGCCGTGCTACTATGTGTCAGAGCCACACTTTTTTCGCTAGTCACCAACGTCCAAATGTGGTGTGCGGCATTGCTTGGGAATGACTTGAGGGCGTGGCCAACTCAAGCGTCGCACCAGAAGACTACGCCTAACCTGTGGAAACTTTTCATCTTAACACTTGCAACTTCGTTTGCTTGTTTATAACAGTTAACATTTTCCTACCACATCCACACTTAGCCAATTTTACATATGCATGAACATCGAGTAAATAACACACACAAGTATAAGTTGGGGTTGCCAAACCATCAACCCTCAAGCTTTGTATAATCAATCATTTACAACAAATGGAGTTTCCCTGGAAGAGCTTTGGCGTGTGCCCAACAAGTAGCATGCCTTACAATAGATATACAAAATACAAATAGAGAGTTAACCCTTCCAACAGGCGTCTAACTCCTGAAACTGCCCGCTGCTGCCGCGGAACTGTCTCACTATGCAACCGCACTATGAGCGAACCTGCCAAATCCTGCACTGTAGCAGCACCTTGCTACGGCTGGACTTCGCTGGAAGAGATCGTGCGGAAGAACAGAGGTCGGATAGCCTCCCTAGCTCAGAACTTCTCCCTTAGCCGAATTTCCAACATAGTTGCAGCTACCTTGTTGGCTTCTTGCCTTAGCCCTTTTATATGATGCCATGCGGGAGGGTGCGACCCCACCTTGGGCACACCCTTGCTTGGCACCCATGTAATCTCCGCACCGACGTACCATCAAACGACCTCTGGTCCGTGATCCGCGCTTCATCGGTCCAAGTATTCCGCAAGCCGCGTGCCTTCGGTCCACTTCCGCAATCCATGCGCCTTTGGTCCACTTCCGCAACCTGCGCATCTTCGGTCCGTCCCGACTTCGCAATCGGCTCTGATCCCAAGTTCACGTGCTTCCATCCCGAGCTCACGAGCTTCTGGTGGGGCTTTCATACCGATTTCAAATGGGCCTCGAACCCGAGCTTTTTTTCCTGGGCTTTCGAGAGGAGCTCGTTTCCTTGGCTTCCAACATGAGCTTGTTTCCTGGGCTCCCAACCCGAGCTCAATGCCCAGCTAACATTTGCGGCTAAGTGTTGCAACACTTGTGTGTTTTCTTCTTGGAGTGTATGTGGGCACTTGGTCCGTCATGCCACTACTCCCACGTCCGTCTTGTCCAAGGGTGTGCCCGGCGCCCCTTCCTCTTGCCGACTCGTCATTTTGCAACTGCACCCCACTCTCGGGCTTGCCATGCACCGATGGGTGAGCGTGGCGTCGTTTGTGGGAGCGCGCCCATGCCTGCTCCGTGTGCCCCACCGTTTGGTCCATCACTTGCAACCAAATTTTTTTTTTCCCAACCAGGCGCCCAAGCCAGCCTCCTGGGCAGGAGCGCAAGGCTCCCATGCAAGTGTGAGTGTCGTGCCGGAAACGTGGTCGTGAAACTATGGGAAACGGAAAAAGTGAGTCGTGGCGGTGAGGCCGTGACGGATGGTATCGGAGCTTCGGTTGCCATGGGAGCATCGAAGTGTTCGTTGGGAGCTTGAGTTTTCGGACAAGTGCACAGACAGAGTTTGAAGCCGGTTGCGGAAGATAGTGAGAGGGATTTGGAAGCTCTCCTTGCTACTTAGCTGGGCCAGTACGCAACAGTTTGGGTTCAAAGCTCCGAGTCATTGCCGTGGATGGGGTAGAAACTTGGTTAAATTCGCAACGATGGGTCAAACGGAGTTGGAAGCTTGGCCAGAAGGATGCCCGTGGGTGGCAAATGGCTAGCCTGGTAGGGTGCCGCTGAATCGATGAGCTTGGTGGAAGTCAAGTGAAGTTTGGTTCGATGGGAAGCTCTTCGGCCACTTCGTTTCCTACGCACGTTCTAAGAGCGCTGTGCCACCTACACGCGCTCTCTGGCCGCCGCGCTATCTCCTCTTGGCCTTTGGTCACCAAGTCGCCCGCGTGCACTCCTTGGAGGACACATCATGCGTACGATCTTCGGTTGTCGCGCCACCAGTGCACGCGCGATCTTCCGCCGGGAGGATGCTCTTCACGGTGTGCACACGACCTTCCACCATGAGCGTGCTCTTCACAGCATGCATGCGACCTTCGGGGCCAACTCTCCCCACGACTTGGCCAATTTTTTCACCGATGGCATGCGCCGGGAAACCTCAACTTTCTCCGCGACTTGGCCCAATTTTTTTAACCCCCGCGGCATGCGGCAGGAAACCCAAACTTTCCCCGCGACTTGGCCCAATATTCTTCCCCCCCGCAGCGTGCGCCGGGAAACCCAAACTTTCCCTGCGACTTGGCCCAATTTTTTTCCCCGCGGCATGCACCGAGAAACCCCAACTTTCCCCGTGACTTAGCCCATGTTTTTTTCCCCATGGCGTGCGCCGGGAAACCCCAACTTTCCCCACGACTTAGCCCATCTTTTTTCCCCCGCAGTGTGCGCCAGGAAACCCCAAATTTCCCGGCGACTTAGCCCAATTTCTATTCCCCACAGTGTAACCCCAAATTTCCCCCGCGACTTGGGCCATGTTTTTTTTCCCGCGGCGTGTGCCGGGAAACCCTAACTTTCCCTGCCACTTAGCCCAATTTCTATTCCCCGCGGTGTAACCCCAACTTTCCAATCGACTTAGCCCAATCTTTTTTCCCCGCGGCATGGACCGGGAAACCCCAACTTTCCCCGCGACTTAGCCCAATTTTTTTTCCCCATGGCGTGCACAGGGAAACCCCAACTTTCCCCGCGACTTAGCGCATTTTGTTTTCCCCACGGTGCGCGCCGGGAAACCCTAACTTTCCCTGCGACATAGCCCATTTTTTTTTCCCTGCGACGCGCGTCGGGAAAGCCCAACTTTCACCATGACTTAGCCCATTTTTTTTTCCCCGCGGTGCACGCCGGGAAACCCCAACTTTCCCCACGACTTAGCCCATTTTTTTTCCCGCGGCGCGCGCCCGGAAACCCCAACTTTCCTCGCGACTTAGCCCATTTTTTTCCCCGCGGCGTGCTCCGGGAAACCCCAACTTTCCCCATGGGTTTGCCAATTTTTTTCCTTGCGGCGTGCGCCGGGAAACCCCAACTTCCCCCATGGCTTAGCCATTTTTTTTCCCTTCGGCGTGCACCGGGAAACCCCAACTTCCCCCGTGGCTTAGCCAAATTTTTTTTTTCCCCCCCGCGCGCCGGAAAACCCCAACTTCCCCTGTGACTTAGCCAATTTTTTTTTCCCATGCGCGCATCGGGAAACCCCAACTTCCCCCGCAATTTAGCCAATTTTTTTTTCCCGCGTGTGCGCCGGGAAACCCCAACTTCCCCCGTGACCTTTCCATTTTTTCAAAGTGTAGCAAAAGAAAATCCCAAAATGAAATAAAATTTTCTAAGTTCAATGTGAAAGTTCGTTGTGAAGCAAAGTCCAAGATCAATATGAAATAAATTCTAAGTGTTGAAACTTGGTTTGCGAAATGGATTGTGCACTGAATCGGGGCGACCAAGGGATGAATCTTAGTGGATCGTGGCAGCAAGGCCACTCTGCCACTTACAATACCCCATCGCATATTTAAGTCGTCTACAAAGGATTCTTCTCGCCGACCATTTGGAATTGAACTTCAAAGCTACCCCAACCGGTTTGTATCCCGGCCGGAGTTCGCAAGTGACACAAGTCCCTGGGGATGCCGAAGCAGCCCTACTATGGGTCACAATACAGTCGAAGAGTGACAAGCGCTGCTTCTAGCGTGGATTCTGACTTAGAGGCATTCAGTCATAATACGACACACGGTAGCTTCGCGCCACTGGCTTTTCAACCAAGCACGATGACCAATTGTGTGAATCAACGGTTCTTCTTGTACTAAGTTGAATTACTATTGCGATGCAGTTCATCAGTAGGGTAAAACTAACCTGTCTCACGACGGTCTAAACCCACCTCACATTCCCTATTGGTGGGTGAATAATCCAACACTTGGTGAATTCTGCTTCACAATGATTGCAAGAGCCGACATCAAAGGATCAAAAAGCAACGTCGCATGAACGCTTGGCTGCCACAAGCCAGTTATCCCTATGGTAACTTTTCTGACACCTCTAGCTTCAAATTCTGAAAGTCTAAAGGATCGATAGGCCACGCTTTCATGGTTTGTATTCGTACTGAAAATCAAAATCAAATGAGCTTTTACCCTTTTGTTCCACACAAGATTTCTGTTCTCGTTGAGCTCATCTTAGGACACCTGCGTTATCTTTTAACAGATGTGCCACCCCAGCCAAACTCCCCACCTGACAATGTCTTCGGCCCAGATCAACCCGCAGATGTGTGCCTTAAGGCCAAAAATAGGGGCAATTCCCCATCTCCGCCCCACGAAATAAGTAAAATAACGTTAAAAGTAGTGGTATTTCACTTGCGCCGTAAACGGATCCCACTTATTCTACACCTCTCAAGTCATTTCACAAAGTCGGTGTAGAGTCAAGCTCAACAGGGTCTTCTTTCCCCGCTGATTCTACCAAGCCCATTCCCTTGGCTGTGTTTCGCTAGATAGTAGATAGGGAAAGTGGGAATCTCGTTAATCCATTCATGCACGTCACTAATTAGATGACGAGGCATTTGGCTACCTTAAGAGAGTCACAGTTACTCCCACCATTTACCCGCGCTTGGTTGAATTTCTTCACTTTGAGATTCATAGCACTGGGCAGAAATCACATTGCATCAGCATCCGTAGGGACCATCGCAATGCTTTGTTTTAATTAAATAGTCGGATTCCCCTTGTCCGTACTAGTTCTGAGTCGATTGTTCACCGCCTAGGGAATGTCCCACAAGGGGACATTCTACGCCTAGAGCCCGACAAGCACGTGACTACCCACCCTCACCGCGAGTACAGCTTGGGTAGACTGCCTACAGCCTACGGGTTGGGGACGCAGACCCCTCAGCCCAACCCTCAGACCCAATCCTTTTCCCGAAGTTACAGATTCGTTTTGCCGACTTCCCTTACCTACATTGTTCTATTGACCAGAGGTTGTTCACCTTGGAGACCTGATGCAGTTATGAGTATGACCGGGCATGAACGATACTCGGTCCTCTAGATTTTCAAGGGCCGTCGAGGGCGAACCAGACACCACAAGATATGTGGTGCTCTTCTAGCTTCTAGACCCTATCTCCGGTTGAATCGATTTCAGGGTGGGAAAGCTGTTAAAAAGAAAAGATAACTCTTCACAGGGCCCCCGACGACATCTCTGGATTTCCTAACGTTGTCGTCCACCGCCATGTCCCGGTTCGGGAATATTAACCCGATTCCCTTTCGATGTTTGTGCATAGTGCACCCTTGATACAGGGTTTCCCCATCTCTGAGGATCGACTAACCCATGTCCAAGTGTTGTTCACATGGAACCTTTCCCCACTTCAATCTTCAAAGTTCTCATTTGAATATTTGCTACTACCACCAAGATCTACACCGGGGGCCGGTCCACCCAGGCTCACACCAAAGGTTTCTCAATGACCCCCGCGTCCTCCTACTCACTGAAGCCTAGCAATTGCTCCGACGGTCAAGTGTAGGTCGCGCGCTTAGGCGCCATCCATTTTCGGGGCTAGTTGATTCGACAGGTGAGTTGTTACACAGTCCTTAGTGGATTTCGACTTCCATGACCACCATCCTGCTATCTTAATCAACCAACACCATTTGTGGGATCTGGGTTAGTGCACAGTTTGGCACCGTAACTCGACTTTCGATTCATCCCGCATCGCCAGTTCTGCTTACCAAAAATGGCCCACTTGGAGCTTTCAATTCCATGGCGTGGCTCAATGGAGCAGCCACACCATCTTACCTACTTAAATTTTGAGAATAGGTTGAGGGCGTTACGCCCCCGATGCCTCTAATCATTTTCTTTACCCGATAAAACTCGCACATGAGCTCCAGCTATCCTGAGGGAAACTTCGGAGGAAACCAGCTACTAGATAGTTCGATTAGTCTTTCGCCCCTGTACCCAAGTCAGACGAACGATTTGCACGTCAGTATCACTGTGGGCCTCCACCAGAGTTTCCTCTGGCTTCGCCCTACTTAGCCCTAGTTTGCCATCTTTCAAGTCCCAACAGGTGTGCTTGCACTCAAACCCTTCAAAAAAGCTCAAGGTCGGTCGGCGGTGCACCCCCCGCGATGGGGGGCTCTCGCCAGTCAGCTTCCTTGCGCCTTGCGGGTTTACAAACTCGTTGACTCGCACACATGTTAGACTCCTTGGTTCGTGTTTCAAGACTGGTCGAATGGAAATCCTGCCAACCAACACCGCGAGCATGCAGGTGCACAGTGGCCCGCCCATCGGGTGCATGCTTCGTTCCTCGACTGCCACAACGGCGAAATAATGGGCAGGAACCCGCCCGCGCTTGTGCCGATGCAACGGCCTGTGCTGGTTTGCACCTTGAGTCAAGCGGTGGACCAACTTTTCAGCCATTTCGCATCTGATGTATGCACATCTCGGGCCTCCATCCACTTCCCTCCCAGCAATTTCAAGCACTCTTTAACTCTCTTTTCAAAGTCCTTTTCATCTTTCCCTCGCGGTACTTGTTCGCTATCGATCTCTTGCTCGTATTTAGCCTTGGACGGAATTTACCACCCAATTAGGGCTGCATTCCCAAACAACCTGACTCACCGACAGTGCCTCGTGGTGCAGCAGGATCCATGCCCGACGGGGCTGTCACCCTCTCAAGTGCCCCCTTCCAGGGGACTTGGGCCCGGTCTAACGCTAAGGACACTTCTACAGACTACAATTCAAGGAGCGCTTCCACCCGATTTTCATGCTGGGCTCTTCTCGGTTCGCTCGCCGTTACTAGGGGAATCCTTGTAAGTTTCTTTTCCTCCGCTTAATTATATGCTTAAACTCAGCGGGTGTTCACACCTAAGCTGGGGTCGCACAATGGAGGAACCCAACCTATCCATCCAAACAGAAGGATAATGGGCAAGCCAAGTTCTAGCAATGCCGCACCTGCCCTGCACCAATTCTCTCCCCTGCCAAGGGGACAAAGGCCACCGCTATTCCATGCAGGGCAATGGACATCACATGCATTTCAGCCGACCGTGCCACATAGAGCCCAGACAACCATCTCCGCTCCTCCCCCTACCTTGAGGGGGAGCGTGTTTGTCAGATGCGATGCCCAGACAAATGTGCCCTCGACCGAGGTCTGGGGTGCAAATTGCGTTCAAAAACTCGATGATTCACGGGAGTCTGCAATTCACACTAAGTATTTCATTTCTCTACGTTCTTCATCGTAACGAGAGCCGAGATATCCGTTGTCGAGAGTCATTTCTCTTATAGATTACTGACAAATCCCCCCTCCCACCCGACAGAGTGCAACTACGACCAAATAGAATATCCCATGACGCATACGATGCATCTGTATCACGACCCAAGGGACAACGAGCCTCGTGCAAGACAAAGCACAAGCACACGAGGATGGATGGGGATGGGTTTCGTCACAAACATCAACCGCAAATCCAAAGCGGACCATGCAAGGAGTGATCGAGGAGGGGACTAGGGTGGCCAACCCAATAGCTTGCGCTGCATTTCATCCAATCCATCAATCACCTCTTTCGCAGTTTCCCCCTTCAGCAAGGGCAAGGAAAATGGAGGGAGAAAACATTGCTACCAAACACAAGGGGCGACTCCAAAAGACTCAAGGTTTCCTCCAAGGAGCATGCCTACACCTATTGCAGATCAACAGTGACAAGAAGCAATGCCAACAGAGTCGGATCCATGGGGAGGGTCTGCTGGGCCCTGATGCCGAAATTCACGAAGGGAAATTGTGAGAGGCGGCTGGGAGGTGGACTAGGGTGGCCAGCCCAGTGGGTTTCCCCGCATTTTCATCCTCCATCCAACGACCGCATCCTCCGATTTAATCCCTCATGAAAAGTCAGGAAAACCGGGAACAAGGTTCCCTTACCTAGAGCCAACGACAGAAGGACATATCACCACACTGGCTGCAAAGGCGTGCTAACTCTGGCGAAAGCACATGGCCACATCCCTCGATGATTTTTAACAGTGCAGAGCCCCTGGCGGCGGCCCATTGTAGCAAAAGCACAACAAGCACACCCATCACAGCAGTTATGCCTTGTGGAAAGGTCCGTTGGGAGAGGCCACATGATGCAAGGCCCTTGGAAATATCAAGGAAAGAAGATGAGCAAAACAACAACCAAAGGGGCATCCGAGTTGGCTACACGCCGAGCGTCCACCGAATGGTTGCACATCCTTCAACCACTTTCCCATCAAGGACAGGATTGGCACCCATCAACAAAGTTGGGCTAGAGAAGCCTTGAAATCAACCACTAGAGGCGGGAGTTAAGGACAGTGATCAACACCCCGAGAGTGGTGATACACATCCACGTCGAAACATCTAACGGGTGAGAGGATGCAAGCGGCTAACCAATGGCAACTGATGCCCAACAACCCAAAGCCGCGGAGCGGACAACTCTTGCATGGCAGGCCGTGCTCCAAAGGAGCAGCGAAGCCGGATGCAGCAATGTTCAAACACCGGCACAGTCTTCGAGCACAAACATCCAATGAAGGTGGCATACGCATGCCCAATGAAC
Source organism: Larix kaempferi (assembly GCA_027924585.1). Lineage (NCBI taxonomy): Eukaryota > Viridiplantae > Streptophyta > Pinopsida > Pinales > Pinaceae > Larix > Larix kaempferi. The sequence goes on from BSBM01000474.1 coordinate 5,624,366, forward strand.
CCCCCACGTGCATGCCCTGCAGCCAACGGATGATAGCAAAATCAAGCGAAGCACATCGTAAAACGGGGACAATCGAGCCGTGCTTTCAATGATCCTACCACAGGTTCACCTACGGTAACCTTGTTACGACTTCTCCTTCCTCTAAATGATAAGGTTCAGGGAACTTCTCACGACGTCGCTGGCAACGAACCGTTGTCGTCGACGCGATCCGAACACTTCACCGGATCATTCAATCGGTAGGAGCGATGTGCGGTGTGTACAAAGGGTAGGGACGTAGTCAACACGAGCTGATGACACGCGCTTACTAGAAATTCCTCATTGAAGACCAATAATTGCAATGGTCTATCTCCATCATGATGCAATTTGAGAAGATTTCCCAGCCCTCTCGAACCAGGGAGAAAAACTTGTTGACTGCATCAGTGTAGCGCGCGTGTGGCCCAGAACATCTAAGGGCATCACAGACCTGTTATTGCCTCAAACTTCCATGGCCTAAACAGCCATAGTCCCTCTAAGAAGCTGGCCGTGAAGGTGAACCTCCGCGAAGCTAGTTAGCAGGCTGAGGTCTCGTTCGTTATCGGAATTAACCAGACAAATCGCTCCACCAACTAAGAATGGACATGCACCACCACCCATAGAATCAAGAAAGAGCTCTCAATCTGTCAATCCTTACTATGTATGGACCTGGAAAGTTTTCTCGTGTTGAGTCAAATTAAGCCGCAGGCTCCACTTTTGGTGGTGCCCTTCCGTCAATTCCGTTAAGTTTCAGCCTTGCGACCATACTCCTCCCGGAACCCAAACACTCTGATTTCTTAGAAGGTGCTGGCGGAGTCCTTAGAACAACATCTGCCGATCCCTAGTCAGCATATTTTATGGTTGAGACTACGACGGTATCTGATCGTCTTCGAGCCCCCAACTTTCGTTCTTTATTAATGAAAACATCCTTGGAAAATGCTTTCGCAGTGGTTCATCTTTCATAAATCCAAGAATTTCACCTCTGACAATGAAATACAAATGCCCCCGACAGTCCCTATTAATCATTACTCCGATCCCGAAGGCCAACACAATAGGACCAGACTCCTATCACGTTATTCCATGCTAATGTATTCAAAGCATAAGATTGCTTTGAGCACTCTAATTTTTTCAAAGTAACAACACCGGAACCATGACCCAGCCAATTAAGGCCAAGAGCGTGCCACCGGAAAAAGGGATAGAAGGGCAGGTGCACACCGAATAGGTGGACCGACCTTTACGAAACAAGATCCAACTACGAGCTTTTTAACTGCAACAACTTAAATATACGCTATTGGAGATGGAATTACTGCGGCTGCTAGCACCAGACTTTGCCTCCAATGGATCCTCGTTAAGGGATTTAGATTGTACTCATTCCAATTACCAGACTCGATCAGCCCAGTATTGTTATTTATTGTCACTACCTCCCCATGTCAGGATAGGGTAATTTGCGCGCATGCTACCTTCCTTGGATGTGGTAGCCATTTCTCAAGCTCCCTCTCCGAAATCGAACCCTAATTCTCTGTCACCCGTCACCACCATGGTAGGCTTATATCCTACCATCGAAAGTTGATAGGGTAGAAATTTGAATGAAGCATCGATAGCACAAGGGCCGTGCGATCCGTCGAGTTATCATGATTCACCGGAGAAGCGGGCAAGCCCACGCTGGCCTTTTATCTAATAAATGCATCCCTTCTGTGAAGCCGATACTTGGTGCACATATTAGCTCTAGAATTACTACGGTTATCTGAGTAGTAAGGTACCATCAAAGAAACTATAACTGATTTAATGAGCCATCCGCAGTTTCACAGTCTGAATTAGTTCATACTTAGACATGCATGGCTTAATCTTTGAGACAAGCATATGACTACTGGCAGGATCAACCAGGTAGCATCCTAGCACTTCAAGGCACTCGAGGGCCCTCTATGGAGGGCACACTCAGAGCACCCATCCACGACAGGAGACGATTTCCAACATATGTATAAGCTTCGTTTTGTTCCTTGCAACCTTGCAAATGTCGATGAGCGAGGCAAGTGAGAAGACCGCTGGGGGAGAAACCAAAGGAAAAGGCCAACGGCAAATGAGATCACCAACAGGTGCTCTCCGTCAGCAACCTCAACGCCGTTCGAAAGGAAGGTGAATGGTCCAGGCAACATGCAACCAGAGCAAGAATAGGCAGAGCCCCGCACCTTCCAAACCGGGCCCCGAGGCAACCTAGGAATTTGCACCAACGCTTCTCCCTTGCGGAAACCTCAACGACATGATGAAAGAAGGCAAACAATCCAACCGAAAGAACAACACCCACGAGTAGAAGCCCTCCACCTTCGAAACCTGGCACTGAGGAAAATCCTGTGAGTCTGCGCGCCATGTATGCATGCTTGATGCAAGCCCAACTAAAAGTGATTTTCCTTTAGCTGGACAGCCGTAGACCTTATAACCGTGGTAGCCCGAATGCCATGAGAAGAAGGTGAGAACTCTACCATGCAGCACCAATCTATCCAGCAAGAGCAGAGCTTGCCACCGTATTAGGAACAACCGAAAGAAGAGCATGAATGAATGGGAAATGCCCTCCACCTTCCAAACCCCTCGCACTAAGGCATAAGCCTATGCGGTTCTCCCGCCATGTATGCTAATGCAAGGCATCGCTAAAAGTAATTTATCTTTAGCGGGCCAGCCGGAGGCCTGACCATTGCGGACAGAGCCTGAATGCCATGAGAAATGAAGGCGAGAACATTACCAATCTATCCAGCAAGAGCAAGAGAAAAGCTAGCCACCGTATCAGGAACAACCGAAAGAAGAGCATGAATGAACAAGCAAATCCCTCCACCTTCGAAACCCCTCGCACTAAGGAATAAGCCTATGTGGTTCTCCCGCCACGTATGCTCATGCAAGGCGTCACTAAAAGTAATTTATCTTTAGTGGGCCAGCCAGAGACCTAACCACTACGACAGATCCCGAATGCCATTGGAAAAGAAGGCGAGAACATTACCAACACGTCCAACATATTCGTGGCAACCTTCGACATGCAAGCATCAATCTTCTGTTCACCAAGGAAATGGATGGGGGTTTTCTCTGGGAACCAAAATCGGGGACAACCGAAAGAAGAGCATGAATGAACGAGCAAAGCCCTCCACCTTCGAAAACCCTGGCACTAAGGCATAAGCCTATGCGGTTCTCCTGCCACGTATGCTCATGCAAGGCGTCACTAAAAGTAATTTATCTTTAGTGGGCCAGCCGGAGACCTGACCACTGCGGTAGAGCCCGAATGCCATTGGAAAAGAAGGCGAGAAAATTACCAACATGTCCAACATATTCGCGGCAACCTTCGACATGCAAGCATCAATCTTCTGTCCACCGAGGAAATGATGGGGGTTTTCTCTGGGAACCAAATCCAAAAACAGCAAAGCCAGTCATGAGTCGAAATATATCCAGAACAAAGTCGATACAAGTAGCCCTCCACCTTTCAAGCCGCACATCAAGGTAACCGAGGGAAGTTTGCCACCTGTGGCAACCTCCATGTTAAGGGAAGAGATGGTGAGAGCGTTCCACCTCGCACCTCCAATCAGAACAATCCTCCTCGAACAAGCCAGCTTCTTGGTCTTTCCATGGGAAATATGCATCAACCCAAAATCGAAACACTCGACAACAGCACCGCCACGGATGCAGGGACAAAGCAATCCAATCCCAGAGGACTTTGGCCAACATTAACAAATAGTTGTCAAATACAACGCAACCGAAGATGGAAAGCAAGTTAGAAGAGCGTCATCGTGTGGTTTTCCCACACGGCGAGGCAAACCCCGCACTGCCCACCAAAAACAATTGATCCTCAAAAAACGCTTTCGAAGGGGAATCACACCATTGATGTGCCCGTACCAAAGATTCCTATCAATGCTCTTAGAAATGGCCTCGATATGCACAATTATTACCAATATGGAATAAGTACAAGCACAATAAGGTAGGCCTCCGCAAAGGCCCAACAATGAAAAGGCAAGCCCTCGTGCGAAGCCACCACAAACCCCAAAACTCCACATCGAATGTGTGATGGAAATGGACATTGTTTTCCGGTGCCTCCGAAGATGAGCATTTCCAACATTACCGCTCATGTGTTACCAAGTGAATCGACGGCACGCTGAGAGTCGACCGCCCTACAAATGGCCCAAGGACAATTTTCAAGCAGACCCGACAAACAACGCACTCATCGCACCACCCTTTGCACGGAAATGACACTTCCACCAGTGGAGAAGTGCATGATAGGAAACACCACCGTAGTAATTTAACCGACAACCGGGAGGGACAAAGATACCTGAAGGCAATGCTAGCGCACGAACCTTGACGTTGGCAATGCTCCCCCTTGGGAAGGCATGGGTAAACAAAAACCCATTTCAACCACAAGTGGAGCCGCACCAACCATCACACAGAATGACACTTCCATTGGCGGGGAAGTGCATGGAAGGAAACGTCTTGGACACTTGGATCCGGCAACCGAGAGGGACAAGTAATCCGACAGAAGGCAAAGACGCAAGCCCTTGTCAGGAGGAGACATAAATCCCCAAAACACCAATGCTTGGGAGGAAATGGGGTTTATTCTACCATGCCATCCTGGGATGAGCGTTTCCATCAACACTGCTCATGCGCTACCAAGCGGAGACGGCAATACACTGCAAGCCAACCGCTTTACAAATGACATGAGGGCAATTTTCAGGCAGACGCAGCATGAAACGTATTCACCGCACCGCCCTTGACACGAAATGACACTTCCACTGATGGAGAAGTGCATGATAGGCGTCATCGAAGTCACATAACAGACATACTGCTCATGCACTACCAAGCAGAGACAACAACACACTATAAGCCAACCGCCCTACTAATGACCCAAGGCCAATTTTTAGGCAGACCCGACAGACAAAGCATTTGCCGCACCACCCTTCACACGAAATGACACTTCCACCGATAGAGAAGTGGGTGATAGGCATCATCGAAGTCACTTAACTGAAAATCCTGGACCCAGCAACCGAAAGAAGACCAAAGATGCAAGCACTCGTTGGGAGCCACAGCAAGCCACCAGAGCACCACTTACAGTGTTGGTGTGGCTTCATTTCCAGTGCCTTCCCAAGACAAGCATTGCCATCAATACTGCTCATGCGCTACCAAGCGAAGACAACAACACACTGCAAGCTGACCACCCTACGAATGACCCGAGGCCATTTTTCGAGCAGACCCGACAGACAGGACATTCACCACACCAACCGTCACACGAAATGACACTTCCACCGAAAGAGAAGTGTGTGATAGGCATCATCAAAGCAACTTAACCGAGAAGCTTGGACCCAACAACCGACGAAGCAAGCCCTCGTTGGGAGCCACAGCGAGCCATAGAAGCACCACTTGTGGTGTTGGCATGGCTTCGCTTGCCCGTGCCTTCCCAAGATGAGCGTTGCCATCAATACTACTCATGTGCTACCAAGCGGACATGGCAACACACCGTAAGCCGACCACCTTACGAATGACCCGAGGTGAATTTTTAGGCAAACCCAACAAGAAGCGCATTCACCGCACCACCCTTTGCATGAAACGCACCCACCAAGTGAGCGCACGGTAAAAAGACAAGCCAGCAGACGACAAGATCGAGGATTGGTCACGGTTTAGCGTTTTTTAGCTCAGGTTGGAAGCACAAGGCAGATGGGCACCCAAGGAGCGGCTCGGGTTGGGAGCACACCACAGCTCGTGTTGGAAGCACGTCGCAGCTTGGGTTGGAAGCACAAGGAAGATGGGCGCCCAAGGAGCGGCTCGCATTGGGAGCACGCCACAGCTCGGGTTGGGAGCATGCCACAGCTCGGGTTGGAAGCACGCCACAGCTCGGGTTGGAAGCACAAGGCAGATGGGTTCCCAAGGAGCAACTCACATTGGGAGCATGCCACTACTCGGGTTGGAAGAACACCACAGCTCGAGTTGGAAGCACAAGGCAAAAGAGCACCCAAGGAGTAGCTCGCATTGGGAGAACGCCACAGCTTGGGTTGGAAGCACACCACAGCTCGGGTTGGAAGCACTAGGAAAATGGGTTCCCAAGGAGTAGCTCGCATTGGGAGCACACCGTAGCTGGGGTTGGAAGCACAAGGTAGAGGGGCGACAAAGGAGCAGCTTGCATTGGGAGCATGCCACAACTCAAGTTGGAAGGACAAGGCAGATGGGTGCGCAAGGAGCAGCTCGCATTGGGAGCACACCACCGCAAGCGCGCCCACCAAGTGAGTGCCAGGAAAAAAGTCAAGCCAGTGGAAGACAACAACGATGATCGGTCACGGCTTAACGTTTTCAGCTCGGGTTGGAAGCACGACACATGGGCTCCCAAAGAGTTGCTTGCATTGGGAGCACGGCACAAATGTGTGCGAACAAACGAGTCCGAATGCCAACGCAAGCGCGCCTGGCAAAAACACAAGGTAGGGGAAGACAAGAAAGAGGATCGGTCACGGCTTAATGTTTTGAGCTCGGGTTGGAAGCCTGACACATGGGCACCCAAGGAACGCCTCGCATTGGGAGGCCGACACTTGTGCGGCCAAAGAAACGAGTCCACTGGAAAATGGAAGCGCACCCACCCAAGTTGTTAAGATTTAATATGCTAAGACAGAAAATAGCAGCATTACATTCCATTTCACAATAATAGCATATATAGGATCACTGGAGAAACAACAAGCACAGCATAAACACAAGAGACAGAGATTTATCCTGGGAAACCCTCATGGGGTAGAAAATCCAGCAAAGCTTCCTCAATATAGATGACCAGCAATATACAAAGATGAAACCCTGAGACATGATCTCCTCCTCCACAATAGCAGACCTCTCCTCCACAAGTGCACTATCCTCAAGTGAGTGAGTGTATCAAATGAGGAACACACCTCCTCTATTTATACACTACTCTGATATGTATTTTACACAAGTACATGTAGGATCGTATTTAACCATTAGGTTAAATACCCCATTATAACTAACTGGGCCGACCCCCACATGGTGGGTCTAATAACCCTAGTTACCACACCCAACTCGGAGGAATAAACATCTCCGGATTTATAGTATAATCACATCGGAGGTATGGAACATCTCCGGAATAAATAATATACAAATATAATATTCTTTGAAGTTATAATATTTCAACACTCCCCCTTAACAAGAAGGATATTATAACAGTATCTGCATGAGCAAGGAGTCATCAACATCATACATGATACATCTATAAATCATTGGAAGCTTTCTCAACATCATCAGTAACTCAAGCAGTTACTGGAACATCTTCAATACTGGAACATCAACATCTTCAGTACTGAGTCTTTATCTTCTGCAGCACTCGAACAACTACAACAACATCAACATCTGGATCCTCATGATCATCAGTATCGTCACCTCACGATCATCAGCATCGTCATCACACGATCATCAGCATCGTCATCACACGATCATCAGCATCGTCATCTCACGATCATCAGCATCGTCATCACACGATCATCAGCATCGTCATCTCACGATCATCAGCATCGTCATCACACGATCATCAGCATCGTCATCACACGATCATCAGTATCGTCATCACACGATCGTCAGCATCGTCATCAACACAGGTATCCATAACAATACAAGTATCCACATCATTAGTACAAGTATTCATGCCAATACAAGTATACATATCATCAATACAAGTATCCATACTGATACAAGTAATCATGTCATCAATACATGTATCCTACCGATACAAGTAACCACATCATCAATACAAGTATCCATACCGATACAAGTAACCACGTCATCAATACTAGTATCCTACCGATACAAGTAACCACATCATCAATACAAGTATCCTACCGATACAGGTAACCACATCATTAATACAAGTATCCTAGTGATACAAGTAACCACAAAAAAAAAATCACTTTCTCGGAGACCATTCGTCTACGGATCAATTCAAGGACCAAAGTCCGGGGATGATACAATCCCCACTTCTCGGAGACCACATGTCTACGGATCAATTCAGGGACCAAAGTCTGGGGATGATACAATCCCCACTTCTCGGAGACCACACGTCTATGGATCAATTCAGGGACCGAAGTCCGGGGATGATACAATCCCCACTTCTCGGAGACCACACGTCTACGGATCAATTCAGGGACCGAAGTCCGGGGATGATACAATCCCCACTTCTCGGAGACCACACGTCTACGGATCAATTCAGGTACCGAAGTCCGGGGATGATACAATCCCCACTTCTCGGAGACCACACGTCTACGGATCAATTCAGGGACCGAAGTCCGGGGATGATACAATCCCCACTTCTCGGAGACCACACGTCTACAGATCAATTCAGGGACCGAAGTCCGTGGATGATACAATCCCCACTTCTCGGAGACCACACGTCTACGGATCAATTCAGGGACCGAAGTCCGAGGATGATACAATCCCCACTTCTCGGAGACCACACATCTACGGATCAATTCAGGGACCGAAGTCTGGGGATGATACAATCCCCACTTCTCGGAGACCACACGTCTACGGATCAATTCAGGGACCGAAGTCCAGGGATGATACAATCCCCACTTCTCGGAGACCATACGTCTACGGCTCTCTTTAGGACTGAAAGTCCAAGGATGATCCAATCCCCTCAACTGTCCACTAAGGACTTCATTCTCGGAGACCTCACGTCTACGGCTCTCTTTAGGACTGAAAGTCCAGGGATGATCCAATCCCCTCAACTGTCCACTAAGGACTTCATTCTCGGAGACCTCACGTCTACGGCTCTCTTTAGGACTGAAAGTCCAGGGATGATCCAATCCCCTCAACTATCCGCTAAGGACTTCATTCTCGGAGACCTTACGTCTACAGCTCTCTTTAGGACTGAAAGTCCAGGGATGATCCAATCCCCTCAACTGTCCACTAAGGACTTCATTCTCGGAGACCTCACGTCTACGGCTCTCTTTAGGACTGAAAGTCCAGGGATGATCCAATCCCCTCAACAGTCCACTAAGGACTTCATTCTCGGAGACCTCACATCTACGGCTCAATTCAGGGACCAAGGTCTAGGGATGATACAATCCCTATCTGTCCACTAAGGACTTCATTTTCGGAGATCATACGTCTACGGATCAATTCAGGAACTGAAGTCCAGGGATGATACAATCCCTCTTCTTTCTCGGAGACACCTGTCTACGGCTCACTTTAGAACAAGTGTTCAAGGATGATACAATCCTCACATGTATTCTCATCAATACAAGTACAAGTATCCTCAACCTTACAAGTACATTAATCAATACATGTATCATCAAAAGTATGTATTCTTACCAATACATCTTATCATCAAAATCATGTATTCTCACCAATACATCTATCATCAAAAGCATGTATTCTTACTAATACATATAACATCAAAAGCATGTATAAGTAAAACTAAGTATCCTAAGTATACGAGTCCTAAATCTAAATATTTCTAAGTATCTAGGTGTAGAGAACAGGTTACCTCATCATCGACCTTGTTGTTCGATGAGACAATCTTCATCATCAGTGACTATACTACTCCCCCTTTCGAGGAGGGTCCTTTTGAGCTACACCAAGCTTGTCTCGAAAGTATTCAAATTTCACTCGAGACAGAGGCTTGGTTAGTATGTTGGTAACTTCTTCACTTGAGGCAGAGGTTTGGTTAGTACATCGGTAACCTGTTACAAATTCAAACTTTATAGTTCCTTTCTGTGTCATATCTTGTTAGATCCCTATGATCTTTGACTTGTCATGGAACACTGGATTCTATGTCATCTTGATACAACTCTATTTCTCACATAGGATCACAGTTGGTTCTATCTCTAAGTCAAGCAATCCTGAAGCCAAACTTCTTCACAACTAGCAGAGCAAGCAGCCATATATTCTGCTTGTGCTGAGAGCCACACTAGACTGCTTCCAGTTAAACGACGAGATCATGGCTAATCCCAGACAATAACATCCTCTCGATGTGTTCTTCCTGTCTGATACACTTCCTGCCCAATCAGAATCTGAATAACCATCTGAAGTCATGATCTTCAAGATAGCATAGATAAAATTCTATCGTGTCCTTTATGTGCCTCATCACATGCTTTGCAACTATCAGGTGAACACATCTAGTTTCTACTAGATACTGACTCAAGGTGTTCACAACAAAGCATATATCTAATCTAGTATATGTTAGATACATCAATGACCCAATAATTTGACTGTACAGAGTTATATCCACTAATTCTGATGAGTTATCCCCTAACAGCTTCAAGTTGGAATCCATAAGAGTGGCCATTCCAACACCTCAAGTCATATTTCTCATCATACTTTCCCTGGTTGAGAAATATTTCTTCTGAGCCTTGCCATACTTCCAGACCTAGGAAGTAAAGCATCAATTTGAGATCTTTCATTTTCATTTCTGCATTGAATAAACTTCTGCATATCTATCTGTGCCATCTCTCGTTAGATGGGTCTACTGATATGAACCTCAATATCATTCGAACTCTGTGGTGAGTTTCTTCTTGCATCCATGTCATATGTGTATAGAAATCATATTCAACCTTGTAGCAAAGGTTGAGATCCACATCACCCATGGTGATCATTAAGCTTATCAATTTATTATCGATCCTAGGTACCTATACAGAACCTGATTCACACTTCTTCTTTAATTACACCATACTTGGAGCAAACATCTTGTCATGATTCTCTTCCCCTTTCTAAGAGAATATTCTAGCCATGAGCCTTCTATATTTTGTTTGATTTGTAAATCTTCTTGTTTGAACATCCACCACTTGTACGGTGTCCATCATTCTTCATGACCTTTCCTACAAATCAAAATTAAGTACATCATTAGTAATACTTCATAATCATCAAATCATATTGACATGATAACCTATTATGCATACAGATATCATTTACATAGTGATGCAACTATTTTGACCAATACTTTGGCACAACACTTTCCCATATCCTGTATGCATACAGTGGCTATCTAGATGCCTTCCATCTCTACCAGAACATACTATCGAGAGTGTGCACAACTCTCAGCATGTCAGCAAAGAGGTTTCATTCTAGACAAGCAATAATGGAATGTTTGTCCAACTTACCAATCATATGCATATTAGTAGTATACTGTTCAATGTTCTATGAATATTTACACTCAGCATGATATATTATAGGAATACAAATATGCATACAATCTATTACAGGCAATATCATTTACTATTTCAAATAACAACTCAAATACTTATCTTTTATGTTTGTGTGGTTGCCTCCCGCTTGATCTTCTGTATGTCTTTTGAACTTCTATTCATTCTGTACCACTGTGCATGCTCAAATGTGCACTAGTGTCATCATCATGATCTCATACACAAACATACATTCATTAGTATAATCTCAATGTTATCAAAACATTATAGTTCTAAATAATCTTGAAAATGTATAATCATGATTATAGATAATATTCAAGGTTTCAGGGAATTCTTCCTTTACTTATGCATATTCTTGTTTGATCTAGTTAGTTAAATAATCAACCAAGATAAGAGACATGATATGCATAAACCCTTGATTACTAACTTTATGAATAAGCATAACCAATCATACCAAGTATACTTATATAAGGGATCCTAATCACAAGGTAAGATTCTAACATGACATAGGAAAACATACCTGGATTAGTATACCTGCTTAGTTATGTGCAACATACCTAAACAATCTCTTCATTGATTTAGAGATCCTGAGCTCGAACCTGCATGTCTCATAGGTTAAGCATAATATAACAAGTTCATACATACCTCGTAAGTAGAACAAAGATTATGGATGAGTCTTTGTATTCATGTGGTCATGGTCATGGAACTTCATTTGTCTTTTGTGATGTACCTGTATCTTGTTAGCAGACAACATCAACCTCACACAACACCATAATGCATTAGTACAATCATATAGCCCTAATCAATGAATGTCTTCGATCATTCACATGCATTCATACTGTTACTAGGGTGATAAGACAATTCTAACATTAATCAAGATTGTACTAATAAATAACATGAAGACAAAACACATTATGAACTTAATCAAGAATCAGATTTCAAGACATACCTGAACCTCCTTAAGTCATACCTGTCGAGACTTCTTGTAGTCTTCTTATGTAAGGCCTTAGCCTCAACTTCCCCTGAAACTTGATCTGGAGCTTGATTAGGGTTTTCTAGAGAAACCCTAAAAATTCAATCTTTGACTTTCACACTTCTGAATGGATGAAAGAATATGTCTTGCTGAGCTGATCAAACTAGCATACTTCAATTTTGGAATTTCCAAAATTTGACCCCTCAAAATTGCCTTTGAAACTTCTGGATCTTCTGGACAGGATCCTGAACTAGGGTTTGATGAAGCCCACCCTTCTGCCCAAACAAAAGGTTCGATCCAAGGCTCTAAACTCTTATTTTTCTTAGGAGTTTCCAGCCGTGGTTACAGACTTCAAAAATTCCAACTTTTGCTGAAGCCCTAATTTTCCATCTTTCCGATCAAAATCCTGAACTGGGGTTTGATCAAGCCCGGTCTTCCACCCAACCAAAAAATTCGATCTTGGTCTCTAAATTTCGATTTTCCTGAGTAGCATTCAGCCGTGGACTCCGATTCCAAAAATTCTAACTTTCTCCGAAACCCTAAATTCCGGAAGCCATGAATAAAGGTGCTCGAAAAATAATTATGTTTTGACAGAAATATGCACCTGATTGTTTCTGGTGTAACTCCAAACTTTTCAATCCACAGGGTCTGAAAAAGTTTTCTGAGATAGCCTGACCTGTTATCTTTCCATCCTGACAGGTCTGACCTCAATTGGATTCTCTGAGAGAGATTTATGTCAAATGTGGGAACGTGGCCTGTTTTGGGATAAAACAGAAGAGAGAACTTGTACGGAGTGCCACGTGTCACTTTTTGAACTTCGGCCTCTGAAAAACTTTTCTGAGGTAGCTCAGCCTGTTATCTTTCCATCCTGATAGGTATGACCTCAATTGGACTCTCTGAGAGAGAGTTATGCCATGTGTCGCAACATGACCTGTTTATGGGATAATACAGGAGGGCGAACTTGTACAGAGTGCCACGTGTCACTGGTTCAACTTCGGCCTCTGAAAAAGTTTTCGGAGATAGTACAGACTGTGTACTACCTGTAACTTTCTACTAAATTTCATTTGGAGCTTCCTAGCCCAAGATATGACCTTTTTCCCAAGGTCACCTGATTTTGACTCAGATCTGGAAGAGGCAGAAACCCTATATTGTACAGATCATAAATCACAAAGTACAACAAATTAGAGGTTGTCCTTTGGACACAAGGTACCTGGAGATTTAATCTTTGTCCTGTAACAATTTCAGATCCGAAAACTTCGCCAAAACGTATTTATAGTGAAAGTTCTACGATGACTGGTTTTTGCTATGTAAAACCCTAACCTTCAAATTGTCGTAAGTAAATCAAGTGTCGTTAGTGCCATACCTTGTCTTCCTTCAGGTTAGCTCTGATACCATGTTAAGATTTAATATGCTAAGACAGAAAATAGCAGCATTACATTCCATTCCACAATAATAGCATATATAGGATCACTGAAGAAACAACAAGCACAGCATAAAGACAAGAGACAGAGATTTATCCTGGGAAACCCTCATGGGGTAGAAAATCCAGCAAAGCTTCCTCAATATAGATGACCAGCAATATACAAAGATGAAACCCTGAGACATGATCTCCTCCTCCACAATAGCAGACCTCTCCTCCACAAGTGCACTATCCTCAAGTGAGTGAGTGTATCAAATGCGGAACACACCTCCTCTATTTATACACTACTCTGATATGTATTTTACACAAGTACATGTAGGCTCGTATTTAACCATTAGGTTAAATACCCCATTATAACTAACTGGGCCGACCCCCACATGGTGGGTCTAATAACCCTAGTTACCACACCCAACTCGGAGGAATAAACATCTCCGGATTTATAGTATAATCACATCGGAGGTATGGAACATCTCCGGAATAAATAATATACAAATATAATATTCTTTGAAGTTATAATATTTCAACACAAGTGAGCGCCCATCAAAAAGACAAGGCAACGGCGGACAAGAATGAGGATTGGTCACGGCTTAACGTTTTGAGCTTGCCTTGCGAGCTAGGCATAGGTGCGCCAAAAGAAACGAGTCCGCCGGCAAATGGAAGCACGCCCACCCAAGTGAGCGCACGGCAAAAATACAAGGGAACAGTGGAGAAGAACAAGAATTGGTCACGGCTTAATGTTTTGAGCTTCCCTTGGGAGCCTGACACATGTGCGCCCAAAGAAACGAGTCTGACCGCAAATGGAAGCGTGCCCACCCAATTGAGTGCACGGCAAAAATACAAGGCGGCGACGGAGAAGAATGAGAATTGGTCACGGCTTAATGTTTTGAGCTCCCCTTGGGAGCTCGGTACATGTTTTCCCAAAGAAACAAGTCCGCTCGAAAAAGGAAGCGTACCCACCCAACTGAGCGCTAGGAAAAAAGACAAGGCAACGGCAGACAAGAACAAGCATTGGTCATGGCTTAACATTTTGGGCTCGCCTTACGAGCCCGGCACATGTGCGTCCAAGGAAACGAGTCCGCCGACAAACAGAAGCGTGACCACCCAAGTGTGCGCCCAACAAAAAGACAAGGCAACGGCGGTCAAGAAAAAGAATTGGTCATGGCTTAACGTTTTGAGCTTGCCTTGGGAGCCCGGCACATGTGCGGCCAAAGAAACGAGTCCGGCGGCAAGTGGAAGCACGCCTACCCAAGTGAGCACCCGGTAGAAAGACAAGGCAACGACGGACAAGGACAAGCATTGGTCACGGCTTAACGTTTTGAGCTCGCCTTGGGAGCCCAGCACACATGCGCCCAAGGAAACGAGTCCGCCGGCAAATGGAAGCGCCCCCACCCAAGTGAGCGCACAGCAACAAGACAAGGCAACGACAGACAAGAACACGCATTGGTCACGCCTTAATTTTTTGAGCTCGCCTTGGGAGCCCGACACATGTGCGCTCAAAGAAAGGAGCCCGACGGCGAACGGAAGCGCACCCACCCAAGTGGGAGCACGGAAAAAAGACAAGGGAACGGCGGAGAAGAACAAGAATTGGTCACGGCTTAATGTTGTGAGCTCCCCTTGGGATCCCAACACATGTGCGCCCAAAGAAACGACTCCGCCTGCAAATGGAATCGTGCCCACCCAAGTGAGCGCACGACAAAAAGACAAGGCAACGGTGGACAAGAACAAGAATTGGTCACGGGTTAAAGTTTTGAGCTTCCCTTGGGAGCCCGACACATGTGCGACCAAAGAAACGAGTCTGCCCACAAACGGAAGCGCTCCCACCCAAGTGAGCACCCGAAAAAAGGACAAGAGAACAGTGGATAAGGACAAGCATTGGTCATGGCTTAACGTTTTGATCTCGCCTTGGGAGCCCGGCACATGTGCGCCCAAGGAAGAAACGAGCCTGTCAGCAAATAGAAGCGCGCCCACCGAAGTGAGCGCCCATCAAAAAGACAAGGAAACGACGGACAAGAACGAGGATTGGTCACGGCTTCATGTTTTGAGCTCGCCTTGCGAGCCCGACACAGGTGCGCCAAAATAAACGAGTCCGCCGGAAAATAGAAGCGCGCCCACCCAAGTGAGCGCACAGAAAAAAGACAAGGGAACGGCAGAGAATACAAGAATTGGTCATGAATTAATGTTGTGAGCTCCCCTTGGGAGCCCGACACATGTGCGCCCAAAGAAACGAGTTCGCCCGCAAACGGAAGTGCGCACACCGAAGTGAGCGTCGGGCAAAAAGACAAGGCAACGGTGGACAAGAACAAGCATTGGTCATGGCTTAACATTTTGGGCTCCCCTTGGGAGCCCGACACATGTGCGCCCAAAGAAATGAGTCCGCCCACAAACGGAAGCGGACCCGCCCAAGTGAGCCCCGGGAAAAAAGACAAGGCAACGACGGACAAGAACAAGCATTGGTCATGGCTTAACATTTTGGCCTTGCCTTGAGAGCCCGGCACATGTGCACCCAAGGAAACGAGTCCACCGACAAACGGAAGCATGCCCACCCAAGTGAGCGCCCGGCAAAAAGACAAGGCAACAGCGGACAAGAACAGGAATTGGTCACGGCTTAACGTTTTTGTAGAATTTTTCCCTACGGATAAGTCAAAATTCTCTTAACTTTAAAGCAGATTCTCAACTAACTCTAAAGCAAGAAACAAGACAAAACAAATTCTACCTTGAAATTCCTGAACTAACTTTCACAACAAGATTATACACATTCAAAAACAATGAGAGATATGACACACCTTTCAATCTGACGTTTGTCCCGCTTCTATCTCTTGATGCAAAGCTTCAATGTAGAACCTGTTGAGATCAAACAAAGAAAAAACATACAAGCTTCCAAATACCTTGAAGTAAATATTAGATTCAAATCCAGATTAGATACATTCCATGCTAAGAACTTAAGCTATGCACATGAAATGGGAAAAACAAGACAAGTTATCTTATTACAAACTTGAAGAATGCTTACAAAGGTTGCTTGATGTCCAAGCTAATCCTCCAGCTCCAAGTGCTTTCTCCTCTAGCTATCTCCACAATGCTACAAGATCATAAGTTTGGTACTTCTAAGAGTCACCCCCCTTTCCCATGGAATACCTATCCTTTATAGTGTATGGTAGGGTTAACCAACAAGAAAGATGGGTGGATCTAGGGAGAGATAAGTGGATCAAGGTTTCTAATCACAGAAAATGAGTTGAGATCGAATCAGGTGTCCCAATCCTCCAATATCTCTCGAAAATCCAAAATCCCAAAGGCCATGGAAAAAAGACTATAAAAAGAGTACCGCGCCCTATGGTCTGAGGATAACGCGGTAGTTTCTTGTTTGGTAGAATTTTTCCCTACGGATAAGTCAAAATTCTCTTAACTTTAAAGCAGATTCTCAACTAACTCTAAAGCAAGAAACAAGAAAAAACAAATGCTACCTTGAAATTCCTGAACTAACTTTCACAACAAGATTATACGCATTCAGAAACAATGAGAGATATGACACACCTTTCAATTTGACGTTTCTCCTGCTTCTATCTCTTGATCCAAAGCTCCAATGTAGAACCTGTTGAGATCAAACAAAGAACAAACATACAAGCTTCCAAATACCTTGAAGTAAATATTAGATTCAAATCCTGATTAGATACATTCCATGCTAAGAACTTAAGCTATGAACATGAAATGGGAAAAATGTCATGTCCCAAATTTGGCATTGGGTCACAATGGCCTAATCACATTAGCCCTATTCATTAGAGTTTGTCAAATTGATGCTAAAGGTCAAATAATTGCCAAGGAGGAAAATTACTAGTTTCCTAGGTTTGGGGTGGAAGCTTTGGGATTTGGAATAATGGGGATAATAAATGATGTTTGAACATTAGAATGGAATAAATATTTAATAAAGGAGCTAAATAAATATATACAAGTGAAAATCAAAGTGGCATTTCATGATGAAGACACATGGAGGAAGTGGGACCCACATATGGCTAGATTTCCCCACTACATTTGGCATCATTCTCTCACCAATTCGAATTCAAGGTGAATGGTAACATACTTGGGGGAGTCCAAAAGGTATTATTCATTGCATGACTCATCCAAGGTCGAAATATAGAGGAAGAGTAACCCCCATGGAAGAGGAAGAGGCAATTTGGAGCTAGTGAGACACTTGGGCTAGATTCCCTAGCTCTATGACAACAATGATGAAGATGCTATGACACCTATGACACAAATCAGACCTGAAGGCTGACATATGAAATATATGACATGTCAGGGATAAAAATAGACTCCAAGAGGGCGCTCAAGGGTGTTAGGGCAGCTAAGATGCTTCCACATGTGATTTGGTGGAAGTGGGAGACTAGGAATTGTTGTACAAGTGGCGTTCTTTGGAATCTCTTCCCAACTTGAGTTGGCATGAGTCTCTTGGAAGGAATTCGACCCATGGAGGACATTAGAAGTTTATAAATGTCAATAACAAAGAAGGAAACCAGCTTTTGATCATTTGTAGAATTTGCAATTGCATTTGTGAAGAGGGAGAGCTAGTGGATGACTAGTTTCTTGCCTTAGCCAATTTCGAGGGTGAAAGATTCCCATCCAAGTTGGTAATTGGAAAGGCCATTCAGACCTTTCATTTGGAGCTTTAATGGAGTCTTTATTTGCAGGTGTAAGCTACAGGGCATCTCATGGTTTCTTCTATTGCAGCTCACTCCTTCAACCATTTCCGGTTTTGATGGCATATTCTTGATCCTTGAGGGAGGGCGTTTTTGGTGAGCTATTGTACTCTTTGGGGAAGATTTTAATGCCCCATTTCTTTTGTAATATGAATTAAATACTCTGTTCTTCATCTCCAAAAAGTTTCAGGTCGAAATTCCAAGTAGAAATGTATAAATCTCATTTTTAATGGAAGAACAATGCCATTTCCCCACTACCTTGTTGTGAACCAATGTGTTGATGATGATTTCGAATGAATGGATGATTATCTGATAAATTTGTGATTAATGGACTGCCATGGATGTATTTTACAAGTTTCATGTACTGTACTTGAGCATTTGAAGTATTTTTACTTAGTTTAATTGCACTGGGAGAAGAAATAGTGCCATTTCCCCAAGGGTCGAATTGGTGATTTTTGCAGTTGAATGGGAGAGGGTTGGAACAGATATAATAATCAATTAATGGTGCACATGAGACCTTAATAACATCCTTAATACATTTCCTACCTCTGTTCATAAATTTGAGTGGCTTTGGAGGCATTTGGGAAGCCATTTTCAATACTTACCCCAGGGGGATTTGAACCCCAAATTACTAGTAAAATTGCATACTTGGTCCAGAATCTTAAGAGAGTTTGCAGAGGTATTTTGGTGGCCATATATCATCCCTGAACATAATATTCAAGTCTTAATATCATTCATACACCTTCCTTGAAGATTTGAATGCATTTGGAGTCAATTCGAGATATAGAGACCAATACTAGTCAAAGGCAAATTACTAGTAAAGTTACCTACATTGACCAGAATTGAAAGAGTATTTGCAGAAGTGTTTTAAAGGTACAAAGGAATCCCTAAAACACATATTTATGTTCTAATATCATTCATATACCTTCTCAGAAGATTTTGGATCATTTGGGGCAAATTTGGGACCTAGAGATCGAAACTAGTCAAAGGTCAAACAAGGGAAAAAAGTGGAAAATTGCAATTTTAATAAAATTCCTAACAAGGGACATTACAAAAAACAAGACAAGTTATCTTATTACAAACTTGAAGAATGATTACAAAGGTTGCTTGATGTCCAAGCTATTCCTCCAGCTCCAAGTGCTTTCTCCTCTAGCTATCTCCACAATGCTACAAGATCATAAGTTTGGTACTTCTAAGAGTCCCCCCCCTTTCCCATGGAATACCTCTCCTTTATAGTGTATGGTAGGGTTAACCAACAAGAGAGATGGGTGGATCTAGGGAGAGATAAGTGGATCAAGGTTTCTAATCACAGAAAATGAGTTGAGATCGAATCAGGGATCCCAATCCTCCAATATCTCTCGAAAATCCAAAATCCCAAAGGCCATGGAAAAAAGACTATAAAAAGAGTACCGCGCCCTGTGGTCTGAGCATAACGCGGTAGTACCGCGTGGCAGAGACAAAGCATAGCGCGGTAGTGTGGACTACTGCGCACCTATAACTGAGCAAGGCATGGTAGTGTGGGTAAATAAAGTCTCAGCTGGGTGAAAACTTGTCAGGGTAAGTTTACCTTCAAGGTTCACTCATCATTTTTCTCTTCTGAGTGGTTTAAAGCAGTAGGGGAAGTGTCATCAGCTCTTTTTGTGGTGGAGATGCGACACTATGGAATATAGAGGTATAACAGGCACATGTGCGCCCAAGAAAATGAGTCCACCGACAAACGGAAGCATGCCCACCCAAGTAAGCGCCCGGCAAAAAGACAAGGCAACGGCAGACAAGAACATGAATTGCTCATGGCTTAACGTTTTGAGCTCGCCTTGGGATCCCGGCACATGTGCGCGCAAAGAAACGAGTCCAGCGGCAAGCAAAAGCGCGCCTGCTCAAGTGAGCACCCGGCAAAAAGACAAGGAAATGGCGGACAAGGACAAGCATTGGTCACGGCTTAACGTTTTGAGCTCGCCTTGGGAGACTGACACAAGTGTGCCCAAGGAAATGAGTCCGCCAGCAAATGGAAGCACCCCCATCCAAGTGAGCGCATAGGAACAAGACAAGGCAACGACAGACAAGAATACACATTGTTCACGGCTTAGTTTTTTGAGCTCGCCTTGGGAGCCCGGCACATGTGCGCCCGAAGAAATGAGTCCGGCGGTGAACGGAAGCGCGCCCACCCAAGTGGGCACACGGCAAAAAGACAAGGGAACAGCGGAGAAGAACAAGAATTGGTCACGGCTTAATGTTGTGAGCTCCCCTTGGGAGCCCGACACATGTGTGCCCAAAGAAATGACTCCGCTCGCAAATGGAAGCGCGCCCACCCAAGTGAGCGCACGGCAAAAATACAAGGCAATGGCGGACAAGAAAAAGAATTGGTCACAGGTTAAAGTTTTGAGCTCCCCTTGGGAGCCCGGTGCATGTGGACCCAAAGAAACGAGTCTGCCCGCAAACAGAAGCGTGCCCACCCAAGTGAGCGCCCGACAAAAAGACAAGGCAACGGCGGACAAGGACAAGCATTGGTCATGGCTTAACGTTTTGAGCTCGCTTTGGGAGCCCGACACATGTGCCCCCAAGAAAGAAATGAGTCTACCGGCAAACGGAAGCATGCCCACCCAAGTGAGCGCCCGGCAAAAAGAGAAGTCAACGGCGGACAAGAACAAGAATTGGTCACGGCTTAACGTTTTGGGCTCACCTTGGGAGCCCAGCACATGTGCACCCGAAGAAACGAGTCCACCGGCAAACGGAAGCCCGCCCGGGAAAAAGCTAAGGCAATGGCGGAAAAGAACAAGAATTGGTCACAGCTTAACATTTTGAGCTCGCCTTGGGAGCCCGGCACACGTGAGCCCAAGGAAACGAGTCCACCGGCAAACGAAAGCGTGCCCGCCCAAGTGCGCGCCCAGCAAAAAGGCAGGACAATGACGAACAAGAACAAGAATCGGTCATGGTTTAACATTTTGAGCTCGCCTTGGGTGCCCAGCACACGTGAGCCCAAAGAAACAAGTCTACCGGAAAATGGAATCGCCCCCACCCAAGCGAGCGCTGGGCACAAATACAAGGGAACGGCGGACAAGAACAAGAAATGATCATGGCTTAACGTTTTGAGGCTGCCTTGGGAGCCCGGCACATGTGCGCCTAAAGAAACGACTCCATCTCTGGCAAACGGAAGCGCGCCCGCCCAAGTGAGCGCACGGCAACAAGACAAGGCGACGGCGGACAAGAACAAGAATTGGTCAGAGCTCAACATTTTGGGCTCGCCTTGGGAGCCTATCACTTGTGCACCCAAAGAAATAAGTCCTCTGGCAAATGGAAGCGTGCCCACCCAAGTGTGTGCCCAACAAAGAGACAAGGCAACGGCGGAAAAGAACAAGAATTGGTCACGACTTAACGTTTTGAGCTCGCCCTGGGAGCCCTTCACATGTGTGCCCAAAGAAACGAGTCCACCGGCAAACGGATGCGTGCCCACCCATGTGATCGCCCGGCAAAGAGACAGGGCAACGGCAGACAAGAACAAGAATCGGCCATGGCTTAACGTTTTGAGCTCGCCTTGGGAGCCCGACACACGTGAACCCAAGGAAACGAGTCCGGCGGCAAATGGAAGAGCGCTCGACAAAAATACAGGGCAATAGCGGACAAGAACAAGAATAGGTCACGGCTTAACATTTTGAGCTCGCCTTGGGAACCCGACACATGTGCACCCAAAGAAACGAGTCTACCGGCAAACGGAATCGCGCCCACACAAGTGAGCACCCAGCAAAAAGACAAGCCAATGATGGACAAGAACAAGAATCGATCACGGCTCAATGTTTTGAGCTCGCCTCGGTAGCCAGGAACATGTGCGCCCAAAGAAACGACTCCATCTCCGGCAAATGGAAGCACACCCGCACAAGTGAGTGCCCGACGAAATTACAAGGCAACGACGGACAAGGACAAGCATCGGCCACGGCTTAACATTTTGAGCTCACCTTGGGAGCCCGACGCATGTGCGCCCAAAGAAACGAGTCCGCCGGAAAACAGAAGCGCGCCCACCCAGGTGAGCGCCCCGAAAAAAGACAAGGCAATGGAAGATAAGAACAAGAATCGATCACGGCCTAGCAATGTTTTGAACTCACCTTGGGATGCCGGCACATTTGCGCCCAAGGAGGAGCTCGACTTGGAAGACCGGCGGAGGTGTGCCCAAAGAAACGAGTCCGCTGGCAAAAAGAGAAGTTGGCGGAAGATAAGAACAAGAACCGGTCACGTCTTAACAACATTTTGAGCTCGCCTTGGGAGCCCGGCAGATGTGCGCCCAAAGAAACGAGTCCGCCAACAAGTGCAAGCGTGCCCACCAAGTGAGCACCCGACAAAAAGACAAGGAAGTGGAAGACAAGAACAAGAATTGGTCATGGCTTAACGTTTTGAGGTCGCCTTGGGAGCCAGCCAAATGTGAGCCCAAGGAGGAGCTCAACTCTGGAGCGGATGAGTCAAGTGATGGGGAGAAACCAAGAATAAGGGAAGCAGGTTGGTCCGTGGAAAAGGCGCCTGTCTTAATTTTGTTCAAGGTTCCTTCAAAGATTTTCTCGTAGTACTACCTGTGTTGGGTATGCATTGATTGACGCCCATCTTGTCTTCAAAATTTCTCATTGGTGTTCGAGCTCCCTTACACGTATGGATATGGGTCTCCTTACTCTCTTTTCGGCTACAATGGATCTTATTAGAGTTGGGCACTTCCGATATAATTGGCCTTGAAACCCAGGAATTCCTTAGTGGATATTTAAAGGTCCAAGACCACTGAGAGGTGAAGCGGACAATGGTACTGGTTCGATCGATCCAAGCGGTTCAATTCAACTGAGGTTGGGGCCTGAGGCATACATAGGGCATGCCCCTCGTCTGAAAGCTATAGAGGAGGGTGCACTTTCAGGAGAAAGCAGCTCGTGCATGATTCTAGAAGTTCCCTCTGCAATGAGGTAAGGATCCACAGCTCAGGAGGCATGCCACAGTACGTGGAGGTGCTTTGCCTGTGGCTGGCCTCATGGGAGGTGCCTGTGTGAAGTCTAAGTTTCTGTCGAGACTTAGACGTGTGGCAGTCAGCCTAGTCTACGGAAGACAGCGGTGCGATGCGGATAGGATTGTAGATAGACATCGGTCTTGTGGGGACTCTCTTGGGCATGGTTAGCCGAGAGAGAGTGCACCCAGTTGGTTGCCACATGTTGCAGAAGGTGTTATGTGGAATTCTGTCCTACGGATAAGTCAAAATTCCCTTAGGCTAAAGTAGACTTTAACTAACTCTAGGCTAAGAACAGACAAAACAAATGCAACCTTGAATCCCTAGATCTAACAAACATCTCAGAATTAAAATGCTGGAGAGAATAGAAGGAGTTTAACTGACCTTATGTCCAAACGCTTGTCTTTGATATTTGCTCCAAGCTTCAAGTCCTCACAAGTAAACCTGTTAACAATGGAACCAAAACACAAGCATGTACTATTCTCTAGCAATCTGAAAACATGAGTTAGGATCTAAATCTATGAGAGATACAAATCATATCATTAAAACAAGATTAACACAAATGATTTGGGAAAACAAGACAAGTTATTCCATTACAACTTGAAGATTACTTACAAAGGGTGCTTGATGCCCAAGCCAATCCTCCAACTCCAAGTGTCTTCTCCTCTAGCTATCTCCACAATGCTGCAAGACCATAAGTTTGGTGCTCTCAAGAGTCCTCTCTTTTCCAATGGCATGCCTCTCTTTTATAGTGAATGGTGAGGTTAACCAACAAGAGAGATGAGTGGATCTAAGGAGGGATAAGTGGATCAGGGTTTCTAATCGAAGGAGATGAGTTGAGATCGAATCAAGGAACCCAATCTTCCATTATCTTTGAAAATCCAAGATCCCACAAGCCAAGGGCAAAAAACTATTAAAAGGGTGCCGCGTTTTGCAAAGTCTGCAGAACGCGGCACTGCCGCGCTTTGAGGCAAAAGTAGCACGCGGTAGTGTCTAGTGCCGCGTTTTGGGAACATAGCAAGGCACGGTAGTGTGTAAAAATAAAGTCCAAGGTGGGTCAAAACTTGCCAGGGTGGATTTACCTTCAAGGTTGACTCATCATCTGTTTCTTCTGGATGGTTCAAAACAGTAGGGAAAGTGTCGTCAACTTGTTTTGTGATGGGGATGCGACACCGTGAAATATAGAGGTATAACAGATGCCCCCTAAAGTGTGAGGTCAGAAGGGACTGATGGCCGAAAGACTTTACGAATAAAATGTGCAGAGATAGCATCGAGGAGAGCGACACGGAGCTGAAATAGAAACAAAGCGTTAGATATACCACCGAGGCGGGCATTCCCATGCTCGGAAACAAATGACTCAAAGCATGGCTGCCGACCAATACATTGCAGATCCATGAGTACTGAGATAATGTAAACTGTGGACAGATCATGGCTACTATGAACAATCGTAGATCCATGAGACAGTAACGACACAGCCACGACCAATACAATAAGTGGATCTGCGTGACAATACAAGAGACATCTCCATCGCAGCCTGGACGCAGTCAAGATATAGTGATGCATCCAGGGTCTTCTACCCGATCGCATAAAGATACGAATCTAACCATGTGATTACAAGGTGTTGGAGTCGAACATGGAAGAAACCATTTGATTACCGGTCAATGATGTGGACCGTTAACAAATGCGAGGGAGATCACCAATAATGACGATGATTCCCAAGGTATCAATAGTACATCTCAACGAAATGCGAATGAATGAGTTGATGTCGAGCATCCGAGAGATTGCTTGATCAGAGGTCAATGAGGTGAACCTACTGTCAAACACGAGGAAACCTGCCATTGAGGCATGCAGGTACCAAGGTACTAATGGTTGATTTCTAAGTCTAATTCCTGGATAGTGATTTGGTGTCGACAGGAATAGACTCGTCGAAGGTGGGCCATGATGATTCCCACATCATCGACACGAAATCGGCACATATGGTAGGATGATGAAGTAATGAAGTATGTACTGACACAGCGGAGGCCTGACACAATGAATGACTCGATACAATGCAACCCTTTGAACATATAACGGCATGTAACAAGACTTGGCAGCGGGGATTATTGATAAATAGAGAATAGACACCGGATGAGTGGACTCGTGGCCAGGGAGACGACCCATGATGACTATGACTCAATGAAAGACGGATACCCAACTATAGACAAGAGATGGACACATGCCATGTTCAAAGGTAATGACTGACAAGCTGCCATAGATAAACTTGACTTGTTTCCCCATATTTCCCCGACATGATGGACGAGTACCTCTTTCTTGTTTTACGAGCTTGAAGAGGATAACAGATGCTCGGTGTAGCTCATCTTGTGGATGAGTCCAATCTCACATGTTTTACGAACCTGAGAAAGGAGGGGTTCGTCCCAAAGTGGGTCCTTCGATGTTAATGTTTTAACGAGTCCAAGGAAGGAAAACTCAGTAGTTTTTCATATTTAGAGAGCCTGAAAAACTTAAAGGAAGCTCCATAATGTACTTTTTCATAAATTTTAGTCCCTCGATCCCGAAAAAGTGTAAAACGATTCCCGAGAGAACTCTCCCAGCCGAGATTGACTGAGGTATACCTTTCTCATAGATAGTCTAGACGGGCCGAAAAAGGGGTAACCTATCACCGAATAGACGACCTTTCAAATACTTTTACAAGTGTGAAAGAGTCAAGATCACTTGGCAATCTTTTCAATTTTAAGGAGTCTGAAAAGAGCTTAACTATGGACTCCTATGGTCTTTTTCGTAAATTTTAAATTATTCTGGTCCGAAAAAAGAATAAAATACAACCAGGATAATACTTTCCTCATCGTTTAACGAGCATGAGTAAAGCTGACCGTACTCGACACCGTTTACTTGCGTTTGACAAGCACGACACAGGTGTGAAAGCGCTTGGAATCTTTTTCAAGTTTTAAATCCAGAGCACGAAAAAGATAAAGTGGGCTCAATATGAAGGTCAAACTACGAACAAATACCAGTATGAATGCATCCCATTTCTACCGCAGACCCTGTCAATGAATGCTCAAAAATCGGGCATTAGTAATATGAATAAGGGTTTATTAATTTGAAATAGTAATTAATTAATTAAAAAATATGAAAAAATGCTATATAAGGCATGGTAAAAATAGAAATTACCATTCATTTGTGATTTTTACCCAAAGGAGTCATTTTTACCCATTTTGGAGCAAAATTTCAAGGATCGATACCGAGAGTTCTGGGACACCATTTTGACCGTCGTCTGCGCCAGGTAAGAGTGCTTGAGCCCCTCTTTCATTTCATGCAAGAAATTTTTGTTTTCACCAGGGGAAAATTAATTTTTTGGGAAGCCCTTTTGGGCAAAAATCGCCTGCCGTACTGCCGCGTGGGTCCCCCTATCGAAAAACGCGGCACTGTTGAACAGTGCCGCGCTGTAACCTCAAAATGAGGCGCGGCACTGTGGACTGCCGCGCGGCAGGGTGCCCTCCAGGCGCGGCACGTGCGAAAATTAAGTTTAAAAAATCAAATTTTCCTCAAATTTTTGCTGAAAGTAAGTTGTTAAATAGTTACTAATTACTTTGTTTGCCCTTTTGAAGGGATTTGCAACTTATTTGAAGCAAAATGGTGAGTTGGAAAGAGAGGGAGCACGAAACGGACGATTTTAGGGCCGAAAATGACTTACCAACCGTGACCGCATTGCGAGAATGTGGTTTGCTAAAGTTTTTTAAGACTAAAGGGATCCGCCAACAACCTAAGCTCCTTACTCACCTTGTTCAATTGTGGGACCCTGATATCGAAGCTTTCCGAGTGGGAGAGCATGTGCTTGAAATCCAACTTGAAGACATATACTTTCTCACGGGCCTCTCGAAAAGAGGGGCTTGACCGAATCTTACCGGGTACAGTGCTTCAGACTCAAGCACGGATGATTTGATTGCTCGATATTGTCAGGCGGGTTCGAGTAAGAAGAGTGGGAAAGTGGCCATAAAAGAGGTCACAAATCTTCCTTTCAAAACTTTTCTATTCACTATTACATGTGCAGCAGGAAGCGTGAGCCCACATCAGGCAACCCGCACACAGGTAAATCTCGCAGCAGAGTGCATGGGAGGAACAATTTTCAACTGGTGTGATGCAGTGTTGTCCAACATGAAGGAACAGGTGCACAAATGTAGAACTGGGAAAAATACCCAGTTTGGCTATGGGAGTATCTTGGTCACTTTCTTCCTGGCAAGGGTGCCATTACTGCGGCCACAGATATCTATGCATCCTCGTCCACCTACTGAGCCATGGATGGCTCGATGGAGCGACTACGCCGGGCGCCTTGGAGGACCTCAGCGGCTAGCCTTTGGAGAGGACTTTTTCTCTTGGCTAGAGGAGCAGATAGTCATGATCGACGACTATCCCTATTCAGGGGTAGATTTCCGTGAGGATATTGACTTGGCTTTGCCAGAAGATGATGACTGGGACAACTCTGGTATGACCTTCATGGATATGTATTTTTTCTTTTTGAATATTCAATTTTTAATACTTTTTTAGAATGTGTAAAAGACTTCTAATGTATATTCGCATGCATGTTGCAGATCGTGGACCACAGAGGCCAGCTGGATATTCTCCACTGCGTCGTGGTGGTGTAGACCGTCAAGCTGATCCTGTCGAAGAGGAAGATGAAGACGAGGCAGGAGGTGTCCGGGACATTGAGAGGAACCTGCAGGGATTGATTCATGGTATCCCTGCTATGCGGATGGATGATGTCCCCTACCACCTCCAGAGGCATACCGTGGGTGTACCTGGACGTATTAGTCGACTTCTTCGCAAGGTGGTTCGAGCTGTGATGTGTTACCACCATCAGCAGGAGGAGTCCGATGAGGGACATGATAGGTCTCCTAGATCTCCATAGATGGTCTTTTGATCTTTTTGCGGCATGTACACGATATGTAGGCTTTGAGGGCCAATTTTTGTATATGGGATTTAATCCCCAATTTTGTCTTTGACACAAACTTTATGTATTTTGGAAAAAACACTTTTATATACAGTGATATGGACCTATTTATGATCTAAATATTTACAGTGACTTGTGCATTTTATTTTTTATGATGTGTTTATGTATGAGCAAGATGCCAATCCAAAATGTAATTAGCCAATGAATCGGCAATACAATTGAATTCTCTCGGTATGTGTTGATATGTGATAAAATCAAATGACCGTTCCAAGAGGCGTACTCTTCGGAATAAACGAAGTAATGTAGGATCGCGAACTGTGTAAACACGGTTTAGATGTGAAACCACGAGTTGGGAGTCTAAAAAGACCGATAAGGAGTCAATCCCGAGTGAGGCAACCTCTGTTAAGAGACCAATGACTGCATGGTACTCTGCGATATTGTTGGTTGCGGGGCCTAAAAAAATGGCTCCTGAAGAAAACAACTTGCCAGTGGGGGAATAGATCACCCATGCTGCGGAAGCGAGATTCCGGGTATGTCGGCTTGCACCGTCAGCGAATCCAAAGTAGGTAGACATCTGCGCATAAAGGCACGAGTCAAAGTAAGAGTAGATACATAAGATCCACGCGCACACTAAAAATAAAGCAAAAAGCAAACTAAGTACATTATGTACAAGAAGTAACCCGCGTGGGGTAACCTCACGCGTAGAAACGCTTGAGGTATAGCCCGTTGCGGGGCCGTGCCAATGGCGTACCATCACAGTCGACTAGTTCATAGGCTCCTTTTTCTAAGACACGTTTTATGATGAAGGGGCCGTACCACATAGATTCAAGCTTACCTTTTCCAAGTTTATCATGCATCTGATCATATGTAAGTACGAGGTCACCCTCATTGAAGATCCGAGGTTGAACGGATTTGTCGTATTGAGCTTTGACGCGTTTTTTGTGAGCTTCATTAGCCAAAGCGGCGTCGCGGCGGGTTTCATCTAGCTTGGCTAGGTATAGAAACCGTTCTTCTTCGGAAGTAGTGTGTGGAAGTAGTTCTATGGCTATCTTGAGTGATGGAATTTCACATTCAATCGGGAGAATGGCTTCCAGGCCGTATACCAATTGAAATGGTGTGAACCCAGTAGCATTTTTCACTGAGGTTCGGTATGCCCATAGTGCTGAGAACAGAGCTGAGTGCCAATTGGATTTTTGGGTACCCACAATGCGCTGAATCATTCGTTTCAGGACCTTATTGATGGCTTCAACTTGGCCATTAGCTTGTGGGTAATACGGGGTTGAGTTTTCGTGGCGAAAACCCAGTTTGGCACTTAGTTCTTCGATCATATGATTCCTAAAATGGGAACCATGATCGGTCACAATAGACTGTGGGACACCGAATCTAGCTATGATATGATTGAATATGAACTGCGCTGCTGTTTTGCCGTCTTCAGCATACGTAGGCATCGCTTCAACCCATTTTGTAAAATAGTCCACAGCTACTATGACATAGCTATGCCCCCCGGCTGAAGTGGGCTTACAGTGCATAAAATCAATGCCCCATTTGGAGAAGGGGCCGACGGCAATGACAGGATGGAGTGGAGCAGGATGCGAGCGTGCTTTGCTATGAAAGAATTGACATGGCGGACACTTCTTGACTGTTTCAATGCCGTCTTTGAAAATCGAGGGCCAGAAGTACCCTGCTCGCAGTATTTTCTGGGCCATAGCCATCCCAGAGAGATGACCACCACATACTCCAGCGTGGCAGTCATTGAGAACGCGTTCCGCCTCATCTAAGGTCAAACAGCGTCGAAGGACAGTGTCGACACCACGTCGATACAAAGTATCGTTCACTATAAGGTAGTATTTTGCGTGATGTCTGATACGTCGTCGTTCATCGCGGTTGAGGTCGGGACAGAAGCGTTGGGTTTGGAGATATAAGAGAATATCCCCATACCACGGATCAAACGTGCTAATGAGGAAGAATGATTCGTCGGGAAGAGAATCAATGGGCTCGGATTGCTCAGTAGCACGGGGCAAGTGACAAATTAACTCAGCGAAGACCAGAGATTTCTTAGACTTGGCTTTGACAAATTCCAAGTCAAACTCTTGAAGGATGACAATCCAACGGGAGTACTTTCCCCCAAGCACTTGTCGTGTGAGGATATAGTACATCGGATTGAAATCAGCGATGACGGTGGTCCGACGGAGTAAGATGTAGTGACGGAATCTCTGGACAGCAAATACTGTTGCCAGAGCTAGCTTTTCAACATGTGAGTAGCGAGTTTCAGAGTCGAGAAGACTCTTGCTGAGGTAGTACACCACATTTTCTATGCCGTTGTGGTCTTCCTGGACTAACACCATACCAATGGTGGAAATCGAGGCTGCGAGATAAAGAATGTAGTCCTGTGTGTAATTGGGGGGTTGAATCACAGGATCTTTGGTTAAGGCCGCCTTTAAATTATCAAAGGATCGTTGGGCTTCATCATCCCACATGAAGGGAACATTCTTCTTGAGAAGCCGCATGTAGCCTTTTGTTATCTCGGACAGATTACAGATAAAACGGCGTAGAAAGTTTGCATGCCCTTGCAAACATTGAAGTTCTGGAATATTGGTAGGTGAAGGTAGGGCTATGATAGCTGCTACCTTTACGGGATCTAGACGTATCCCGTCTTTGGAGACTATGAAGCCCAACAGTTTTCTGGCTTCTACACAGAAAACGCACTTATGCGGGTTCAAACGTATATTGTAGCGCCGGCACCTTTCGAAAATGGCACTCAAGTGATCTGGATGTTCTTCCCGAGTTCGAGAATGAGCGGGAAGGTCATCGAGATATGGCTCTACGATATGTTTGATGTCATGAAATGCGTAGGACATCGCCCGTTGGAAAGTTGCCCCGACATTTTTGAGGCCAAAAGGTAACTTCCGATATGCAAAGATCCCCCAAGGGCAGATAAAGGCCGTTTTGTGCTGGTCGGCTGGGAGGATATCGATCTGATTATAGCCAGAAAAGCCGTCCATAAATGAAAAGATAACACTTCCGGCACAGTTATCGATGATCTGGTCAATAAACGGAGTTGGGTAGTTGTCCTTGGGACAAGCTTTGTTCAAATCACGGTAATCAACACAGACTCTGATCGTTCCCTGTTTCTTGGCTACAAGGACGATGTTGGATACCCATTCTGTCAATGGGACAGGATAGATAAAACCAGCACGCAAAAGTTTTTCAACTTCTGCTTTAATGGCGGCTGCCTTACGAGGATGAACGGGTCGAAGCTTTTGCCAAACAGGTCGGGCACCAGGAAAAGTTGGAATTTCGTGGACCACAATCGACGGGTCGATTCCTGGCATCTCTTCATAACTCCAGGCGAAAACATCGCGGAAAGTTTTAAAGTAGGCATTATAGAACTCCGTCTCGAGAGGAGTACATGTTTTTCCAATGTGTACATTTTCCACGATACCAGGCTTTACTGAAATGTCGATGGGAGTGGTTGCCATAAGATTGGCCAAGTTGCCTTCAGAAAATACTTCGTCGAGGGAAGTGGGGAACTTGGTTTGAACCATCCCAAGTGAAGCACTGGATTTGGTATCAGGCTCAAGTGACTGAATGGTGGGGAATGAAGATCGATGATGAAAATCTCCCCATGGTGGCTCATTACCGCACATAACCTCTATGATTGATTCATCGGTGGGAAAAATCAAGTTGAGAGGATCAAACAATGGTGGGCGTGTATGAGTTTCAATCGAGAGCTGTGCCACTGTGTGATAAGTAGAACAGTCGACCCAATCTGTGGCTGATTGGATCGCGTCATAAGCTGCAAGGTTTCTGTTCAAAGGCATGGAATTGCCATAGCCTTGGATCTGAGTAGGACTCGGGATCACCCATGAATCATCGGACGGGGGTGACATACGATGAAATCATGTTGACTTGTTGAAGATGGGTTCCCAGCTCTGGAAAAACTCCAATGAGGGATGAATCCTTCATGAGACCAACACCTATGTCTTGGAACCGGTACCGTGGTTGATCCAATAACGGAACGGTATTGGCGGAATTCGGATGGGAGTCTGGAATACAGTAATCCAATTGATCAATAGTGACAATTTTCCCTTCATGAGGAAATTGTACAATCCGGAAGACTGTAGATGCTATGGCAGTCATGGCATAGAACCAGTTCCGACCAAGTAGGAGATTGTAGTACAAAGGTGCATCTACGACTTCGATGTGTACGGATACTGTTTTGCCCCCCAGTTCAACACCGATTGAGGGGATGAGTCCGTATGGTTGAAAACCATGTCCATCAAACGCTCTAAGAGTAGTGGGAGAAGTTGTGACCTCAGGCGAGCCGAGGGCTCTCCAGCAGTTCAAAGACATAATCGACGTGGAAGCACCCTCATCTAACACTGTGCGGTGGATAACATTTCCACGGATTTTCGTATGCACCTGGAAGGCTAACTGGTGAGAAAGCCTAGGTTTAGTGTGCTCCAAGTTAAACATGATGGAGTTTGAAGTATCTGGGTCCAATGCCCCCAGTGCTGAAAGTAGGGTTCTACGCTGCGTGGGGCAGTGTTGGAGAACCTCGAGAGTTGACATAGCGCAAGGTGCTTGAGCCAAATCTTCAACAATGTTGTAGTTTTGGGCAGCTCGCGCATTCGGATTGAATGTCGCCTTTCGTATGGTGCCCTTGGGTGGGCGTAGCACTGTATCCATAAGTGGTCTCTCGATATGGAGATGACCATTAGGGGGGGGAATAGGAATCGGATCTTCAACAGGAGACTTGCCTTTGGCTGTCTCCGATTGTTTGTTTGAACTTGGGGGATTGTCATACGTCTTTGAACGAGTGGTGATATTAATCTCCTCATTACTTGTCATTAGAATTTCGCGGTTTGTGGACGTCTCTCCACGGGAAGGATTGGTCGGGTTGCCCCCTTGTGGGGATTCCTGGGCAACCATTTGCTGTTGCTGTTGGGGGAAAGGATCAGTTAGCACTGCCGGTCGAGAGGATCCTTTAACAAACTTATGGACCTCGTCCTTGTAGGGACAGTCACGCGTATAATGATCATCTTGACAAATCAAGCAGGGAAACTTAGCTTTCCGACGTGGTTTTTGGTCATTCTGGGTAGGTTGTGGTTTGGGGTTCTCCTGCTGGTTCTTCTTGGGTTTACCACGATTGTTTTTCTTCTTTCCTCCGGATGGTTGTGATGTAGATTGGACTGCATTCACTTCGGAGGAGACAGCAGGAGAGGTGGAAGCTTTTGAAGCGGCCTGGGTAAAAGCGGGGGAAGCAGAAGCTTGTTGCCCCGTCGAGTTGGTAGCAGGCTGAGCCTTAACTGAACCAACGATACCATCAATGGGTGGTTCAGTAGTAGGCTTTGTAGGATCAGTGTGAACGCGGGAAGCATGTGGAAGAAGTTCGTGTAAAGTACCGGATTGAGTATATACTAAATCCATGTATTGTGCTGCCGAGATGGCTTGTTCTTCCGTAACAGGTCCGCGCATAGCAATATCTCTGGCTATGGGAGGCAAAAAGGATTTTGTAAACCAATCAGCAAGTAGCTGATCTGGAATAGGTGCCTTTATTAGCCTACGGCGTCTTCGCCACTCGTGGATGTGATCCGAAATATGTGTGGAAGTGGTTTGACGCAGTGAAGTTAGCAGTTCTGTTCCAGTCTCATACCGGATGGGAAGCTGGAAATGTGTCAAAAACTGCATAGCCAAAGTGTTGAAATCACGAAAAGAGTGCTGTGGCAGCTCGATGTACCATTTTGCTGCCGTTCCGGTAAGCGTACGTTGGAAGAGCCGAAGTCGGATGGAATCATCCATCAAGGAGTTGGATGAACACCAAAGATGGAAGGTCATCACGTGGTTCTTGGGGTCTTCCCCGGGCTTAGCATCGAACTTGGGAATGTCCGATGGTAGTTTGGCTGGGATAGGTGGCCAGTGAGGTTCGTGCCATATAGGATCGTTGATAAGCCTCGACAAATCAGGTAGATCAAGTGTGGCTAAAAAGGGAAGTTGCCGGTTGGTCTGCGGGTATGAGTAATAACCATGTGGTGCAGAGAATCCTGGAGGACCCTGCATAGCATGCTGCTGTGTGTTATACCCATATGAGTTTCCCGCGGGATACTGCTGGAAGTTCTGCGGATAGTAAGCCATCTGGTTAACCGGTTGATTGTAAGCAGCCGGTTGGTAAGTGTTCTGCTGAGTGGGTATAGTACCCTGAGGCTGTTGATACCCAGGAATGGTTGCTATTCCTTGTTGGGAAAAAGTTCCTTGGAATTGTTGTGTTCCAGGGATGTTGCCAACATACTGTGTAAGTGGAGGATTTCCCATAGCAGGGTTGGGGGGTGGCTGCGGCGGTGGTGTCCATGGAAGGCTCGTTCCTGCTTGAGGAACGAGTGGAAATTGAAGTGACGGGTTCCATGGAGTTGTAGCAGCCGAAGGGTAAGGTAAGCCAGAATTCAAGTTGGGGGAAATCTGAGATTGCCCCCCAGCTTGGTTCCAGTTTCCAAAAAGTGAGTACCCCCCACTCTGTGGGATTTGATGATCCCAAGAAGGAAGCATACCTGACAGGGGTGGTTGAGAGTAAGGTCCGGTTGGAACACCGGAATAAGGTTGCCCACTGCCAGGTGGATTGTACATACCGAACTGAGTAGACACTGCTGGTTGGGAAACTTGTTGGAGCGAGCCAATAGGTTGTCCGCCAGCAGTTAGGTT
This sequence comes from Larix kaempferi, assembly GCA_027924585.1. Lineage (NCBI taxonomy): Eukaryota > Viridiplantae > Streptophyta > Pinopsida > Pinales > Pinaceae > Larix > Larix kaempferi. The sequence goes on from BSBM01000474.1 coordinate 5,659,210, forward strand.
GGATGGCCCTATGTGAGGAGGCTGTAGACTGGGAACTGGGTTCCCAGCAAAAGGTTGTCCTCCGACTGGTTGGGTTGATGGCCCACCAGTTGGAGGTTGTTGACTAACAATGGGGTTCCCAACAAAAGGTTGCCCCCCAGCTGGTTGGGTTGATGGCCCACCAGGGAGGGTTTGTAAGTTGGAGTTAGGGACCATTGCAGTCGGTTGTCCACCTCCTGAAATAGTATAAATGGTGGCTGAAGGTGATCCTCCGGTCGAAACGGAAGATCCAGCAGTATGACTAGGTGTCCTTCCGCTGCTAGCCAAATATGATAGCATGGATTGGCCAACGGCGCCAAAAGTACCGATTTGCGGAGGAGGTCGTCCGTATTGGACAGGTGAGGACGGAGAAAAAATTGGGTTATCCCTCATAGAATGTGCACCAAACATAGGTGATGACAGCAAATGTGGGGAATTTAGCCCAGGGGTATCGGTGTCGTCCATCACGTGTTCAATAATAGGAGGACCATCGAGAACTGGGTCCGAGTTCATATCCTGGAAAAGATTTTGGGGATCCGGCAGGAACCTAGGTGTAGTAAAGTCCGAAGGTCCTGAGCCGTCTGCAAAAGAGTGATGAAATTCTGTGCTAGACGGGACGTTGGGATCCCTATAGTCAGAAGGACGAGAAACAGGGGGGTATCTAGACGCTGTCGAAAGCATTTGCTCTGTGTTGCGTCTAAATTGTGCCGATGCTAACGGAGAGTTCGCTAGGCTAACCATACTAGACTGGATGGAAGCCATGATTTCGTGTCCCGGTGGGATGTTGGGTAGATGTAAAGTGCGAGGTAAGTTGCTAGAAGAACTTGTCTCCTGAGGATGAACACTGGGTGACGTAGTAATGACAGGCGGAAATTCCGTCTGGGAAGTTATGAAGCCATAATCAGGTTCAAAAGGTGTGTCAGGTAGACGAGTATCTTCAATGATCTCAACGTATCCACCTGGGACTGAAATTAAGCCAGGTATATCCTGGTCGGACCCTTCTGTGGTGCCAATAGATCCGTCTATATCGTCGTGGAAAGTGTCTGATGGACGAGAAGTGTTGGCATCCGGTAGAAGGATGACCTCTGGTCTAGTACTCTGGGTCGTGCTAGGTTCAGCTGCTGTAACTGTGCCCACTGTTACAGATGAATCTGGAATGACAGTGGGTGAGGTGACAGTGGAAGTCTCAGACATGCTAGTGGTTATAGAAGCTGCAATGGATTCTGAGACTGTGCTGTGTGTGGCAGTTACAGGTGTAACTGAAGATGTTGTACGTATCGGTGGGGGGATGTTGCCTCGACCAGCACCGCGGCCAGGAGGAGCAGGAATGCGTGATGCAGGCGGACCAGAAGTCCGTGGCGGTGGTGGTGGTGGAGGGCTTAGACCCTGTTGTCTTCGTGATCTTCGTTGTTGATCTGACATGATGACAGGAAAATGAAAATCGGGGGCAGTACCGTAAACAAAAGAACTCAAAAACTCTAATGCAGCCGAGTGTGCAAAAGAGGAGCTAGAAAAAGCAAGGCTCCCAGGCCAAAAAAGCAAGCTCTAAAATCTATATTGAGACCGGGTGTCTCAATAAGCGAGCTAATCAACAAAAATGGACAGAATGCCAACAAGCAGTCCCTACAAAGAAAAAATGACCCTCTACAAAGATGAGACGCCAAGCAAACTCCTAACTAAGAGCTGGAGACCTCAACAGGCTGTATCCTTCGCAAGGTGATGAAATCCAAGTCGAACAATACAACATGAGAGACCGATATAAGAAGGATATCCCTCTACCGAAAGGGATCCTGGGTAAAAGAGCCCTAGTAGAATAGATACTAAGCCACCTCGTTCATGACACGTCGGAAAAGGTTTTGGGCACTTCAGCCTTCCAAAGAAGACAGCGATCGATGTTGCCTTAGGGCTAAGTGGAGTGCGGTATTCCACAGAGTCCGTCCGGTTCTCAATCTCGCGGCCGTTTAACCCCTGAACAGTTGGAAACAGTCAGGAGGCCCCTCCACAAACTAGCTGTGACCGTGTCAATAAGTACTAGAGGATTTTAGTTCCCTAAAGACAACGACTATGTCTCAGATGAAAATGACAAGGTGGAATTATTTTGATGCCTATCCCCGGTGTCCTACCTAACTACCAAATTCTTTTGATTTCCTCAAGTGAGGTTAAAGTTGGTTTAATTAGGGTGATTAATTTTAGTGGCTGTCTTTACTCAATCGGGTAGTGGACGTGAAACTTGATGGTGTTATGACGACTCAAACCATGCAAATGAGAATGAATCATAAACAAGCCTTTGTCTTCGATGAAATCTAGCTAAGGTAAAGATAGAGGTTCTTCGATCAAATATGCATAACAATTTTCACAAGCAATCAAAGTAAAAGATTTTTCTTTTCTTTTTGATTTATAAACAAAGCCAAACTGAAGTAAATACTCTTTTCAATGCACTGATTTTACAATCTACAATGCTTCTATAATGAGAATTTCTATGGCAAAATTAATGGTTCATTTCTCTATGCAAAATACCACTAGACTTTTTCAATTTAAACAACAAAATTTGCTCTCAACCAATGATCTTTTTAATTTACTGAAAATGATAATGCCAATATGACTGTAAAACTACAGCGTTCAGTAACAGGAGACAGTGGTGTTGAGTTGGTTGTGGGGAAAAAGTCAAGTCAAATGCAATCAAATTGAAAAATGACCAATATGTCAAAAGTGCCACTTAATTCAATCAATCAATCAAAGTCACAAACTAGGTGATAAGCAGACCATACAGACTGGGAATTAACCAGGATGCTAACAGGCAACAGTAAAGACTATCTGAGGCAGGGAGAAACTTAGGAAACCAAGCAAAAATTAAAAAAAATTTACCCACTTGCAGACACTACCGCGGGCTAAAGCCTGACTGAAGCGCGGCACTGTGTAACTGCCGCTCTGGTATTAATTCCTAGGACGCGGCATTGTGTAACTGTCGCGCTGGAAGTGGTTAAGAGGGCGCGGCACTGTGGCAAGAGGAAAAAAAACGCAACTGGAAAAGAAAAAATAAAGTTTTCAGGGCTGTTGCTAACCCAGGGGACTCAGTAATTGAACAGGGAGATAAATACTGCGAGGAGGGGTGAATAAGGGTCAAAAAAGACCAAAATTCAAGCTGGTTTGAAGTGTAACAAAAACTCACAATTCAAATATAGATGACTATGAATTAAATCAATCAAACAGTAATCAAAACCAGCGGAGTCGCCATTCTTGTTATGTGGAATTCTGTCCTACGGATAAGTCAAAATTCCCTTAGGCTAAAGTAGACTTTAACTAACTCTAGGCTAAGAACAGACAAAACAAATGCAACCTTGAATCCCTAGATCTAACAAACATCTCAGAATTAAAATGCTGGAGAGAATAGAAGGAGTTTAACTGACCTTATGTCCAAACGCTTGTCTTTGATATTTGCTCCAAGCTTCAAGTCCTCACAAGTAAACCTGTTAACAATGGAACCAAAACACAAGCATGTACTATTCTCTAGCAATCTGAAAACATGAGTTAGGATCTAAATCTATGAGAGATACAAATCATATCATTAAAACAAGATTAACACAAATGATTTGGGAAAACAAGACAAGTTATTCCATTACAACTTGAAGATTACTTACAAAGGGTGCTTGATGCCCAAGCCAATCCTCCAACTCCAAGTGTCTTCTCCTCTAGCTATCTCCACAATGCTGCAAGACCATAAGTTTGGTGCTCTCAAGAGTCCTCTCTTTTCCAATGGCATGCCTCTCTTTTATAGTGAATGGTGAGGTTAACCAACAAGAGAGATGAGTGGATCTAAGGAGGGATAAGTGGATCAGGGTTTCTAATCGAAGGAGATGAGTTGAGATCGAATCAAGGAACCCAATCTTCCATTATCTTCGAAAATCCAAGATCCCACAAGCCAAGGGCAAAAAACTATTAAAAGGGTGCCGCGTTTTGCAAAGTCTGCAGAACGCGGCACTGCCGCGCTTTGAGGCAAAAGTAGCACGCGGTAGTGTCTAGTGCCGCGTTTTGGGAACATAGCAAGGCGCGGTAGTGTGTAAAAATAAAGTCCAAGGTGGGTCAAAACTTGCCAGGGTGGATTTACCTTCAACGTTGACTCATCATCTGTTTCTTCTGGATGGTTCAAAACAGTAGGGAAAGTGTCGTCAACTTGTTTTGTGATGGGGATGCGACACCGTGAAATATAGAGGTATAACAGAAGGACAGTGGTATCGTTGCAGGCAAGGTTGCGGATGGACGGCAGCATGCCGAAGTGGTTTCCCAGACTGGGACGGACGATAGGAAGCCAGGAGACTTGCGACCGAGTGCAACAGGGACAGAGTGAGGATGCAAACCATGGATGCTACTGCGGCAGAGCCTAGACACTGGCCAATTGCCCATCAGTTGATGTTGTATCTTGAGCTTCCCAGTGTGGCAGGCTCACGGATGAGGTGCCAGGATGTGGCATCCCTCCGACGTTATATGTAAAGTCTCTTTGAACCATGAATATTGCAAAAGGGGTGTTAGGCACGTCCGAGTTTGGAGTGCCACCCTCCTATGCATTTCTTTCTTGCTCTTGTGTTTGGCATGCATTTACTATAGGAAGTGCACATCAAGAAAAAACGGCTAAGTAAGGAACTGTTAAAGAGATGAGGCGTGGGTAATCCGCGGGTTAGGTGTGGCCTGCCAGGCTGGTATCGCCCCAGGAAGTGCCGCATGGGCTATGTGTCACAGCCACAATATTTGGCTTGTCTCAAGCGACTAACTGTGGTGTGCGGCACTTCCTGGGAATGTCTTGAGGGTGAGACCAACTCAAACGTTGCACTGGTAGACTACACCTAAACCCGCGGAAGCTTTTCAGCTTGACACTTTACTCGTTTACTTGTTTAAATCATAAGCACATATACGACAGCATCAACACTTAGCCAATTATTAGTGAATGCAATACGCAAGTAAAACACGACGCGGGAATAAGTTGGGGTTGCCAAACCGGCCAACCCGTTTATCATTTGTAGAATCAATTTTTTACAGCAAGTAGAGTTGCCCTAAAACTCGGCAGATCTCCGGCATGAGCCAAACCAGCAACACACCATACAACAGATATAGAAATTACAGAATGACAGAGTTGCCCCCTGCTCGGGCGTCCCAACTCCATGAGACCGTCGATTTCTGCAACCCATGTATGCTTCCAAACTGTCTCACTGTGCAACCAGAATGGGTGTAAAACCTGCCAAGCTCTACCTCTTCCGCAACCCTGCTGCAACCGGATTCTGCTAGAACGGACCGTGCTCGAGAACAGAGCTTGGACTACCTCCCTAGATCTGCGTCTCCTTTCCTTGTCTGAAATTCCTTGCTTGAACACCCCGTCCTTCGTTTTGGCCTTAAGCCTATATACATGGTGCCGTGTGGGAGGGTGCGGCCCCACCCTGGGCGCACCCTTGCTTGGCGCCCACATCAACCTCCCGCCGATGTGCCATTTGAAAGGGTCTTGGTCCAAGTTCCCCGCAATCCGCACGTTTCAGTCCATTTTGTTGGGCGTCGTCCCTTGGCTCCCGACTCGAGCTCTATACCGTGGCTCCCAACCTGAGCTCGTTTCTTGGCTTTTAACCCGAACTCATTTCTAGGATGTGAACCCGAGCTCATTTCTTGGCTGCGAACCCGAGTTCGTTCTTCCGCTAGCGTCCGGTCCACATTCCCTTCTGCCCATCGCTTTGGCTTGTTGCGTCGAGTGCCGGTGCGTTTGGGAGCTGCTCCACGGAGTGTGTGGGCGCTTGTCCAATGCACCACTACTCCAACACTTGAGTGTGTCCAACGGTCCAAGGGTGCACCCCGTTTCTTGCCACCGTGCAACCGCGCCCCACTCTCGGGCTTGCCATGCGCCAAAGTGTTGTGTGGGCATCTTCGGTGGGAGTGCACCCAGGCTAGGTCCATGCACCCCACTCATCATTCCATCTCCAGGTAGCTTTCCTTGCTTGCTAAGTCTCCTTGCAGTCGATCGTCGCTTTGCCCAACCGGGCGTCGAAGCCAGCCTCTTGGATGGGAGTGCAAGACTCCCATGCAAGCATGGCCGTGACACTATGTGTCAGAGCCACACTTTTTTCGCTAGTCACCAGCGTCCAAATGTGGTGTGCGGCACTGCCTGGGAACAACTTGAGGGCGTGGCCAACTTAAGCATCGCACCAGTAGACTATGCCTAACCTACGGAAACATTTCAACTTAACACTTGCAACTTCGTTTACTTGTTTATAACAGTTAACATGTTCCTACCGCATCCACACTTAGCTAATTTTACATATGCATGAACATCGAGTAAATAACACACACAAGTATAAGTTGGGGTTGCCAAACCATCAACCCTCAAGCTTTGTATAATCAATCATTTACAACAGGTGGAGTTTCCCTGGCAGAGCTCCGGCGTGTGCCCAACAAGCAGCATGCCTTACAATAGATATACAAAATACAAAGAGAGAGTTAACCCTTCCAATAAGCGTCTAACTCCTGAAACTGCCCGCTGCTGCAAACCCTTGCTGCTGCCGCGGAACTGTCTCACTGTGCAACCGCACTGTGTGCGAACCTGCCAAATCCTGAGCTGTAGCAGCACCTTGCTGCAGCCAGACTTCCCTGGAAGATACTATGTGGAAGGACAGAGGTCGGATAGCCTCCCTAGCTCCGAACTTCTCCCTTAGCCGAATTTCCAACTTAGTTGCAGCTACCTTCTTGGCTTCTTGCCTTAGCCTTTTTATATGATGCCGTGCGGGAGGGTGCGACCCCACCTTAGGTGCACCCTTGCTTGTCACCCACATCAACTCCGCACCAACGTACCATCAAACGGCCTCCGGTCCGCGATCCATGCGTCATCGGTCCAAGTATTCTGCAAGCCGCACGCCTTCGGTCCACTTCAGCAATCTGCGCGCCTTCGGTCCACTTCCGCAGCCTGTGTGTCTTCGGTCCGTCCCGACTTCGCAATTGGCTCCCATCCTGAGTTCGCGTGCTTCCATCCTGAGCTTGCAGGCTTCTGGCGGGGCTTTCATCCTGATTTCAAATGGGCCCCGAACCCAAGCTTGTTTTCCTGGGCTTTCAACAGGAGCTCGTTTCCTTGGCTTCCAACATGAGCTCGTTTCGTGGGCTCCCAACCCGATCTCATGCCACTACTCCGACGTTCGTTTGGTCCAAGGGTGCGCTCGACACCCCTTCGTCTTGCTGACTTGTCATTTTGCAACCATGCCCCACTCTCGGGCTTGCCATGCGCCAATGGGTGAGCGTGGCGTCGTTTGTGGGAGCACGCCCATGCCTGCTCTGCGCACCCCACCGTTCGATCCATCACTTGCAACGAAACTTCATTTTGCCCAACCGGGCGCCCAAGCCAACCTCCTGTGTGGGAGCGTAAGGCTCCCATACAAGTGTGAGTCTCGTGCCAGAAATGTTCCCGTGAAACTATGGGCAACGGAGAAAGTGAGTTGTGCCGGTGAGCCCGTGATGGATGGTATCGGAGCTTCGGTTGCCGCGGGAGCATCAAAGTGTTCATTGGGAGCTTGAGTTTCTGGACAGGTGCACCGACAAAGTTTGAAGCTGGTTGCGGAAGATAGCGGGAGGGCTTCGGAAGCTCTCCTCGCTGCTTAGCTGGGCCAGCACGCAACAGTTCGGGTTCCAAGCTCCGTGTCATTGCCGTGGATGGGGTAGAAACTCAGTTAACTTCACAACGACGGGTCAGACGGATTCGGAGGCCTGGCCAGAAGGACGCTCGTGGGTGGTGAATCGCAAGCCTGGCATGGTGCCACCGAATCGACGAGCTCAGTGGAAGTCAAGTGAAATTTGGTTCAGTGGGAAGCTCTTCAGCCACTTCGTTTCCTGCGTGCATTCTAAGATTGTCGTGCCACCTGCACGCGCTCTCTTAGTGTGTCGCGCCACCGGTGCGTGCGCGACCTTCCACCGCGAGCATGCTCTTCACAACGTGCACACGACCTTCCGCCGCAAGCGCACTCTTCATAGCATGCACACGACCTTCCGCCGTGAGTGTGCTCTTCACAGCGTGCACACGACCTTCGGGGACAACTCTCCCTGTGACTTGGCCAGTTTTTTCCCCGGTGGCGTGCATCGGGAAACCTCAACTTTCTCCGCAACTTGGCCCAATTTGTTTTACCCCCCGCAGCGTGCGGCGGGAAACCCAAACTTTCCCCGTGACTTGGCCCAATATTCTTTCCCCCCCGCGGCATGCGCCGGGAAACCCCAACTTTCCCCACGACTTGGCCCTATTTTTTTCCCCACAGCGTGCGCCGGGAAACCCCAACTTTCCCCACCACTTAACCCATCTTTTTTCCCCCGTGATGTGCGACGGGAAACCCCAAATTTCCTCGCGACTTATCCCAATTTCTATTCCCTGCGGTGTAACCCCAAATTTCCCTCGCGACTTGGCCCATGTTTTTTTTACTGCAGCATACGCCGGGAAGCCCCAACTTTCCCTATGACTTAGCCCAATTTCTATTCCCTACGGCGTAACCCCAACTTTCCCCGCGACTTAGCCCAATCTTTTTTCCCTGCGGCGTGCGCTGGGAAACCCAAACTTTCCCCGCAACTTAGCCAAAAAAAATTTCCCCGCGGGGTGCGTCGGGAAACCCCAACATTCCCCGTGACTTAGCCCATTTTTTTTTCCCCACGGTGCACGCTGGGAAACCCGAACTTTCCCCACGACTTAGCCCATATTTCTTTTCCCCACGGCGCGCATTGGGAAACCCCAACTTTCCCTGCGACTTAGCCCATTTTTGTTTCCCCACAGCGTGCGCCGGGAAACCCCAACTTTTCCCGCAACTTGGCCCAATTTTTCTTCCCCGCGGCACGCGCCGAGAAACCCCAACTTTCCCTGCAACTTAGCCCATTTGTTTTCCCCGCGGTGCGCGCCGGGAAACCCCAACTTTCCCTGTGACTTAGCCCAAAGAAACGAGTCCTCCCGAAAACGGAAGCGCACCCGCCCAAGTGAGCGCCGGGCAAAAAGACAAGGCAACGACGCACAAGAACAAGCATTGGTCATGGCTTAACATTTTGGGCTCGCCTTGCGAGCCCGGCACATGTGCGCCCAAGGAAACGAGTCCGCCGGCAAATGGAAGCGCGCCCACCCAAGTTAGCGCTCGACAAAAAGACAAGGCAACAGTGAACAAGAACAAGAATTGGTCACGGCTTAACGTTTTGAGCTCGCCTTGGGAGCCCGGCACATGTGCACCCAAAGAAATGAGTCCAGTGGCAAGCGGAAGCGCGCCCACCCAAGTGAGCACCCGGCAAAAAGAAAAGTAAACGGCAGACAAGGACAAGCATTGGTCATGACTTAATGTTTTGAACTCGCCTTGGGAGCCCGTCACACGTGCGCCCAAGGAAACGAGTCCGCTGGAAAATGGAAGCGCCCCCACCCAAGTGAGCGCACAGCAACAAGACAAGGCAATGGCAAACAAGAACACGCATTCGTCATGGCTTAATGTTTTGAGCTCGCCTTGGGAGCACGGCACATGTGTGCTTGAAGAAACGAGTCCGGCGGTGAACGGAAGCACGCCCACCCAAGTGGGCATACCGCAAAAAGACAAGGGAACGACGGAGAAGAACAAGAATTGGTCACGACTTAACGTTGTGAGCTCCCCTTCGGATCCCAACACATGTGCACCCAAAGAAATGAATCCACCCGCAAACGGAAGCGCGCCCATCCAAGTGAGCGCACAGCAAAAAGACAAGGCAACAACAAACAAGAACAAGAATTGGTTACGGGTTAAAGTTTTGAGCTCCCCTTTGGAGCCCGGCACATGAGCGCTCGGCAAAAAGACAAGGCAATGGAAGACAAGGACAAGCATTGGTCACGGCTTAACGTTTTGAGCTCGCCTTGGGATCCCGGCACATGTGCACCCAAGGAAGAAATGAGTCCATCGGCAAACGGAAGCACGTCCACCGAAGTGAGCGCCCGTAAAAAAGACAAGGCAATGGCGGACAAGAACGAGGATTGGTCATGGCTTAACGTTTTGAGCTCGCCTTGCGAGCCCAGAATAGGTGCTCCAAAAGAAATGAGTGGGCCGGCAAATGGCTGCAAAGGCATGCTAACTCCGGCCAAAGCACATGGGCACATCCCCCGATGGTTTTTAACAGCGCAGAGCCCCTGGCGGCGGCCCGTTGTAGCAAGAGCACAACAAGCACACCCATCACAGTAGCTATGCCTTGCAAAAAGGTCCGTTGGGAGAGGCCACATGATGCAAGGCCCTTGGAAATCTCGAGGCATGAAGATGAGAAAAACAACAACCAAAGGGGCATCCGAGTTGGCTACACGCCGAGTGTCCACTGAACGGTTGCACATCCTGCAACCACTTTCCCGTCAAGGACAGGATTGGCACCCATCAACAAAATCGGGCTGGAGAAGCCTTGAAATCAACCACTAGAGGTGGGAGTTAAGGACAGCGATCAACACCCTGAGAGTGGCAATGCACATCCACATCGAAACACCTAACGGGCGAGAGGATGCAAGCGGCTAACCAACGGCGACCGACGCCCAACAACCCAAAGCCACGGAGTGGACAACTCTCGCATGGTAGGCCGTGCTCCAGAGGAACAGCGGAGTCGGATGGAACAATGTTCAAACACCCGCACAGTCTTCGAGCACAAACATCCAATGAAGGTGGCATGCACATGTGCAATGAACCCCCTATGTGCATGCCCTGCAGCCAACAGATTATAGCAAAAGCAAACGGAGCACACCATAAAATGGGGATTATCGAGCCCTGGTTTTAATGATCCTACCGCAGGTTCACCTACGGTAACCTTGTTATGACTTCTCCTTCCTCTAAATGATAAGGTTTAGGGAAATTCTCACGACGTTGCCGATTGCGAACCGCCGTCGTCGACGCGATCCGAACACTTCACCAGATCATTCAATCGGTAGGAGCGACGGGTGGTGTGTACAAGGGGCAAGGACATAGTCAACACAAGCTAATGACATGAGCTTACTAGGAATTCCTCATTGAAGACCAATAATTGCAATGGTGTATCCCCATCACGAGGCAATTCGAGAATATTTCCCAGCCCTCTCGAACCAAGGAGAAAAACTCATTGACTGCATCAGTGTAGTGCGCGTGCGGCCCATAACATCTAAGGGCATCGCAAACCTGTTATTGCCTCAAACTTCCATGGCCTAAACGGTCATAGTCCCTCTAAGAAGCTGGCCGCGAAGGGGAACCTCCGCATAGCTAGTTAGCAGGCTGACGTCTCGTTCGTTATTGGAATTAACCAGACAAATCGCTCCACCAACTAAGAATGGCCATGCACCACCACCCATAGAATCAAGAAAGAGCTCTCAATCTGTCAATCCTACCTATGTCTGGACCTGGTAAGTTTTCCCGTGTTGAGTCAAATTAAGCCACAGGATCCACTCCTGGTGGTGCCCTTCCATCAATTCCTTTAAGTTTCAGCCTTGCGACCATACTCCCCCCGGAACCCAAACACTCTGATTTCTCAGAAGGTGCTGGCAGAGTCCTTAAAGTAACATCCGCCGATCCTTGGTCGGCATCTTTTATGGTTGAGACTAGGATGGTATTTGATCGTCTACGAGCCCCCAACTTTCGTTTTTTGATTAATGAAAACATCCTTGGCAAATGCTTTTGCAATGGTTCGTCTTTCATAAATCCAAGAATTTCACCTCTGACAATGAAATACAAATGCCCTCGACAATCCCTATTAATCATTACTCTGGTCTCGAAGGCTAACACAATAGGACCAGACTCCTATCACGTGATTCCATGCTAATGTATTCAGAGCATAAGCTTTCTTTGAGCACTCTAATTTTTTCAAATTAACAACGCCGGAACCACGACCCAGCCAATTAAGGCCAGGAGCGCGCCATCGAAAAAAGGGACGGAAGGGCAGGTGCACACCGAATAGGCGGACCGACCTTTATGACCCAAGATCCAACTACGATCTTTTTAACTACAACAAATTAAATATACGCTATTGGAGCTGGAATTACAGCGGCTGCTGGCACCAGACTTTCCCTCCAATGGATCCTCATTAAGGGCTTTAGATTGTACTCATTCCAATTACCAGACTCGATGAGCCCAGTATTATTATTTATTTTCACTACCTCCCCATGTCAGGATTGGGTAATTTGTGCGCCTACTGCCTTCCTTGGATGTGGTAGCCGTTTCTCAGGCTCCCTCTCCGGAATCGAACCCTAATTCTCTGTCACCCGTCACCACCATGGTAGGCCTCTATTCTACCATCGAAAGTTGATAGGGAAGAAATTTGAATGAAGCATCACCAGCACAAGGGCCGTGCGATCCGTTGAGTTATCATGATTCACCAGAGAAGTGGGCAAGCTCGTGCCGGCCTTTTATCTAATAAATGCATCCCTTCCGCAAAGTCGAGACTTGGTGCACGTATTAGCTCTAGAATTACTACGGTTATTCGAGTAGTAAGGTACCATCAAAGAAACTATACTGATTTAATGAGCCATCTGTAGTTTCACAGTCTGAATTATTTCATACTTAGACATGCATGGCTTAATCTTTGAGACAAGCATATGACTACTAGCATGATCAACCAGGTAGCATCCTAGCACTTCAAGGCACCCAAGGGCCCTCTATGGAGGGCACACTCAGAGCACCCATCCACGATAGGAGATGATTTCCAACATACATATAAGCTTCGTTTTGTTCCTTGCAACCTTGCAAATGCCGATGAGCGAGGCAAGTGGGAAGACCGTCAGGGCAGAAACCAAAGGAAAAGGCCAACGACAAATGAGGTTGCCAACGAGCGCTCCCCGCCGGAAACCTCAATGTTGTTCGAAAGGAAGGCAAATGGTCCGGGCGACATGCAACTAGAGAAAGAATAGGTAGAGCCCCGCACCTTCCAAACTCGGCCCCGAGGCAACCCGGGAGTTTGCACCAACGCTGCTCCCTTGCGGAAACCTCAACGGCATGATGAAAGAAGGAAAACAATCCAACCGAAAGAACAACACCCACGAGCAAAAGCCCTCCACCTTCCAAACTTGGCACTAAGGAAAATCCTGTGATTCTGCGCGCCACGTATGCATGCTTGATGCAATCCCAACTAAAAGTGATTTTCCTTTAGCTGGACAGCCATAGACCTTATAACCACGGTAGCTCGAATGCCTGAGAAGAAGGTGAGAACTCTACCACGCGGCACCAATCTATCCAGCAAGAGCAGAGATGGCCACCGTATCGGGAACAACCGAAAGAAGAGCATGAATGAACGGGCAATGCCCTCCACCTTCCAAACCCCTGGCACTAAGGCATAATCCTATGCGGTTCTCCCGCCACATATGCTGATGCAAGGCGTCTCTAAAAGCAATTTATCTTTAGCGGGCCAGCCGGAGGCCTAACCATTGCGGACAGAGCCCGAATGCCATGAGAAAGGAAGGTGAGAACAGTACCAATCTATCCAGCAAGAGCAAGAGAAAATATAGCCACCGTATCGGGAACAACCGAAAGAAGAGCATGAATGAACGAGCAAAGCCCTCCACCTTTGAAACCCCTGGAACTAAGGCATAAGCCTATGTGGTTCTCCTGCGACGTATGCTCATGCAAGGCGTCACTAAAAGTAATTTATCTTTAGCGGGCCAGCCGGAGACCTAACCACTGCAGTAGAGCCCAAATGCCATTGGAAAAGAAGGCGAGAACATTACCAACACGTCCAACGTATTCGCGGAAACCTTCGACATGCAAGCATCAATCTTCTGTTCACTGAGGAAATGGATGGGGGTTTTCTCTAGGAACCAAAATAGGGGATAACCGAAAGAAGAGCATGAATGAATGAGCAAAGCCCTCCACCTTCAAAAACTCTGGCACTAAGGCATAAGCCCATGTGGTTCTCTCGCCACGTATGCTCATGCAAGGCATCGCTAAAAGTAATTTATCTTTAGCGGGCCAGCCGGAGACCTGACAACTGCGGCAGAGCCCGAATGCCATTGGAAAAGAAGGTGAGAAAATTACCAACATGTCCAACATATTCGTGGCAACCTTCGACATGCATGCATCAATCTTCTGTCCACCGAGGAAATGATGGGGGTTTTCTCTGGGAACCAAATCCAACAACAGCAAAGCCATTCATGAGTCGAAATATATCAAGAACAAAGTCGATATAGGCAGCCCTCCACCTTTCAAGCCGCACATCGAGGTAAGCGAGGGAAGTTTTCCACCTGCGGCAACCTCCATGCGAAGGAAAGAGATGGTGAGAGCGTTCCATCTCGCACCTCCAGTCAGAACAATCCTCCTCGAACAAGCTAGCTTCTTGGTCTTTCCGTGGGAAATATGCATCAGCCCAAAATCGAAACACTCAACAACGACACCGCCACGGACGTAGGGACAAAGCAAGCCAGTCCCAGAGGACTTTTGCAAACATTAACAAATAGTTCTCAAATCCAATGCGACCGAAGATGGAAAGCAAGTTAGAAGAGCGTCGTTGTTTGGTTTTCCCACACGGCGAGGAAAACCCCGCAATGCCCACCAAAAACAATTGAGCCTCAAAAAATGCTTTCGAAGGGGAATCACACCATTGATGTGCCCCTGCCAAAGATTCCTATCAATGCTCTTAGAAATGGTCTCAGTATGCACAATTATTGCCAATATGAAATAAGTACAAGCACAATAAGGCAGGCCTCCACAAAGGCCCAACAATGAAAAGGCAAGCCCTCGTGCGAAGCCACCACAAACCCCAAAACTCCACATCGAATGTGTGATGGAAATCGACTTTGTTTTCTGGTGCCTCTGAAGATTTGCATTGCCAACATTACCGCTCATGTGTTACCAAGTGAATCAACGACACGCTGAGAGTCGACCTCCCTACAAATGGCCCAAGGCCAATTTTCAAGCAGACCCGACAAACAACGCACTGACCGCACCACCCTTTGCACGGAAATGACACTTCCACCAATGGAGAAGTGCATGATAGGAAACACCGCCGTAGTAATTTAATCGACGGCCGGGAGGGACAAAGATACCCGAAGGCAATGCTAGCGCATGATCCTTGATGTTGGAAATGCTCCCCCTTGGGAAGGCATGGGTAAACAAAAACCCATTTCAACCGCAAGTGGAGCCACACCAACCATCGCACGGAATGACACTTCCATCAGTGGGGAAGTGCATGGAAGGCAACATCTTGGACACTTGGATCCGGCAACTGAGAGGGACAAGTAATCCGAGAGAAGGAAAAGACGCAAGCCCTTGTCAGGAGGAGACAGAAAACCCCAAAACACCACCGCTTGGGAAAAAATGGGGTTTATTCTGTCGTGCCATCCTGCAATGAGCGTTGCCATCAACACTGCTCATGTGTTACCAAGCGGAGACGGCAATACACTACAAGCCGACTGCCCTACAAATGACCTGAGGCCAATTTTCAGCCAGACCCAACATGAAATGCATTCACCGCACTGCCCTTCACACGAAATGACACTTCCACCGATGGAGAAGTGCACGATAGGCATCATCGAAGTCACGTAACAGACATACTGCTCATGCGCTACAAAGCAGAGACGACAACACACTACAACCGACCGGCCTACGAATGACCCGAGGGCAATTTTTAGGCAGACCCGACAGACAAAGAATTCGCCGCACCGCCCTTCACACAAAATGACACTTCCACCGGCAGAGAAGTGTGTGATAGGCATCATCGAATTCACTTAACCAAAAAGAAGACCAAAGACGGAAGCACTCGTTGGGAGCCACAGCAAGCCACCAAAGCACCACTTGCGGTGTTGGTGTGGCTTCGTTTCCCAGTGCCTTCCCAAGATGAGCATTGCCATCAATACTGCTCATGCGCTACCAAGCGGAGACAGCAACACACTGCAAGCCGACCTCCCTACGAATGACCCGAGGCCATTTTTCGAGCAGACCCGGCAGACAGGACATTCACCACACCACTTTTCACACGAAATGACACTTCCACCGAAAGAGAAGTGCGTGATAGGCATCATCGAAGCAACTTAACTGAGAATCTTGGACCCAACAACCGAAGAAGCAAGCCCTCGTTGGGAGCCACAGTGAGCCACAGAAGCACCACTTGCGGTGTTGGCATGGCTTCGCTTGCCCGTGCCTTCTCAAGATGAGCGTTGCCATCAATACTGCTCATGTGCTACCGAGCGGACATGGCAACACACTGCAAGCCGACCATGTCACAGCCACGCTCGGCAAGCAGTCTTAGCTAACCAAAGAGCGGTGTGCGGCACCCACCAAGTGAGCACCCAGCAAAAAGACAAGCTAGCGGATGACAAGAATGAGGATCGATCACTGTTTAACATTTTTCAACTCAGGTTGGAAGCACAAGGTAGATGGGCGCCCAAGGAGCAGCTCGCATTGGGAGCACACCGCAGCTCGGGTTGGAAGCAAGCCACATCTTGGGTTGGGAGCACGCCACAGCTTGTGTTGGAAGCACAAGGCAGATGGGCTCCCAAGGAGGAGCTTGCAATGGGAGCACGCCGCAGCTCGGGTTGGAAGCACGCCATAGCTCGGGTTGGAAGCACAAGGTAGATGGGCACCCAAGGAGAAGCTTGCATTGGGAGCACGCCGCATCTTGGGTTGCGAGCATGCCGCATCTTGGGTTGGGGGTACTCCATAGCTCGTGTTGGAAGCACAAGGTAGATGGGCGCCCAAGGAGCAGCTTGCAATGGGAGCACGCAGCAGCTCGGGTTGGAAGCACGCCACAGCTCGGGTTGGAAGCACAAGGAAGATGGGCGCCCAAGGAGCAGCTCAGGTTTGAAGCATGCCACAGCTCTGGTTGTAAGCACAAGGTAGATGGGCGCCCAAGGAGCAGCTCGCATTGGGAGCATGCCATAGCCCGGGTTGGAAGCACGCCACAGCTCGGGTTGGAAGCACAAGGCAGATGGGCGCCCAAGGAGCAGCTCACATTGGGAGCACACCACAGCTCGGGTTGGAAGCACATGGCAGAGGGGCGCCGAAGGAGCAGCTCATAGTGGGAGCACGCCACAGCTTGGGTTGGAAGCACAAGGCAGATTAGCGCCCAAGGAGCAACTCACATTGTGAGCACGCCACTGCAAGCGTGCCCACCAAGTGAGCGCCCAGCAAAAAGACAAGCCAGCGGAAGACAAGAACGAGGATCGGTCATGGCTTAACATTTTCAGCTCGGGTTGGGAGCACAATGTAGATGAGCACCCAAGGAGCAGCTTGCATTGGGAGCACGCCACCGCAAGCGCACCCACCAAGTGAGCGCCCAAAAAAAATACAAGCCAGTGGAAGACAAGAACGAGGATCGGTCACGGCTTAACGTTTTTAGCTCGGGTTGGAAGCACAAGGCAGATGGGAACCCAAGGAGCAGCTCGCATTGGGAGTACACCACCGCAAGCACGCCCACCAAGTGAGTGCTCAGCAAAAAGACAAGCCAGCGGAAGATAAGAACAAGGATCGGTCACGGCTTAACGTTTTCAGCTCGGGTTGGAAGCACAAGGTAGATGGGCACCCAAGGAGCAGCTCGCATTGGGAGCATGCCACAGCTCGGGTTGGAAGCATGCCACAAGCTCAGGTTGGAAGCACAAGGCAGATGGGCACCCAAGAAGCAGCTCGCATTGGGAGTGTGCCACAAGCTCAGGTTGGAAGCACGCCACAGCTCGGGCTGGAAGCACGCCACAGCTTGGGTTGGAAGCACAAGGCACAACTCGCATTGGGAGCATGCCACAGCTCAGGTTGGAAGCACAATGCGCAACTCGCATTGGGAGCACGCCAGAGCTCGGGCTGGAAGCACGCCACAGCACGGGTTGGAAGCACAAGGTAGATGGGCGCCCAAGGAGCAGCTCACATTGGGAGACTGGCAGATGGGCGCCCAAGGAGCGGCTCGCATTTGGAGCATGACACAAGTGCACCCAAAGAAACGAGTCCAAATTCCAATGCAAGCGTGCCCACTAAGTGAGCTCCCGACAAAAATACAACGCGGCGAAAGACAAGAACGAGGATCGGTCACGGCTTAACGTTTTCAGCTCGGGTTGGAAGCATGGCACATGGGCGCCCAAGGAGCAGCTCGCATTGGGAGCACGACACAAATGCGCTCGAAGAAACAAGTCCGAATTCCAATGCAAGCGCGTCCACCAAGGGAGTGCCCGGCAAAAAGACAAGGCAAGGGAAGACAAGAAAGAGGATCGGTCAAGGCTTAACGTTTTGAGCTTGGGCTAGAAGCACAGCACATGGGTGCCCAAGGAGCGGCTCGCATTGGGAGGCCGGCACTTGTGCGCCCAAAGAAACGAGTCCGCACAGCAAAAAGACAAGGGAACGTCATAGAAGAACAAGAATTGGTCACATATTAACGTTTTGAGCTTCCCTTGGGAGCCCGACACATATGCACCCAATGAAATGAGTCCGCCCGCAAACGGAAGTGCGCCCACCCAAGTGAGCAGACGAAAAAAAGACAAGGCAACGGCGGAGAAGAACAAGAATTGGTCACGGCTTAATGTTTTGAGCTCCCCTTGGGAGCCCGGCACATGTGTGCCCAAAGAAACGAGTCCGCCTGCAAACGGAAGTGCACCCACCCAAGTGAGCGTCAGGCAAAAAGACAAGGCAATGGAGGACAAGAACAAGCATTGGTCACGGCTAAAAATTTTGAGCTTGCCTTGCGAGCCAAGCACATGTGTTCCCAAGGAAATGAGTCTATCGGCAACCGGAAGCTCGCCCACCCAAGCGAGCGCCCAGAAAAAAGAAAAGGTAATGGAGGACAAGAACAGGAATTGGTCACGGCCTAACGTTTTGAGCTCGCCTTGGGAGCCCGGCACATGTGCGCCCAAAGAAACCAGTCCGGCAGCAAGCGGAAGCGCGCACACCCAAGTGAGCGTCCGGAAAAAAGACAAGGCAACGGCAGACAAGGATAAGCATTGGTCACGGCTTAACGTTTTGAGCTCGCCTTGGGAGCCTGGCACATGTGCGCCTAAGGAAACGAGTCCGCTGGCAAACAGAAGCGCGCCCACCCAAGTGAGCGCCCGGCAAAAAGACAAGGCAACGACGGACAAGAACAGGAATTGGTCACGGCCTAACATTTTGAGCTCGCCTTGGGAGCCCAGCACATGTGCGCCCAAAGAAACGAGTCCAGCGGCAAGCGGAAGCGCGCCCACCCAAGTGAGCGCCCGTCAAAAGGACAAGGCAACGGCAGACAAGGACAAGCATTGGTCAGGGCCTAACGTTTTGAGCTCGCCTTGGGAGCCTGACACATGTGTGCCCAAGGAAACGAGTCCGCTGGCAAACGGAAGTGCCCCCACCCAAGTGAGCCCATGGCAACAAGACAAGGCAACGGCGGACAAGAACAAGGATTGGTCACGGATTAAAGTTTTGAGCTCCCTTTGGGAGCCCGGCACATGTGCGCTCGAAGAAATGAGTCTACCTGCAAATGGAAGCATGCCCACCCAGGTGGGCGCCCGGCAAAAAGACAAGGTAACGGCGGAGAAGAACAAGCATTGGTCACAGCTTAACATTTTATGCTCGCCTTGCGAGCCCGACACATGTGCACCCAAGGAAACGAGTCCACTGGCAAACGAAAGCGCGCCCACCCAAGCGAGCGCTCGGCAAAAGGACAAGGGAACGATGAACAAGAACAAGAATTGGTCACGGCTTAACGTTTTGAGCTCGCCTTGGGAGCCCGACACATGTGCACCCAAAGAAACGAGTCCAGTGGCAAACGGAAACGCGCCCACCCAAGTGAGCACCCTGCAAAAGGACAAGGCGATGACGGACAAGGAGAAGTAATGGTCACGGCTTAACGTTTTGAGATCTCCTTGGGAGCCCGGCACATGTGCGCCCAAGGAAGAAACGAGTCCGTCGGCAAACAGAAGCGTGCCCACCCAAGTGAGCGCCTGAAAAAAGCACAAGGAAACAGCGGACAAGAACAAGAATTGGTCATGGCTTAACGTTTTGGGCTCGCCTTGGGAACCCGGCACATGTGCGCCCAAAGAAACAAGTCCGCCGGCAAACGAAAGCTCACCCACCCAAGTGAGCGCCCTGGAAAACACTAAGGCAACAGTGGACAAGAACAAGAATTGGTCACGACTTAACATTTTGAGCTCGCCTTGGGTGCTTGACACACATGAGCCCAAAGAAATGACTCCACCGACAAACGGAAGCGCGCCCACCCAAGCGAGCGCATGGAAACAAGACAAGGCAACGGCGGACAAGAACAAGAATTGGTCACGGCTTAACGTTTTGAACTAGCCTCAGGAGCTCGGTACACATGAGCCCAAGGAAACGAGTCTGCCGGCAAACGGAAGCGTGCCCACCCAAGTGCACACCTGGAAAAAACACAGGCCAACGACGGACAAGAACAAGAATCAGCCACGGCTTAACATTTTGATCTCACCTTGGGAGCCCGGCACATGTGAGCCCAATGAAACGAGTCCGCCGGCAAATGGAAGTGCTCCCACCCAAGCGAGCGCCCGACAAAAATACACAAGGCAACGCTGGACAAGAACAAGATTTGCTCACGGCTCAATGTTTTGAGGCCGCCTTGGGAGCCCGGTACATGTGTGCCCAAAGAAATGACTCCATCTCCGACAAATGGAAGCGCGCCCACCTAAGTGAGCACACGGCAACAAGACAAGGCAACGGCGGACAAGAATAAGAATTGGTCACGGCTTAATGTTTTGAGCTCGCCTTGGGAGCCCGTCACCTGTGCACCTAAAGAAACGAGTCCCCCGGCAAACGGAAGCGCACCCACCCAAGTGAGTGCCCAGCAAAGAGACAAGTCAATGGAAGACAGGAACAAGGATTGGTCACGGCTTAACATTTTGAGCCCGCCTTGGGAGCCCGACACATGTGCGCCGAAAGAAATGACTCCATCTCCGGCAAACGGAAGCGCGCCCACCCAAGTGAGCGCACGACAACAAGACAATGCAATGGTGGATAAGAACAAGAATTGGTCACGGCTTAGCGTTTTGACCTCGCCTTGCGAGCCCATCACCTGTGCGCCCAAAGAAACGAGGCCCCCAGCAAATGGAAGCGCGCCCACCCAAGTGAGCACCCGACAAAAAGACAAGGCAACGGCGGACAGGAATAAGAATTGGTCACGGCTTAACGTTTTGAGCTCTCCCTAGGAGCCCTTCACATGTGCACCCAAAGAAACGAGTCCGCCTGCAAACGGATGCGTGCCCACCCAAGTGATCGCCCGGAAAAGAAACAGGGCAACGGCGAAGAAGAACAAGAATCGGTCATGGCTTAACGTTTTGAGCTCGCCTTGGGATCCCAGCACGCATGAGCCCAAGGAAACGAGTCCGGCGGTGAACGGAAGAGCGCCCACCCAAGTGAGCGCCCGACAAAAAGACAGGCCAAGAGCAGACAAGAACAAGAATAGGCAACGGCTTAATGTTTTGAGCCCGACACATGTGCGCCCAAAGAAACGAATCCACCGGCAAATGGAATCGCACCCACCCAAGTGAGCGCCTGGCAAAAAGACAAGCCAACGACGGACAAGAACAAGAATCGGTCACAGCTCAATGTTTTGAGCTCGCCTTGGGAGCCTGGCACATGTGCGCCCAAAGAAACGACTCCATCTCCGGCAAAAGGAAGCGCGCCCACCCAAGTGAGTGCCCGGCAAAAAGACAAGGCAATGACGGACAAGGACAAGCATCGATGACGGCTTAAATTTTTTAGCTCGCCTTGGCAGCCTGGTGCATTTACGCCCAAAGGAGCGAGTCCGCTGGAAAACGGAAGCGCGCCCACCCAAGTGAGCGCCCGATAAAAAGACAAGGCAATGGAAGATAATAAAAAGAAGCGGTCACGGCCTAACAACGTTTTGAGCTTGCCTTGGGAGGCCAGCACATCTGCGCCCAAGGAGGAGCTCAACTTGAAAGACCGACGGAGGTGCGCCCAAAGAAACGAGTCCGCCGGCTAAAAGAGAAGGTGAGGGAAGATAAGAACAAGAACCAGTCATGTCTTAACAACATTATGAGCTCGCCTTGGGAGCCTGGCACATGTGTGCCCAAAGAAATGAGTCCGTCGACAAATGCAAGCGCACCCACCAAGTGCGTGCCCGGCAAAAAGACAAGGAAGTGGAAGACAAGAACAAGAATCGGTCACGGCTTAACATTTTGAGCTCGCCTTGGGATCCCACCACATGTGCGCCCAAGGAGGAGCTTGACTGGGGAGCAGATGAGTCAAGTGATGGGGAGCAACCAAGAATAAAGGAAGCAGGTTGGCCCGTGGAAAAGGCGCCTGTCTTAATTTTGTTCAAGGTTCCTTCAAAGATGTTCTCGTAGTACTACCTGTGTTGGGTATGCATGTATTGGCACCCATCTTGTATTCAAAATTTCACATTGGTGTTCGATCTCCCTTAGATGTATGGATATGGGTCTCCTTACTCTCTTTTCGGCTGCAATGGATCTTATTAGAGTTGGGCACTTCCGATCCTTGGCCTTGAAACCCAGGAATTCCTCAGTGGATATTTAAAGGTCCAAGACCACGGAGAGGTGAAGCGGACAATGGTACCGGTTCGATTGATCCAAGCAGTTCAATTCAACTGAGGTTGGGGCCTGAGGCACACACAGGGCGTGCCCCTCCTCTGGAAGCTCCAAAGGAGGGCGCACTTTTTAGAGAAAGCAGCTCGTGCATAATTCTAGAATTTCCCTCTGCAACGAGGTGCGGATCTGCAGCGCAGGAGGCATGCCACAGTACGTGGAGGTGCTTTGCCTACGGCTGGCATCATGGGAGGTGCCTATGCAAAGTCTAAGTTTCTGCCGGGACTTGGACGTGTGACAGTCAGCCTAGTCTGCGGAAGACAGCGGTGCGGTGCGGGTAGGATTGCAGACGGACATCGGTCTTGTGGGGACTCTCTTGGGCATGGTTAGCCGAGAGAGAGTGCACCTAGTTGGTTGGAAGATGTTGCGGAAAGACAGCAGTATCGTTGCAGGAAAGGTTGCAGATGGACGGCAGCATGCCGAAGTGGTTTCCCAGACTGGGATGGACAATAGGAAGCCGGGAGACTTGCGACGAAGTGCAACAGAGACAAAGTGCGGATGTAGACCGTGGATGCTACTAGGGTAGAGCCTAGACACTGGCTGATTTCCCATCAGTTGATGTTGTATCTTGAGCTGCCCAATGTGGCAGGCTCAGGGATGAGGTGCCAGGATGTGGTAGCCCTCCGATGTTATATGTAAAGTCTCTTTGAACCATGAATATTGCAAAAGGGGTGTTAGGCACGTCCGAGTTTGGAGTGCCACCCTCCTATGCATTTCTCTCTTGCTCTTGTGTTTGGCATGCGTTTACTGTAGGAAGTGCAAATCAAGAAAAAAAGGCTAAGTAAGGAACTGTTAAAGAGATGAGGCATGGGTAATCTGCGAGTTAGGTGTCTCCTGCCAGGCTGGTTTCGCCCCAGGAAGTGCCGCATGGGCTATATGTCACAGCCACAGTTTTTGGCTCATCTCAGGCGACTAACTATGGTGTGTGGCACTGCCCAGAACGTCTTGAGGGTGATACCAGCTTAAACGTTGCACCGGCGGACTACGCCTAAACCCGCGGAAGCTTTTCAGCTAGACACTTTACTCATTTACTTGTTTAACTCATAAGCACATTGGGTTTCCAAACCGGCCAACCCGTTTATCGTTTGTATAATCAATTGTTTACAACAAGTGAAGTTGCCCTAAAACTCGGCAGAGCTCCAGCGTGTGCCAAACCAGCAACACGCCTTACAACAGATATAGAAATTACAGAATGACAGAGTTGCCCCCTGCTTGGGCGTCCCAACTCCATGAGACCGTTGACTTTTGCAACCCACGTATGCTGCCTAACTGTCTCACCATGCAACCGGAACAAGTGAAGAACCTACCAAGTTCAGACTCTTCCGCAACCCTGCTGCAACCGGATTCTGCTTGAACGAACCGTGCGCGAGAAGAGAGCTAGGACTGCCTCCCTAGCTCTTTGTCTCCTTGCCTTGTCCGAAATTCCATCCCTGAATGCCCCCTCCTTTGTTTTGGCCTTAAGCCTATATACATGGTGCCGTGTGGGAGGGTGAAGCCCTACCCTGGGTGCACCCTTGCTTAGCGCCCACGTCAACCTCCTGCCGACATGCCATTTGAAATGGTCTTGGTCCAAGTCCCCCGCCAATCCGCGCGTTTTGGTCCATTTTGTTGGGCGTCGTCCCTTGGCTCCCCACCTGATCTCTCCGTCGTGGCTCCCAACCCAAGGTCCTTTCTTGGCTTCCAACCCAAGCTCATTTCGGGGATGCGAACCCGAGCTCGTTTCTTGGCTGCGAACCCGAGTTCGTTCTTTCGTTGGCGTTCGGTCCACCTTCCCTTCTGCCCATCACTTTGGCTTGTTGCGTCAAGTGCCGGTCCTTTTGGGCACTGCTCCGCGGAGTGTGTGGGCGCTGGGCAAATGCACCACTACTCCAACACTTGAGTGCGTTCAACTGCGCCCCACTTTTGGGCTTGCCATGCGTCGAAGTGTTGTGTGGGTGTCTTCAGTGAGAGTGCGCCCAGGCTAGGTCCACGCACCCCACTCATCGTTCCGTCTCTGGGTGGCTTTCCTTCCTCGCTAAGTCTCCTTGCAGCCAATCATCGCTTTGCCCAACCGGGCGCGCAATCCAGCCTCTTGGGCTAGAGTGCAAGACTCCCATGCAAGCGTGGGTGTTGTGCGGAAAACGTGGCTTTGACACTATGTGTCAAAGCCGCACTTTTTTGCTAGTCACCAGCGTCCAAATGTGGTGTGCGGCACTACCTGGGAAAGACTTGAGGGCGTGGCCAACTCAAGCATCGCACCAGCAGACTACACCTAACCTGCAGAAACTTTTCAACTTAACACTTGCAACCTCATTTACTTGTTTATAACAGTTAACATGTTGCTGCCACATCCACAATCGACCAATTTTACATATGCATGAACATCGAGTAAACAATGCACACAAGTGTAAGTTGGGGTTGCCAAACCATCAACCCTTAAGCTTTGTATAATCAATCGTTTACAGCAGGTGGAGTTTCCCTAGTAGAGCTATGGCGTGTGCCTAATAGGAAGCATGCCTTACAATAGATATACAAAATACAGGCAGCATCCCTTCGGTACACTTCCACAATCCGTGCGCCTTAGGTCCACTTCTATAGGCTGCGCGTCTTCAGTCTGTCCCGACTTCTCGACCGGATCCCATCCTGAGTTCGCATGCTTCCATCCCGAGCTCATGGGCTTCTGGCAGGGCTTTCATCCCTATTTCAAATGGGCTTCAAACCCGAGCTCGTTTGGCCCCCAACCCGAGCTCGTTTTCCCAGACTTCCGACAGGAGCTCGTTTCCTAGGCTTCCAACATGAGCTCGTTTCCTGGGCTCCCAACCTGAGCTCAATGCCCAGCTAACATTTGTGGCGAAGTGTTGCAACACTTTCGAGTTTGCTTCTTGGAGTGTATGTGGGAACTTGGTCTGTCGTACCACTACTCCCACGTCCGTTTGGTCCAAGGGTGCGCTCGGTGCCCCTTCGTCTTGCCGACTTGTCATTTTGCAACCGCGCCCCACTCTCGGGCTTGCTGATGGGTGAGTGTGGCGTCGTTTGTGGGAGCACGCCCATGCCTACTCAGCGTGCCCCACCATTCGGTCCATCGCTTACAACCAAACTTTGTTTTTCCCAAGCCAGCCTCTTGGGCGGGAGCACAAGGCTCCCATGCAAGTGTGAGTTTCGTGCCAGAAATGTGCCTGTGACACTATGGGAAATGGAAAAGGTGAGTCGTGGTGGTGAGCCCGTGACGGATGGTATCGGAGCTTCGATTTCCATGGGAGCATTGAAACGCCAACTTTCCCCGCAACTTAGCGCATTTTTTTTCCCTGCGGCGTGCGCCG
>BSBM01000474.1:5690000-5695000 GCA_027924585.1 Larix kaempferi
ATCAAGGAGGGGACTAGGGTGGCCATCCCAACAGCTTGCGCTACGTTTCATCCAATCCATCAATCGCCTCTTTTGCAATTTCCCCTTTCGGCAAGGGCAAGGAAAAATGAGGGAGGACATGTTGCTACCAAACAGAAGGGGCCACCATTGGCACTCCAAAAGACTCAAAGTTTCCTCCAAGGAGCATGCCTACACCTCTTGCAGATCAACAGTGACAACAAGCAATGCCAACAGAGTGGAATCCATGGGTAGGGTCCGCTGGGCCCCGATGCTAAAATTCACCAAGGGAAATTGCGAGAGGTGGCCGGGAGGAGGACTAGGGTGGCCAGCCAGGCAGGTTTCCCCGCATTTTTGTCCTCCGTCCAACAACCGCACCCTTGGATTTAATCCCTCATGAAAAGTCAGGAAAACGGGGCACAAGGTTCCCTTACCTAGAGCCAATGACAGAAGGAAAGCTCACCGCACCGGCTGCAAAGGCATGCTAACTTTGGCCAAAGCACCTGGGCACATCCCCCGACGGTTTTTAACAGTGCAGAGCCCCTAGCGGTGGCCCATTATAGCAAGAGCATAGCAAGCACACCCATCACAGCAGCTATGCCTTGCGGAAAGGTCTGTTGGGAGAGGCCACATGATGCAAGGCCCTTGGAAATCTCGAGGCAAAAAGATGATCAAAACAACAACCAAAGGGGCATCTGAGTTGGCTACACACCAGGAGTCCACCGAACGGTTGCACATCTTGCAACCACTTTCCCATCAAGGACAAGATTGGCACCCATCAACAATTTCGGGCTGGAGAAGCCTTGAAATCAACCACTGGAGGCGGGAGTTAAGGACAACCATCAACACCCCAAGAGTGGCGATGCACATCCGCGTCGAAACACCCAATGGGCGAGAGGATGCAAGCGGCTAACCAATGGTGATCGACGCCCAACAACCCAAAGCCGCGGAGCGAACAACTCTCGCATGGCAGGCCACGCTCCAGAGGAACAGTGGAGACTGATGTACACTGTTCAAACACCCGCACGGTCTTCGAGCACAAACATCCAATGAAGGTGGCATGCGCATGCGCAATGAACCCCCCACGTGGATGCCCTGTAGCCAAACGGATGATAGCAAAAGAAAATGATCCTACCGCAGGTTCACCTACGGTAACCTTGTTACGACTTCTCCTTCTTCTAAATGATAAGGTTTAGGGAACTTCTCACGACGTCGCCGACAGTGAACCGCTGTCGTCGACACGATCCGAACACTTCACCAGATCATTCAATCGGTAGGAGCGACGGGTGATGTGTACAAAGGGCAGGGACATAGTCAACATGAACAGCCATGTACCACCACCCATAGAATCAAGAAAGAGCTCTCAATCTGTCAATCCTTACTATGTCTGGAACTGGTAAGTTTTCCCGTGTTGAGTCAAATTAAGCCGCAGGCTCCACTGCTGGTGGTGCCCTTCCATCAATTCCTTTAAGTTTCAGCCTTGCGACCATACTCCCCACGGAACCCAAACACTCTGATTTCTTAGAAGGTGCTGGCGGAGTCCTTAGAGCAACATCCGTCAATCCCTGGTCGGCATCGTTTATGGTTGAGACTAGGACGGTATTTGATTGTCTTCAAGCCCCCAACTTTCGTTCTTGATTAATGAAAAAATCCTTGGCAAATGCTTTCGCAGTGGTTCGTCTTTCATAAATCCAAGAATTTCACCTCTGACAATGAAATATGAATGCCCTCGAAAGTCCCTATTAATCATTACTCTGGTCCCAAAGGCCAACACAATAGGACCAGACTCCTATCACGTTATTCCATGCTAATGTATTCAGAGCATAAGCTTGCTTTGAGCACTCTAATTTTTTCAAAGTAACAATGCCAGAACCACGACCCAGCCAATTAAGGCCAGGAGCGCACCGCCGGCAAAAGGGACGCAAGGGAAGGTGCACACCGAATAGGCGGACCAAACTTTACGACCCAAGATCCAACTACGAGCTTTTTAACTGCAACAACTTAAATATACGCTATTGGAGCTGGAATTACCACGGCTGCTGGCACAAGACTTGCCCTCCAATGGATCCTCGCTAAGGGATTTAGATTGTACTCATTCCAATTACCAGACTCGATGAGCCCAGTATTGTTATTTATTGTCACTACCTCCATATGTAAGGATTGGGTAATTTGCGCGCCTGCTGCCTTCCTTGGATGTGGTAGCCATTTCTCAGGCTCCCTCTCCGGAATCGAACCCTAATTCTCCGTCACCCGTCACCACCATGGTAGGCCTCTATCCTACCATCGAAAGTTGATAGGGCAGAAATTTAAATGAACCATCACCAACACAAGGGCCGTGCGATCCGTCGAGTTATCATGATTCACCGGAGAAGCGGGCAAGCCCGCGCTGACCTTTTATCTAATAAAAGCATCCCTTCTGCGAAGTTGAGACTTGGTGCACATATTAGCTCTAGAATTACTACGGTTATACGAGTAGTAAGGTACCATCAAAGAAACTATAACTGATTTAATGAGCCATCTGCAGTTTCACAGTCTGAATTAGTTCATACTTAGACATGCATGGCTTAATCTTTGAGACAAGCATATGACTACTGGCAGAATCAACTAGGTAGCATCCTAGCACTTCAAGGAACCCAAGGGCCCTCTATGGAGAGCACACTCGGAGCGCCCATCCACGACAGGAAACGATTTCCAACATACGTATAAGCTTCGTTTTGTTCCTTGCAACCTTGCAAATGTCGATGAGCGAAGCAAGTGGAAAGAGCACCGGGGGAGAAACCAAAGGGAAAAGGCCAACCGTATCGGGAACAAGCGAAAGTGAACGGGAAATGCCCTCCACCCTCGAAACCCATGGCACTAAGGCATAAGCCTATGAGGTTCTCCCGCCACGTATGCTGATGCAAGGCATCGCTAAAAGTAATTTATCTTTAGCGGGCCAGCCGGAGGCTTGACCATTGCGGACAGAGCCCGAATGCCATGAGAAAAGAAGGAAAGAACATTACCAATCTATCCAGCAAGAGAAAGAGCAAAGCTAGCCACCGTATCTGGAACAACCGAAAGAAGAGCATGAATGAATGAGCAAAGCCCTCCACCTTCGAAACCCTTGGCACTAAGGCATAAGCTTGTGCAGTTCTCCCGCCATGTATGCTGATGCAAGGCGTCACTAAAAGTAATCTATCTTTAGCGGGCCAGCCAGAGACCTGACCACTGTGGCAGAGCCTGAATGCCATTGGAAAAGAAGGCGAGAACATTACCAACACGTCCAACATATTCGGGGAAACCTTCGACATGCAAGCATCAATCTTCTATTCACCGAGGAAATGATGGGGGTTTTCTCTGAGAACCAATATTGGGGACAGCCGAAAGAAGAGCATGAATGAATGAGAAAGGCCCTCCACCTTCGAAACCCCTGGCACTAAGGCATGAGCCTATGCGGTTTTCCCACCACGTATGCTGATGCAAGGCATCACTAAAAGTAATTTATCTTTAGCGGGCCAGCCGGAGACCTAACCACTATGGCAAAGCCCGAATGCCATTAGAAAAGAAGGCAAGAACATTACCAACACATCCAACATATTCGTGGCAACCTTCGACATGCAAGCATCAATCTTCTGTCCACCGAGGAAATGATGGTGGTTTTCTCTGGGAACCAAATCCAACAACAGCAAAGCTAGTCACGAGTCGAAATATATCTAGAACAAAGTCGATACAGGTATCCATCCAACTTTCAAGCCGCGAATCAAGGTAACCAAGGGAAGTTTCCCACCTACGGCAACCTCCATGCGAAGGCAAGAGATGGTGAGAGTGTTCCACCTCGCACCTCCAGTCAGAACAATCCTCCTCGAACAAGCTAGCTTCTTGCTCTTTCCATGGGAAATATGCATCAGCCAAAATTCAAAACACTCGACAACGGCACCGCTACGGACGCAGGGACAAAGCAAACCAGTCCCAGAGGACTTTGGACAACATTAACAAATAGTTCTCAAATCCAACGCGACCAAAGATGGAAAGCAGGTTAGAAGAGCGTCTCCGTGTGTTTTTCCCACACGGCGAGGAAAACCCCGCACTGCCCACCAAAAACAATTGAGCCTCAAAAAATGCTTTCGAAGGGGAATCACACCATTGATGTGCCCCTGCCAGAGATTCCTATCAATGCTCTTACAAATTGCCTCGGTATGCACAATTATACCGGTATGGAATAAGTACAAGCACAATAAGATTGGCACCCATCTTGTATTCAAAATTTCACATTGGTGTTCGAGCTCCCTTAGATGTACGGATATGGGTCTCCTTACTCTCTTTTCGGCTACAATGGATCTTATTAGAGTTGGGCACTTTCGATCCTTGGCCTTGAAAGCCAGGAATTCCTCAGTGGATATTTAAAGGTTCAAGACCATGGAGAGGTGAAGCGGACAATGGTACCAGTTCGATCGATCCAAGCGGTTCAATTCAACTGAGGTTGGGGCCTGACGCACACGCAGGGCGTGCCCCTCCTCTGGAAGCTCCAGAGGAGGGCGCACTTTCTGGAGAAAGGATCTCGTGCATATTTCTAGAAGTTCCCTCTGCAACGAGGTGCGGATCCACAGCAAAGGAGGCATGCCACAGTACATGGAGGTGCTTTGCTTGCGGCTGGCCTCATGGGAGGTGCCTATGCGAAGTCTAAGTTTCTGTCGGGACTTAGACGTGTGACAATCAACATAGTCTGTGGAAGACAGCGGTGTGGTGCGGGAAGGACTACAGATGGACATCGGTCTTGTGGGGACTCTCTTGGGCATGGTTATCCGAGAGAGAGTGCGCCCAATTGGTTGGAAGATGTTGCAGAAGGACAGTGGTATCATTGCAGGAAAGGTTGCGGAAGGACGGCAGCATGCCGAAGTGGTTAGCCAGACTAGGACGGACGATAGGACGCCGAGAGACTTGCGATAGAGTGCAACAGAGACAGAGTACAGATGCAGACCGTGGATGCTACTGCGGTAGAGCCTAGACACTAGCCGATTGCCCAT
>BSBM01000474.1:5702500-5760000 GCA_027924585.1 Larix kaempferi
GCACATCCTGCAACCACTTTCCCGTCAAGGACAGGATTGGCACCCATCAACAAAGTCGGGCTAGAGAATCCTTGAAATCGACCACTGGAGGTGGGAGTTAAGGATAGCGATCAAAACCCTGAGAGTGGCGATGCACATCTGCGTCGAAACACCCAATGGGCGAGAGGATGCAAGCGTCTAACCAATGGCGACCGATGTCCAACAACCCAAAGCCGCGGAGCGGACAACTCTCGCATGGCAGGCTGCGCTCCAGAGGAACAGCAGAGCCGGATGCAACAATGTTCAAATACCCGCATGGTCTTCGAACAAAAACATCCAATGAAGATGGCATACGAATGTGCAATGAACCCCCCACGTGGATGCCATATAGCCAAACAGATGATAGCAAAAGAAAACAAAGCAAACCATAAAACGGGGACAATCGAGCCCTGCTTTCAATGATCCTACCGCAGGTTCACCTACGGTAACATTGTTACGACTTTTCCTTCCTCTAAATGATAAGTTTCAGGGAACTTCTCACGACATCGCCGACAGCGAACTGCCATCATCGACGTGATCCGAACACTTCACCAGATCATTCAATCTGTAGGAGCGACGGGCGGTGTGTACAAAGGGCAGGGACGTAGTCAGCATGAGCTAACGACACACGCTTACTAGGAATTCTTCGTTGAAGACCAATAATTGCAATGGTCTATCCCCATCACGATGCAATTTGAGAAGATTTCCCAGCCCTCTCGAACCAGGGAGAAAAACTCGTTGACTGCATCAGTGTAGCGGGCGTGCGGCGCAGAAAATCTAACGGCATCACAGACCTGTTATTGCCTCAAACTTCCATGGCCTAAACGGCCATAGTCCCTCTAAGAAGCTGGCCGTGAAGGGGAACCTCCACGTAGCTAGTTAGCAAGCTGAGGTCTCGTTCATTATCGGAATTAACCAGACAAATCGCTCCACCAACTAAGAACGACCATGCACCACCACCCATAGAATCAAGAAAGAGCTCTCAATCTGTCAATACTTACTATGTCTAGACCTGGTAAGTTTTCTCGTGTTGAGTCAAATTAAGCCGCAGGATCCACTCCTAGTGGTGCCCTTCCATCAATTCCTTTAAGTTTCAGCCTTGCGACCATACTCCCCCCAGAACCCAAACACTCTGATTTCTCAGAAGGTGTTGGCGGAGTCCTAAGAGCAACATCCACCGATCCCTGGTCAGCATCGTTTATGGTTGAGACTAGGATGGTATCTGATCGTCTTCAAGCCCCCAACTTTCGTTCTTGATTAATGAAAACATCCTTGGAAAATGCTTTCGCAGTGGTTCATCTTTCATAAATCCAAGAATTTCACCTTTGACAATGAAATACGAATGCCCACGACAGTCCCTATTAATCATTACTCCGGTCCCGAAGGCCAACACAATAGGACCAGACTCCTATCACGTTATTCCATGCTAATGTATTCAGAGCATAAGCTTGCTTTGAGCACTCTAATTTTTTCAATGTAACAACACTAGAACCACGACCCAACCAATTAAGGCCAGGAGCACGGCATCGGCAAAAGGGGCAGAAGGGCACGTGCACACTGAATAGGCGGACCGACCTTTACGACCCAAGATCCAACTACGAGCTTTTTAGCTGCAACAACTTAAATATACGCTATTAGAGCTGGAATTACCACAGCTGCTGGCACCAGACTTTCCCTCCAATGGATCCTCGTTAAGGGATTTAGATTGTACTCATTCCAACTACCAGACTCGATGAGCCTAGTATTGTTATTTATTGTCACTACCTCCCCATGTTAGGATTGGGTAATTTGCATGCCTGCTGCCTTCCTTGGATGTGGTAGCTGTTTCTCAGGCTCCCTCTCCGGAATCGAACCCTAATTCTCCATCACCCGTCACCACCATGGTAGGCCTCTATCCTACCATCGAAAGTTGATAGGGAAGAAATTTAAATGAAGCATCGCCAGCACAAGGGTCGTGCGATCCATCGAGTTATCATGATTCACCGGAGAAGCGGGAAAGCCCGCGCCGACCTTTTATCTAATAAATGCATCCCTTCCGCGAAGTCGAGACTTGGTGCACATATTAGCTCTAGAATTACTACGGTTATCCGAGTAGTAAGGTACCATCAATGAAACTATAACTGATTTAATGAGCCATCCACAGTTTCACAGTCTGAATTAGTTCATACTTAGACATGCATGGCTTAATCTTTGAGACAAGCATATGACCACTGGCAGGATCAACCAGGTAGGATCCACGGGGGATTCACTAGAAGGAAATATAATACCACGTTCATTGATATTGCGGTATTAAATATTCATGAAAACTTAAAAATTATATTGCTTATATATTAAGGGGAAAAGGGTTCTTTTATTTAATGTAACAATACAAAAATACTTTGGGGTCTTTTTTACATGGGCAGGCTGACAAATATCCGCCAAATGGAGATGGCGGGATCACAATCAGATGAGAAATCGGGTTGAGGGAAGGCTCGGGCTTACCAGTACGTAGGGAAATCGTGTCTTGAGGCATGCTTAAGGCCAAGGGTTTCGTGGTGAAGTGGGTTTCCAGTCGATCATAGTCGAGATATAGTGGTCATTGACAACCAATTGTTACTAATAGCACTCAGGAAGTTGTTACCAATATCCTTGGGAGTCTTTAAGCCTCCAGGTCCTGTTATAGGCCCTCGATAGGCCTTGGGGGCTTGAATACCCAACCACTCGTCCCTATTACAGGCCTTGGGAGGTTTATTCAGCCTCCTAGAGCTTGTTACAGGCCCTGGGGGCTTGGATACCTATCCCACAATAGGCTTAGTCAACGATTGGGGAACTGCAACATGTAATCTAAATGTTGTACTATGTGCATTGGCTCTAGTGGCATACAAGAAGTGATCTCCTATCTCTTCATTAGACCATTAAATGCTGCAAATCATAATGATATGTGGTTGAGTAATTGCATTGTGGGTGAAGTAATGTGCATCCATGATATACATCGAAAGAAGCAAGGTGCATTGTAGAATGCATGTGGGTTCATAAGAGGGGTATCATATCAATATACTAGGTAGAAATATAAAGGGGTATAAAAAATGTTAATGAAAAAATTGATACATACAATATCTAGTGAAAATAGGTTTTTTTTTTTAAATTGGGAAGGCATATTGGGAGGGGGTTTAAAAAAAACGAT
This sequence comes from Larix kaempferi, assembly GCA_027924585.1. Taxonomy (NCBI): domain Eukaryota; kingdom Viridiplantae; phylum Streptophyta; class Pinopsida; order Pinales; family Pinaceae; genus Larix; species Larix kaempferi. Next base: position 5,705,682 of record BSBM01000474.1, read on the forward strand.
TTTGGAAGGTATTTTCCAATATTTAGTGAAATTAGGGGTATTGTTTCATATGCCACTATCGAACGTGATATGATAGTTGTTTATTGAGTGAAGCCCCTGTGGTAGGATCCTATCACTTCAAGGCACCCAAGGGCCCTCTATGGAGAGCACACTCGGAGCGCCCATCCACGACAAGAGACCATTTCCAACATACGTATAAGCTTCGTTTTGTTCCTTGCAACCTTGCAAATGCCGGTGAGCGAGGCAAGTGGAAAGACCACCAAGGAAGAAACCAAAGGGAAAAGGCCAACCATATCGGGAACAATCGAAAGTGAACGGGCAATGCCCTCCACCCTTAAAACCCCTGGCACTAAGGCATAAGCCTATGCGGTTCTCCCGCCACGTATGCTGAAGCAAGGCATCGCTAAAAGTAATTTATCTTTAGCGGGCCAGCCAGAGGCCTGACCATTGCGGACAGAGCCCGAATGCCATGAGAAAAGAAGGTGAGAACATTACCAATCTATCCAGCAAGAGCAAGAGCAAAGCTAGCCACCGTATCAGGAACAACTGAAAGAAGAGCATGAATGAACGAGAAAATCCCTCCACCTTCAAAATCCCTATCACTAAGGCATAAGCCTATGCAGTTCTCTCGCCACGTATGCTAATGCAAGGCGTCACTAAAAGTAATCTATTTTTAGCGGGCCAACCGGAGACCTGACCACTGTGGCAGAGCCCGAATGCCATTGGAAAAGAAGGCGAGAACATTACCAACACGTCCAACATATTCGCAGCAACCTTCGGCATGCAAGCATCAATCTTTTGTTCACCGAGGAAATGATGGGGGTTTTCTCTGGGAACCAAAATCGGGGACAACCGAAAGAAGAGCATGAATGAACGAGCAAGGCTCTCCACCTTCGAAACCCCTAGCACTAAGGCATGAGCCTATGTGGTTCTCCTGCCACGTATGTTGATGCAAGGCGTCACTAAAAGTAATTTATCTTTAGCGGGCCAGCCAGAGACTTGACCACTGTGGCAGAGCCCGATTGTCATTGGAAAAGAAGGTGAGAACATACCAACACGTCCAACATATTCGTGGCAACCTTCGACATGCAAGAATCAATCTTCTGTCCACCGAGGAAATGATGGGGTTTTTCTCTGGGAACCAAATCCAGCAACAACAAATCCAGTCACGAGTCGAAATATATCTAGAACAAAGTCGATACAGGCAGCCCTCCACATTTCATGCCGCGCATCCAGGTAACCGAGGGAAGTTTGCCACCTGCGTAAACCTCCATGCGAAGGCAAGAGATGGTGAGAGCGTTCCACCTCGCACCTCCAGTCAGAACAATCCTCCTCGAACAAGCAAGCTTCTTGGTCTTTCCATGGGAAATATGCATCAGCCCAAAATCGAAACACTCGACAACAGCACCGCTACGGATGCAGGGACAAAGTAAGCTAGTCCCAGAGGACTTTGGCCAACATTAACAAATAGTTCTCAAATCCAACGCGACCGATAATGGAAAGCAATTTAGAAGAGCGTCGCCGTGTGGTTTTCCCACACGGTGAGGCAAACCCCGCACTGCCCAACAAAAACAATTGAGCCTCAAAAAATGCTTTCGAAGGGGAATCACACCATTGATGTGCCCCTGCCAAAGATTCCTATCAATGCTCTTACAAATGGCCTCAGTATGCACAATTATACCAGTATGGAATAAGTACAAGCACAATAAGATAGGCCTTTACAAAGACCCAACAATGAAAAGGAAAGCCCTCGTGCGAAGCCACCACAAACCCCAATACTCCACATCAATGTGTGATGGAAATGGACTTTGTTTTCTGGTGCCTCCGAAGATGAGCATTGCCAACATTACCGCTCATGTGTTACCGAGTGAATCCACGGCACGCTGAGAGTCAACCGCCCTACAAATGGCCCAAGGCCAATTTTCAAGCAGACCCGACAAACAATGCACTCACTGCACCACCCTTCACATGGAAATGACACTTCCACCAGTGGAGAAGTGCATGATAGGAAACACCGCCATAGTAATTTAACTGACAACTGGGAGGGACAAAGATATGCGAAAGGAGACCAAACGTGCAACAAGCCACACTTGCGGTTGAAATGGGTTTATGTTTACCCATGCCTTCCCAAGGGGGAGCATTGCCAACGTTAAGGCTCATGCGCTATCAAGTGGAGCCGCACCAACCATCACATAGAATGACACTTCCATTAGCGGGGAAGTGCATGGAAGGCAACATCTTGGTCACTTGGACCCGACAACTGAGAGGGACAAGTAATCCGAGAGAAGGAAAAGATGCAAGCCCTTGTCCGGAGGAGACAAAAAGCCCCAAAACACCACCGCTTGGGAGGAAATGGGGTTTGTTCTGCCGTGCCATCCCGGGATGAGCATTGCCCTCAACATTGCTCATGCGGTACCAAGCAGAGACAACAACACACTGCAAGCCGAATGCCCTACAAATGACTCGAGGCCAATTCTCAAGCAGACCCGGCATGCGACGCATTCACCGCACCGCCCTAAACACGAAATGACACTTCCACCGATGGAGAAGTGCACGATAGGCATCATCGAATTCATGTAACAGACATACTGCTCATGCAGTACCAAGCAGAGACGACAACACACTGCAATCCGACCGCCCTACGAATGACCCAAGGCCAATTTTCAGGCAGACCCGATAGACAAAGTATTCACCGCACCACCCTTCACATGAAATGACACTTCCACCAACAGAGAAGTGCGTGATAGGCATCGTCGAAGTCACTTAACCGAAAAGCTTGGACCCAGCAACCGAAAGAAGACCAAAGAAACAAGCCCTCATTGGGAGCCACAACAAGCCACCAGAGCACCACTTGCGGTGTTGGTGTGGATTCATTTGTCAGTGCCTTCCCAAGATGAGCATTGCCACCAATACTGCTCATGCGCTACCAAGTGGAGATGGCAACGCACTGCAAGCCGACCGCCCTATGAATGACCCCAGGCCATTTTTCGAGCAGACCCGGCAAGACAGCACATTGACTGCAGCACCCTTAACATGAAATGACACTTCCACCGAAAGAGAAATGCGTGATAGGAATCATCGAAGTAACTTAACCGAAAATCTCGGACCCAAGAACTGAAGAAGCAAGCCCTTGTTGGGAGCCACAGCAAGCCACAGAAGCACCACTTGCGGTGTTGGCGTGGCTTCATTTGTCTGTGCCTTCCCAAGATGAGCGTTTCCATCAATACTACTCATGCACTACCAAGCAGACATGGAAACACACCGCAATCCGACCACCCTATGAATGACCTGAGGCCAATTTTCAGGTAGACCCGACAAGCAATGCATTCACCGCACCACCCTTCGCACGAAACACACCCACCAAGTGAGCACCTGGAAAAAAGACAAGCCAGCGGATGACAAGAACGAGGATTGGTCACGATTTAATGTTTTTTAGCTTGGGTTGGAAGCACAAGGCAGATGGGCGCCCAAGGAGCAGCTCGCATTGGGAGCACGTCGCAGCTCAGGTTGGGAGCATGCTACAACTCAAGTTGGGAGCACGCCACAGCTTGCATTGGAAGCACAAGGCAAATGGGTGCCCAAGGAGCAGCTCGCAATGGGAGCACACTGCAACTCGGGTTGGAAGCACAAGGCAGATGGGCGCCCAAGGAGCAGCTCGCATTGGGAGCACACTGCAACTCGGGTTGGGAGCGCACCGCAGCTCAGTTTGGGAGCACACCACAGCTCGCGTTGGAAGCACAAGGCAGATGGGCGCCCAAGGAGCAGCTCGCAATGGGAGCATGCCGCAGCTCAAGTTGGAAGCACGCCATAGCTCGAGTTGGAAGAAAAAGGCATATGGGCGCCCAAGGAGCAGCTCGGGTTGGAAGCACGCCACAGCTCGGGTTGGAAGCACAAGGCAGATGGGAACCCAAGGAGTAGCTCGCATTGGGAGCACGCCACAGCTCGGGTTGGAAGCACGCCATAACTCGAGTTGGAAGCACAAGGCAGATGGGCACCCAAGGAGCAGCTCGCATTGGGAGCACACCACAGCTCGGGTTGGAAGCACAAGGTAGAGGGGCACCGAAGGAGTAGCACATAGTTGGAGCACGCCACATCTTAGGTTGGAAGCACAAGGCAGATGGGCGCCCAAGGAGCAGCTCGCATTGGGAGCACGCCACCGCAAGCACGCCCACCAAGTGAGCGCCCAGCAAAAAGACAAGCCAGCGGAAGACAAGAATGAGGATCGGTCATAGCTTAACGTTTTCAGCTCAGGTTGGGAGCACAACGCAGATGAGCGCCCAATTAGCAGCTCGCATTGGGAGCACGCCACTGCAAGCGTGCCCACCAAGTGAGCGCCCGGTAAAAAGACAAGCCAGCGGAAGACAAGAACGAGGATCGGTCACGGCTTAACGTTTTCAACTCGGGTTGGAAGCACAAGGCAGATGGGCGCCCAAGGAGCAGCTCGCATTGGGAGCACACGACCGCAAGCGTTCCCACCAAGTGAGCGCCCAACAAAAAGACAAGACATCAGAAGATGAGAACAAGGATCGATCATAGCTTAACGTTTTCAGCTCGGGTTGGAAGCACAAGGCAGATGGGCGCCCAAGGAGCAGCTCACATTGGGAGCATGCCACAGCTCGGGTTGAAAGCACGCCACAAGCTCGGGTTGGAAGCACAAGGAAGATGGGCGCCCAAGAAGCAGCTCGCATTGGGAGCACGCCACAAGCTCGGGTTGGAAGCACGCAACAGCTCGGGTTGGAAGCACAAGGTGCAGCTCGCATTGGGAGCACGCCACAGCTTGGGTTGGAAGCACGCCACAGCTCGGGTTGGAAGCACAAGGTAGATGGGCGCCCAAGGAGCAGCTCAAATTTGGAGAATGGGAGATGGGCGCCCAAGGAGCGGCTCGCGTTGGGAGCACGACACAAGTGCGCCCAAAGAAACGATTCCAAATGCCAATGCAAGCGCGCCCAACAAGATGCCCAAAGCCAATTTTCAAGCAGACCCAACAAACAATGTACTCACCGCACCACCCTTTGCATGGAAATGACACTTCCACTGGTGGAGAAGTGCATGATAGGAAAGAACGCCATAGTAATTTAACCGACAATCGAGAGGGACAAAGATACGCGAAAGGAGACAAAACGTGCAACAAGCCACACTTGCGGTTGAAATGGGTTTATGTTTACCCATGCCTTCCCAAGGGGGAGCATTGCCAACGTTAAGGCTCATGCGCTATCAAGTGGAGCCACACCAACCATTGCACGTAATGACACTTCCATCGGCAGGGAAGCGCATGCAAGGCAACATCTTGGTCACTTGGACCCAGCAACCCAGAGGGACAAGTAATCTGAGAGAAGGCAAAGATGTAAGCCCTTGTCGGGAGGAGACAAAAAGCCCCAAAACACCACTGCTTGGGAGGAAATGGGGTTTGTTCTGCCATGCCATCCTGGGACGAGTGTTGCCCTCAACACTGCTCATGCGCTACCAAGCAGAGACGGAAACACACTGCAAGCCGACCGCCCTACAAATGACCCGAGGCCAATTCTCAGGCAGACCCGGCATGTGACGCATTCACCGCACCGCCCTTCACACGAAATGACACTTCCACCGATGGAGAAGTGCATGATAGGCATCATCAAATTCACGTAATAGACATACTGCTCATGCGCTACCAAGCAGAGACGGAAACACACTGCAAGCCGACCGTGACACGACCATACTTAGCGAATGCTCAAGGTTCCTAAATATGACGTGTGGCATTGCTTGGGAACGCATGAGGGAGTGACCAACTCACACATTACACCAACAGACTACGCCTAAACCACCATGCAAAAACACTACTCCTATCTCTTATGCATTTTCATACTTAGTTAATTTTTCCAGTTTTCCCATACAAACAAATCCAATCAAGACACAAGAGACAGAGTTTTATATGTGGGCGGCACTCCAAACCAGAAGTTGCCTAACACCCAAGAGATGACTTGTTTCAATGACGGAGGAAGCCACATACTTGGCAACTCATCCGCGAGTGAGCCCAACTAGCAACACTCAGAATACAATCAAGATACAACTCAAATTGTCACCGTCGCGCAGGTCTGCCAGCTGCATAACACATGCCAAGTCTCTCCGCTTCATCACTTCGTAAACTCGCAACTCTGCGGAAGCCTACACTGTCGCACTATCATCTGCACTATGCCTAGGGCTTATCCTTCCTACACCATGTGCTCCCTGAAATATCTAACTTGCGTGTGAGGCCTCTTCCAAGCATCTGCCTGAATGTGCCAAAGTCTTCATCCGCGAAGCTCTTTGACTTGCCTACTTAGGCCTGCTACTGAGATGTCGAACTGCCATCTGTTCACTGGTTGCCACCGCCTCGGTCACACAACCAAATGCGAAGTCAAGTATTCGCAACAACACCCCATCTTGGGCACACTTCTGAATGCCACCTGCCCGGACGCCCTGTTGGGTGCATGTGCCAAACGCCACCCAAACGGCTCCCTGCGGACGAACATCAGTCACACCAACCTGGGCATGCTGTGGATGCACCTGTCTGAGCACACCTCTGGGCACACTCCTAAACACTGCGGAACCGTCCCCTGCTGAACACGGACCAAGTGCACTTCTGGGCATCAACTTCCTCGACGCAGCTCAACGGACCACGTCACAACTAGCCGTGGACCAAAACTGCCTTGTGCACCATTCTGGATGCACACCTGCAGAATGCATCGCAACACTCCGCGGACTGGGCACACTGTCAAAAATGCCAAGACATGCAGAAGTTCCCCATCACCTGGGCGCACTTCATAACCTGTTGAAACCCCAACAAGTTGAAACCAAATGTCTCTGCAGAGCTCGCGTCCACAACCGTCTGCCGAACGCCTCATCTGGTGGGCGTTGTTTGCTTAGCGCACTTTTGCGGGACGTCAACACTGAACGCTCGCCTGCGGAGCGCGTCCAAACTGAACGCATGCTGGAGCCAAGTGCGGATCTTCGCTACTACTGCAGACGAAACCCTCGGTTGGATGCCTCCCAAATGGAGTGCGCCTACCGCACTGTTGCTCCAAGCACTTAGCCGAATTCCACCTCTTGCTGCCTCCGTCTCCACATCTGCGCGTCTGCGTTTTGAGCCAACTCTGCCAAACTGTTGCGCGCTTGCCAAGCCTGCTTGCCGCACTGCCTGGTAGGGTGCCTCCGCGTTTAACCAAAGTCATTTTCTCCTTTCGCCTCCGCATACTTTTGGATAGGCTTCCTTAGCCTTTTTATATACTTCGGTGCCCATAAAACTGGGCGTTGTATCCGCCCAAGCAGACACAACAAGTGGTCCATGACCGTTGCGGAACACCCATCATGTGGGTGCTTTTCCCACACTTAGTCATTTTCTCGACCAAGTGCCCATCCTCAACGATCGAAGGACCCACTTCGCTAAGATGGAGGAACCCGAAGTTATTCAAATTCTTGGGTCGTGACAAACTGCCCTACGAATGACCCAAGGCCAATTTTCAGGCAGACCCGACAGACAAAGCATTCGCTGCACCACCCTTCACATGAAATGACACTTCCACCGGCAGAGAAGTGCATGATAGGCATCGTCGAAGTCACTTAACCGAAAATCTTGGACCCAGTAACCAAAAGAAGACCAAAGAAACAAGCCCTCGTTGGGAGCCACAACAAGCCGCCAGAGCACCACTTGCGGTGTTGGTGTGGCTTCATTTGCCAGTGCCTTCCCAAGATGAGCGTTGCCATCAATACTGCTCATGCGCTACCAAGCGGAGACGGCAATGCACTGCAAGCCGACCGCCCTACGAATGACCCGAGGCCATTTTTAGAGCCGACCCGACAAGACAGCATATTCACTGCACCACCCTTCACACGAAATGACACTTCCACCAAAAGAGAAATGCGTGATAGGCATCATCGAAGTAACTTAACCGAAAATATGGGACCCAACAACCGAAGAAGCAAGCCCTCGTTGGGAGCCACAGCAGGCCACAGAAGCACCACTTGTGGTGTTGGCGTGGCTTCATTTGTCCATGTCTTCCCAAGATGAGCGTTGCCATCAATACTGCTCATGCACTACCAAGCAGACATGGCAACACACCGCAAGCCGACCACCCTACGAATGACCCAAGGCCAATTTTCAGGTAGACTCGACAAGCAGCGCATTCACCGCACCACCCTTTGCACGAAATGCACCCACCAAGTGAGCACTCGGCAAAAAGACAAGCCAGCGAACGACAAGAATGAGGATCAATCATGGTTTAACATTTTTCAGCTCGGATTGGAAGCATAAGGCGGATGGGCGCCCAAGGAGTAGCTCGCATTGGGAGCACGCCACAGCTCGGGTTGGGAGCACGCCACAGCTTGCATTGGAAGCACAAGCCAGATGGGCGCCCAAGGATCAGCTTGCAATGGGAGCACGTTGCAGCTCGGGTTGGAAGCACGCCATAGCTTGGGTTGGGAGCACAAGGAAGATGGGCGCCCAAGGACAAGCTCTCATTGGGAGCACGCCGCAGCTTGGGTTGGGAGCACGCCGCAGCTCTGGTTGGGAGCACACCACAGCTCACGTTGGAAGCACAAGGTAGATGGGCGCCCAAGGAGTAGCTCGCAATGGGAGCATGCCGCAGCTCGGGTTGGAAGCACGCCACAGCTCGGGTTGGAAGCACAAGGCAGATGGGTGCCCAAGGAGCAGCTAAGGTTGGAATCACGCCACAGCTCGGGTTGGAAGCACAAGGCAGATGGGCGCCGAAGGAGCAGCTCTCATTGGGAGCACGCCACAGCTCGGGTTGGAAGCACAAAAAGAATTGGTCACGGCTTAACGTTTTGAGCTCCCCTTGGGAGCCCGGCACATGTGCTCCCAAAGAAATGAGTCCACCCGCAAAGGGAAGCGCACCCACCCAAGTGAGCGTTGGGAAAAAAGACAAGGCAATGGCGGACAAGAACAAGCATTGGTCACGGCTTAACATTTTGAGCTCACCTTGCGATCCCGGCACATGTGTTCCCAAGGAAACGAGTCCGCCGGAAAATGGAAGCTCGCCCACTCAAGCGAGCTCCCGGAAAAAAGACAAGGCAACGGTGGACAAGAAGAGGAATTGGTCACAGCCTAATGTTTTGAGCTCATCTTGGGAGCTCGACACATGTGCGCCCAAAGAAACGAGTCCGGCGGCAAGCGGAAGCGCACCCACCCAAGTGAGCGCCCGACAAAAGGACAAGGCAACGGCAGATAAGAACAGGAATTGGTCACGGCCTAACGTTTTGAGCTCACCTTGGGAGCTCGGCACATGTGCGCCCAAAGAAACGAGTCCGGTGGCAAGCGGAAGTGCACCTACCCAAGTGAGCGCCCGACAAAAAGACAAGGAAACAGTAGACAAGGACAAGCATTGGTCACGGCTTAACTTTGTGAGCTCGCCTTGGTAGCCCGGCACATGTGCACCCAAAGAAATGAGTCCGGCGGCAAACGGAAGCACACCCACCCAAGTGAGCACCTGACAAAAAGACAAGGCGACGGCGGACAAGGAGAAGCATTGGTCATGGATTAACGTTTTGAGCTCACCTTGGGAGCCCGGCACATGTGCACCTAAGGAAGAAACGATTCCGCCGGCAAACGGAAGTGCGCCCACCCAAGTGAGTGCCCGGAAAAAGCACAAGGCAACAGTAGACGAGAACAAGAATTGGTCACGGCTTAATGTTTTGGGCTCGCCTTGGGAGCTCGACACACGCGAGCCCAAAGAAATGACTCCGCCGACAAACGGAAGTGCACCCACCCAAGCGAGCGCATGGAAACAAGACAAGGCAACGGCGGACAAGAACAAGAATTGGTCACGACTTAACATTTTGAGCTCGCCTTGGGAGCCCGACACATGTGAGCCCAGGGAAACGAGTCCGCCGGCAAACGGAACTGCGCCCACCCAAGTGCACGCCTGGAAAAAACACAGGCCAACAACGGACAAGGACAAGAATTGGCCACGGCTTAACATTTTGAGCTCACCTTGGGAGCCCAGCACATGTGAGCCCAATGAAACGAGTCCGCTGGCAAATGGAAGCGCTCCCACCCAAGCGAGCACCCTACAAAAATACACAAGGCAACGCCGGACAAGAAAAGGAATTACTCATGGCTCAACGTTTTGAGGCTGCCTTGGGAGCCCGACACATGTGCGCCCAAAGAAACGACTCCATCTCCGGCAAATGGAAGCATGCCCACCCAAGTGAGCGCACGGCAACAAGACAACGCAACGCTGGACAAGAACAATAATTGGTCATGGCTTAGTGTTTTGAGCTCGCCTTGTGAGCCCATCACCTGTGTGCCCAAAGAAATGAGTCCCCAAGCAAACGAAAGCGTGCCCACCCAAGTGAGCACCCGACAAAAAGACAAGGCAACGGCGGACAGGAACAAGAATTGGTCGTGGCTTAACGTTTGAGCTCTCCCTGGGAGCCCTTCACATGTGCGCCTAAAGAAACGAGTCCTCCGGCAAACGGATGCGCGCCCACCCAAGTGATCGCCCAGAAAAGAAACAGGGGCAACGGCGGACAAGAACAAGAATCAATCACGGCTTAACGTTTTGAGCTCACCTTGGGAGCCCGAGTGAGCGCCCACCCAAGTGAGCGCCCACACAAGTGAGCTCCTGGCAAAAAGACAAGCCAACGATGGACAAGAACAAGAATCGGTCACAACTCAACATTTTGAGCTCACCTTGGGATCCTGGCACATGTGTGCCCAAAGAAACGACTCCATCTCCGGCAAACGGAAGTGCGCCCGCACAAGTGAGCACCCGGAAAAATGGCAAGGCAACGGTGGACAATGATAGGCATCGGTGATGGCTTAACCTTTTGAGCTTGCCTTGGGAGCCCGGCGCATGTGCGCCCAAAGGAGCGAGTCCGATGGTAAACGGAAGCGCGCCCACCCAAGTGGGCGCCTGGAAAAAAGACAAGGCAACGGAAGATAAGAACAAGAAGTGGTCACGGCCTAGCAACGTTTTGAGCTCGCCTTGGGAGGCCGACACATTTGCGCCCAAGGAGGAGCTCGACTTGGAAGACCAGTGGAGGTGCACCCAAAGAAACGAGTCCGCTGGCCAAAAGAGAAGGCAACGGAAGATAAGAACAAGAACCGGTCACGTATTTACAACGTTTTGAGCTCGCCTTTGGAGCCCGACACATGTGCGCCCAAAGAAATGAGTCCGCCGGCAAACGCAAGCGCACCCACCAAGCGCGTGCCTAGCAAAAAGACAAGGAAGTGGAAGACAAGAACAAGAATCGGTCACGGATTAACGTTTTGAGCTCGCCTTGGGAGCCCGCCACATGTGCGCCCAAGGAGGAGATCGACTAGGGAGCGGATGAGTCAAGTGATGGGGAGAAACCAATAATAAAGGAAGCAGGTTGGCCTGCCGAAAAGGCGCCTGTCTTAATTTTGTTCAAGGTTCCTTCAAAGATGTTCTCGTAGTACTAACTATGTTGGGTATGCATGCATTGGCACCCATCTTGTATTCAAAATTTCACATTGGTGTTTGAGCTCCCTTAGATGTACGGATATGGGTATCCTTACTCTCTTTTAGGCTACACTGGATCTTATTAGAGTTGGGCACTTCCGATCCTTGGCCTTGAAACCCAGGAATTCCTCAGTGGATATTTAAAGGTCCAAGACCATGGAGAGTTGAAGCGGACAATGGTACCGGTTCAATCGATCCAAGTGGTTCAATTCAACTGAGGTTGGGGCCTGAGGCACATGCAGGGCGTGCCCCTCCTCTGGAATCTCTCAAGGAGGGTGCACTTTTCAGAGAAAGCAGCTCATGCATAATTCTAGAAGTCCCCTCTGCAACGAGGTGCGGATCCGCAGCGCAGGAGGCATGCCACAGTACGTGGAGGTGCTTTGCCTACGGCTGGCCTCATGGGAGGTGCCTGTGCGAAGTCTAAGTTCCTACCAAGACTTAGACGTGTGACAGTCAGGACTATAGATAGACATCGGTCTTGTGGGGACTCTTTAGGGCATGGTTAGCCGAGAGAGAGTCCGCCCAGTTGGTTGGAAGATGTTGCGGAAGGAAAATGGTATCGTTGCAGGCAAGGTTGCGAACGGACGGCAGCATGCCGAAGTGGTTTCCCATACTGGGACGGACGATAGGAAGCTAGGAGACTTGCGACGGAGTGCAACAGAGACAGAGTGCGGATGCAGACTGTGGATGCTACTATGGTAGAGCCTAGACACTGGTCGATTTCCCATCAGTTGATGTTGTATCTTGAGCTGCCCAATGTGGCAGGATCACGGATGAGGTGCCAAGATGTGGCAGCCCTCCGATGTTATATGTAAAGTCTCTTTGAACCATGAATATTGCAAAAGGGGTGTTAGGCACGTCCGATTATGGAGTGCCACCCTCCTATGCATTTCTCTCTTGCTCTTGTGTTTGGCATGCGTTTACTATAGGAAGTGCACATCAAGAAAAAAAGGCTAAGTAAGGAACTATCAAAGAGATGAAGCATGGGTAATCCGTGGGTTAGGTGTGGCTTGCCGGGATGGTTTCGCCCCAGGAAGTGCCGCATGGGCTATGTGTCACAGCCAAAATTTTTGGCTCATCTCAAGCGACTAACTATGGTGTGCGGCACTGCCTGGGAACGTCTTGAGGGTGATACCAACTCAAATGTTGCACCGACAGACTATGCCTAAACCCACGGAAGCTTTTCAGCTTGACACTTTACTCGTTTACTTGTTTAACTCATAAGCACGTTTACGACAGCATCAACACTTAGCTAATTATAAGCGAATGCAATACGCAAGTAAAACACGACGCGGGAATAAGTTGGGGTTTCCAAACGGCCAACCCATTTATCGTTTGTATAATCAATTGTTTACAGCAAGTGGAGTTTCCCTAAAACACGACAGAGCTCCGCCATGTGCCAAACCGGCAACACGCCTTACAACAGATATAGAAATTACAGAATGACAGAGTTTCCCCTTGCTAGGGCGTCCCAACTCCATGAGACCGTTGACTTCTACAACCCACGTATGCTGCCAAACTGTCTCACCATGCAACCAGAACGAGTGCAGAACTTGCCAAGTTCAGACTCTTCTACAACCCTGCTGCAACCGGATTCTACTGGAACGGACCGTGCGTGAGAACAGAGCTTGGACTGCCTCCCTAGCTCTGTTTCTCCTTGCCTTGTCCGAAATTCCTTTCCTAAACGCCCCCTCCTTCGTTTTGGCCTTAAGTCTATATACATGGTGTCGTGTGGGAGGGTGCAGCCCCACCCTTGGCACACCCTTGCTTTGCGCCCACGTCAACCTCCCGCCGATGTGCCATTTGAAATGGTCTTGGTCCAAGTCCCCCGCAAATCCGCGCGTTTCGGTCCATTTTGTTGGGCGTCATCCCTTGGCTCCCAACCCGAGCTCTCCGCCGTGGCTCCCAACCTGAGCTCCTTTCTTAGCTTCCAACCCGAGCTCATTTCGAGGATGCGAACCCGAGCTCGTTTCTTGCCTGTGAACCCGAGTTCGTTCTTCCTCTGGTGTCCGGTCCACCTTCCCTTCTGCCCATCGCTTTGGCTTGTTGTGTAAAGTGCCGGTCCATTTGGGCGCTGCTGCGAGGAGTGTGTGGGCGCTTGGCAAACGCACCACTACTCCAACACTTGAGTGTGTCCAATGGTCCAAGGGCGTGCCCCGTTTCTTGCCAGTGTGCAACCGTGCCCCACTCTCGGGCTTGCCATGCGCCAAAGTGTTCTGTGGGTGTCTTCGGTGGGAGTGCGCCTAGGCTAGGTCCACGCACCCCACTCATCGTTCTGTCTCTGGGTGGATTTCCTTCCTCGCTAAGTCTCCTTGTAGCCAATCATCGCTTTGCCCAACCTGCGCCCAAGCTAGCCTCTTGGGTGGGAGTGCAAGACTCCCATGGATGCGTGGATGTTGTGCGGAATATGTGGCTGTGACACTATGTGTCAACGCCTCACTTTTTTGCTAGTCACCAGCGTGCAAATGTGATGTGCGGCACTGCCTGGGAAAGACTTGAGGGTGTGGCCAACTCAAGCGTCGCACCAGCAGACTACGCCTAACCTGCGAAAACTTTTCAACTTAACACTTACAACCTCGTTTACTTGTTTATAATATTTAACATGTTCCTGCCGCATCCACACTCGGCCAATTTTACATATGCATGAACATCGAGTAAACAACACAGACAAGTGTAAGTTGGGGTTTCCAAACCATCAACCCTTAAGCTTTGTATAATCAATCGTTTATAGTAGGTGGATTTTCCCTAGCAGAGCTCTGTCATGTGCCCAATGAGCAACATGCCTTACAATAGATATAAAAAATACAAAGAGAGAGTTAACCCTTCCCACATGCGTCTAACTTCTGAAAATGCCCACTACTGCAAACCCTTGCTACTGCTGCGGAACTGTCTCACTGTGCAACTGCACTGCGTGCAAACCCACCAAATTCTGCGCTGTAGCAGCACCTTGCAGTGGCCGGCCTTCACTGGAAGAGACTGTGGGGAAGGACAGAGCTCGGATAGCCTCCCTAGCTCCGAACTTCTCCCTTAGTCAAATTTCCAACTTAGTTGCAGCTACCTTCTTGGCTTCTTGCCTTATCCTTTTTATATGATGCCGTGTGGGAGGGTGCGACCCCACCTTAGGCACACCCTTGCTTGGAACCCATGTCAACTCCGTACTGACGTACCATCAAACGGCCTTCGGTCTGCGATCCGCACATCATCGGTCCAAGTATTCCGCAAGCCACGTTCCTTCAGTCCACTTCTGCAATCTGTGCGCCTTCAGTCCACTTCCGCAGGTTGCGCGTCTTCGGTCCGTCCCAACTTCTCGACCGGATCCCATGCCGAGTTCGCATGCTTCCATCCCGATCTCCCTTAGATGTACGGATATGGGTCTCCTTACTCTCTTTTCGGCTGCAATGGATCTTATTAGAGTTGGGCACTTCCGATCCTTGGCCTTGAAACCTAGGAATTCCTCAGTGTATATTTAAAGGTCCAAGACCATGGAGAGGTGAAGCGGACAATGGTACCGATTCGATCGATCCAAGCGGTTCAATTCAACTGAGGTTGGGGCCTGAGGCACACGCAGGGCGTGCCCCTCCTCTGGAAGCTTCGAGAGGAGGGCGCACTTTCCAGAGAAAGTAGCTCGTGCATAATTCTAGAAGTTCCCTCTGCAATGAGGTGCAGATCCGCAGCACAGGATGCATGCCACAGTACGTGGAGGTGCTTTTCCTACAGCTGGTGTCATGGGATGTGCCTGTGTGAAGTCTAAGTTTCTGCCGGGACTTAGACGTGTGACAGTCAGCCTAATCTACGGAAGACAGTGGTGCAGTGCGGGCAAGACTGCAGACAGACATCAGTCTTGTGGGGACTCTCTTAGGCATGGTTAGCCTAGAGAGAGTGCACCCAGTTGGTTGGAAGATGTTGCGGAAGGACAACGGTATCGTTGCAAGCAAGGTTGCAGACGGACGACCGCATGCCAAAGTGGTTTCCCAGATTGGGACGGATGATAGGAAGCCGGAAGACTTGCGACGGAGTGCAACAGAGACAGAGTGCGGATGCAGAACTTGGATGCTACTGCGGTAGAGCCTAGACACTGGCCGATTGCCCATCAGTTGATGTTGTATCTTGAGCTACCCAGTGTTGTAGGCTCATGGATGAGGTGCCAGGATGTGGTAGCCCTCCGATGTTATATGTAATTCTCTTTGAACCATGAATATTGCAAAAGGGGTGTTAGGCATGTCCGAGTTTGGAGTGCCACCCTCCTATGCATTTCTCTCTTGCTCTTGTGTTTGGCATGCGTTTACTGTAGGAAGTGCACATCAAGAAAAAAAGGCTAAGTAAGGAATTGTTAAAGAGATGAGGCGTGGGTAATCCGCAGGTTAGGTGTGGCCTGCCGGGCTGGTTTCGCCCCAGGAAGTGCCACATGGGATATGTGTCACAGCCACAATTTTTGGCTCATCTCAAGCGACTAACTGTGGTGTGCGGAACTTCCCGGGAACGTCTTGAGGGTGATACTAGCTCAAACGTTGCACCGGCAGACTACGCCTAAACCCGCGGAAGCTTTTCAGCTTGACACTTTACTCGTTTACTTGTTTAACTCATAAGCACGTTTATGACAGCATCATCAACACTTAGCCAATTATCAGCGAATGCAATACGCAAGTAAAACACGACACGGGAATAAGTTGGGGTTTCCAAATTGGCCAACCCGTTTATCGTTTGTATAATCAATTGTTTACAGCAAGTGGAGTTTCCGTAAAACACGACAGAGCTCCCGCATCTGCCAAACCAGCAACATGCCTTACAATAGATATAGAAATTACAGAATGACAGAGTTGCCCCCTGCTCGGGCGTCCCAACTCCATGAGATCATCGACTTCTGAATCCCACGTATTCTGCCGAACTGTCTCATCGTGCAATCAAAACGAGTATAGAACCTGCCAAGTTCAGACTCTTCCGCAACCCTGCTGCAACCGGATTATGCTGGAACGGACCGTGCGCGAGAACAGAGCTTGGACTGCCTCCCTAGCTCTGTGTCTCCTTGCCTTGTCCGAAATTCATTGCCTGAATGCCCCCTCCTTCGTTTTGGCCTTAATCCTATATACATGGTGCCATGTGGGAGGGTGTGGCACCTACCCTAGGCCTACCCTTGCTTGGCACCCACATCAACCTCCTGTCGATGTGCCATTTGAAATAGTCTCTGTCCAAGTCCCCCGCAAATCCACGCATTTCGGTCCATTTTGTTGGGCGTTGTCCCTTGGCTCCCAACCCAAGCTCTCCGCCGTGGCTCCCAACCCGAGCTCCTTTGTTAGCTTCCAACATGAGATCATTTCGAGGATGCGAACCCGAGCTCGTTTCTTGGCTGCGAACCCGAGTTCATTCTTCTGCTGGCATCCGGTCCACCTTCCCTTCCTCCCATCGCTTTGGCTTGTTGCATCAAGTGTCGGTCAGTTTGGGAGCTACTCCGCGGAGTGTGTGGGCGCTTGGCCAATGCACCACTACTCCAACACTTGAGTGTGTCCAATGGTCCAAGGGTGCACCCCGTTTCTTGCCAGCGTGCAACCGCACCCCACTCTCGGGCTTGCCATGCGCAGAAGTGTTGTATGGGCGTCTTCGGTGGGAGTGTGCCCAGGCTAGGTCCACGAACCCCACTCATCATTCTGTCTCTGGGTGGATTTCCTTCCTCGCTAGGTCTCCTTTCAGCCGATCATCGCTTTGCCCAACTAGGCGCCCAAGCCATCCTCTTGAGCGGGAGTGCAAGACTCCCATGCAAGCGCGGGTGTTGTGTGGAAAATTTGGCTGTGACACTATGTGTCAAAGGCGCACTTTTTCGCTAGTCACCAACGTCCAAATGTGGTGTGCGGCACTGCCTGGGAAAGAGTTGAGGGCGTGGCCAACTCAAGCGTCGCACCAGCAGACTACGCCTAACCTGCGGAAACTTTTCAACTTAGCACTTGCAACCTCGTTTACTTGTTTATAACAGTTAACATGTTCCTACCGCATCCACACTCAGCCAATTTTACATATGCATGAACATCGAGTAAACAACACACACAAGTGTAAGTTGGGGTTGCCAAACCATCAACCCTTAAGCTTTGTATAATCAATTGTTTACAGTAGGTGGAGTTTCCCTAGCAGAGCTCCCTTACAATAGATATACAAAATACAAACAGAGAGTTAACCCTTCCAACAAGCATCTAACTCCTGAAAATGCCCGTTGATGCAAACCCTTGCTGCTGCTGCGGAACTGTCTCACTGTGCAACCGCACTGTGTGCGAACCCACCAAATTCTGCGCTGTAGCAGCACCTTGCTGTGGCCAGACTTCGCTGGAAGAGACTGTGGGGAAGGACAGAGCTCGGATAGCCTCCCTAGCTCCGAACTTCTCCCTTAGCCAAATTTCCAACTTAGTTGTAGCTACCTTCTTGGCTTCTTGCCTTAGCCTTTTTATATGATGTCGTTTGGGAGGGTGTAACCCCACCTTGGGCGCACCCTTGCTTGGCACCCACGTCAACTCCGCACCGATGTACCATCAAACGGCCTCCGGTCTCCGATCCACACGTCATCGGTCCTAGTATTCCGCAAGCCGTGCGCCTTCGGTCCACTTCTGCAATCCGTGCGCCTTCGGTCCACTTCTGCAGGCTGCGCGTCTTCGGTCCGTCCTGACTTCTCGACCGGATCCCATCTCGAGTTCGTGTGCTTCCATCCCGAGCACCCTTAGATGTACGGATATGGGTCTCCTTACTCTCTTTTCGGCTGCAATGGATCTTATTAGAGTTGGGCACTTCCGATCCTTGGCCTTGAAACCCAGGAATTCCTCAGTGGATATTTAAAGGTCCAAGACCACGGAGAGGTGAAGCGGACAATGGTACCAGTTCGATCAATCCAAGCGGTTCAATTCAACTGAGGTTGGGGCCTGAGGCACACGCAGGGCGTGCCCCTCCTGTGGAAGCTCTAGAGGAGGGCGCACTTTCTGGAGAAAGCAGCTCGTGCATAATTCTAGAAGTTCCCTCTGCAACGAGGTGTGGATCCGTAGTGCAGGAGGCATGCCATAGTACGTGGAGGTGCTTTTCCTGCAGCTGGCCTCATGGGAGGTGCCTATGCGAAGTCTAAGTTTCTGCCGGGACTTATACATGTCACAGTCAACCTAATCTGCGGAAGATAGCGGTGCAGTGCAGGTAGGACTACAGACAGACATCAATCTTGTGGGGACTCTTTTGGGCATGGTTAGCCGAGAGAGAGTGCGCCCAGTTGGTTGGAAGATGTTGCGAAAGGACAGTGGTATCATTTCAGTCAAGGTTGCAGACGGACGACAGCATGCTGAAGTGGTTTCCCAGACTGGGACGGATGATAGGAAGCGGGGAGACTTGCGATGGAGTGCAACAAAGACAGAGTGCGGATGCAGACCGTCGATGCTACTGTGGTAGAGCCTAGACACTGGTCGATTTCCCATCAGTTGATGTTGTATCTTGAGCTACCCAGTGTGGAAGGCTGACAGATGAGGTGCTAGGATGTGGCAGCCCTCCGATGTTATATGAAAAGTCTTTTTGAACCATGAATATTGCAAAAGGGGTGTTAGGCACGTCCGTGTTTGGAGTGCCACCCTCCTATGCATTTCTCTCTTGCTCTTATGTTTGTCATGCGTTTACTGTAGGAAGTGCACATCAAGAAAAAAAGGCTAAGTAAGGAAATGTTAAAGAGATGAGGCATGGGTAATCCGCGGGTTAGGTGTGGCCTGCCGGGCTAGTTTCGCCCCAGGAAGTGCCGCATGGGCTATGTGTCATAGCCACAATTTTTGGCTCGTCTCAAGCGACTAACTGTGGTGTGCGGCACTGCCCGCGAACGTCTTGAGGGTGATACCAGCTCAAATGTTGCACTGGCAAACTACGCTTAAACCCGCGGAAGCTTTTCAGCTTGACACTTTACTCGTTTACTTGTTTAACTCATAAGCATGTTTACGACAGCATCAACACTTAGCCAATTATCGGCGAATGCAATACGCAAGTAAAACACGACGTGGGAATAAGTTGGGGTTTCCAAACCGGCCAACCCATTTATCGTTTGTATAATCAATTATTTAGAGCAAGTGGAGTTGCCCTAAAACTCGGCAGAGCTCCCACATGTGCCAAACCAGCAACACGCCTTACAACAGATATAGAAATTACAGAATGACAGATTTGCCCCCTACTTGGGTGTCCCAACTCCATGAGACCATCGACTTCTGCAACCCATGTATGCTGCCGAACTGTCTCACTGTGCAACCGGAACGAGTGCAGAACTTGCCAAGTTTAGACTCTTCCGCAACCCTGTTGCAACCGGATTCTCCTGGAACGGACCGTGCACAAGAACAGAGCTTGGACTGCCTCCCTAGCTCTGTGTCTCCTTGCCTTGTCAGAAATTCCTTGCCTGAATGCCCCCTCCCTCGTTTTGGACTTAATCCTATATACATGGTGCCGTGTGGGAGGGTGCGGCCCCACCCTGGGTGCACCCTTGCTTGGCACCCGCATCAACCTCCCGCCGATGTGCCATTTGAAATGGTCTTGGTCCAAGTCCCCTGCAAATCCGTGCGTTTCGGTCCATTTTGTTGGGAGTCGTCCCTTGGCTCCCGACCCAAGCTCTCTGCTGTGGCTCCCAACCCGAGCTCCTTTCTTGGCTTCCAACCTGAGCTCATTTCAGGGATGCGAACCCGAGCTCATTTCTTGGCTATGCCCCGAGTTCGTTCTTCTGCTGGCAGTTGGTCCACCTTCCCTTTCGCCCATCGCTTTGGCTTGTTCCATCAAGTGCCGGTTCATTTGGGCGCTGCTCCGCGGAGTGTGTGGGCACTTGGCCAACGCACCACTACTCCAACACTTGAGTGTGTCCAACGGTCCAAGGGTGCACCCCGTTTCTTGCCAGCGTGCAACCGCGCCCCACTCTCGGGCTTGCCATGTGCCGAAGTGTTGTGTGGGTGTCTTCGGTGGGAGTGCGCCCAAGCTAGGTCCACGCACCCCACTCATCATTCCGTCTCTGGGTGGATTTCCTTCCTCGCTAAGTCTCCTTGCAGCCGATCATCGCTTTGCCCAACTGGGCGCCCAAGCCAGCCTCTTGGGCGGGAGTGCAAGACTCCCATGCAAGCATGGGTGTTATGAGGAAAACGTGGCTATGACACTATGTGTCAAAGCCTCACTTTTTCGCTAGTCACCAACGTCCAAATGTGGTGTGCGGCACTGCCTGGGAAAGACTTGAGGGCGTGGCCAACTCAAGCGTCGCACCAGCAAACTACGCCTAACCTACGAAAAATTTTCAATTTAACACTTGCAACCTCGTTTACTTGTTTATAACAGTTAACATGCTCCTACCGCATCCACAGTCGGCCAATTTTACATATGCATGAACATCGAGTAAGCAACACACACAAGTGTAAGTTGGGGTTTCCAAACCATCAACCCTTAAGCTTTGTATAATCAATCGTTTACAGCAGGTGGAGTTGCCCTAATAGAGCTCCGGTGTGTGCCCAACATGCAATATGCCTTACAATAGATATACAAAATACAAAGAGAGAGTTAACCCTTCCAACAGGCGTCTAACTCCTGAAGCTGCCCGCTGCTGCAAACCCTTGCTGTTGGTGCGGAACTGTCTCATTGTGGAACCGCACTGTGTGTGAACCCGCCAAATTCTTCGCTATAACAACACCTTGCTGCGGCCGGACTTCGCTGGAAGAGACTGTGGGGAAGGACAGAGCTCGGATAGCCTCCTTAGCTCCGAACTTCTCCCTTAGCCGAATTTCCAACTTAGTTGCAACTACCTTCTTGGCTTCTTGCCTTAGCCTTTTTATATGATGCCGTGTGGGAGGGTGCGACCCCACCATGGACGCACCCTTGCTTGGCACCCACGTCAACTCCGCACCGACGTACCATCAAACGGCCTTCGGTCTGCGATCCGCGCGTCATCGGTCCAAGTATTCCGCAAGCCGCATGCCTTCTGTCCACTTCTGCAATCCGTGCGCCTTCGGTCCACTTCAGCAGGCTCTGCGTCTTCGGTCCGTCCTGACTTCTCGACCGGATCCCGTCCCGAGTTCACATGCTTCCATCTCAAGCTTGCGGGCTTCTAGCAGGGCCTTCATCCCGATTTCAAATGGGCTTTGAACCCGAGCTCGTTTGGCTCCCAGCTCAAGCCCGTTTTCCCGAGCTTCCGACAGGAGCTTGTTTCTTGGGCATCCAACATGAGCTCGTTTCCTGGGATCCCAACTCGAGCTCAATGCCTAGCTAACATTTGGGGCGAAGTGTTGCAACACTTGCGCATTTGCTTCTTGGAGTGGATGTGGCCACTTGGTTCATCGTGCCACTACTCCCACGTCCGTTTGGTCCAAGGGTGCGCCCGGCGCACCTTCATCTTGCTGACTTGTCATTTTGCAACCGTGCCCCACTTTCGGGCTTGCCATGCACCGATGGGTGAGTGTGGTGTCATTTGTGGGACCGCCCATGCCTGCTTCGCGCGCCCCACCGTTCGGTCCATCGTTTGCAACCAAACTTCGCTTTCCCTAGGGTAGCCTCTTGTGCGGGAGCGCAAGGCTCCCATGCAAGTGTGAGTGTCGTGCTGGAAACGTGGCCGTGACACTATGGGCAACGAAAAAGGTGAGTCGTGCTGGTGATCCCGTGGCAGATGATATCAGAGCTTCGGTTGCCGCGATAGCATCGAAACCCCAACTTTCCCAGCGACTTAGCGCATTTTTTTTTCCCCGCGGCGTGTGCCGGGAAACCCCAACTTTTCCCGCGACTTAGCCCATTTTTTTTTCCCCGTGTGTGCGCCGAGAAACCCCAACTTTCCCCGTGATTTTGCCATTTTTTTTTCCTTGCGGCGTGCGTTGGGAAACCCAACATTTCCTCGCGACTTAGCCCATTTTTTTTCCTCAGGACATGCATCGGGAAACCCCAACTTTCCCCATGACGTTCCCATTTTTTTTTCCCCATGGCGTGCACCGGGAAACCCCAACTTTCCCTGTGACTTTGCCATTTTTTTTCCCCGTGGCATGTGTCGGGAAACCCCAACTTTCCCTGCGAATTTGCCATTTTTTTCCACGCGGCGTGTGCCGAGAAACCCCAACATTCCCCGTGACTTTGCCATTATTTTTTCCCCATGGCGTGCGTAGGGAAACCCCAACTTTCCCCATGACATAGCCCATTTTCTTTTCCCCGCGGCCTGCGCCGGGAAACCCCAACTTTCTCCGCGACTTTGCCATTCTTTTTTCCCCGCGTTGTGCATCGGGAAACCCCAACTTTCCCCTCGACTTAGCCCATTTTATTTTCCCTGCGGCATACACCGGGAAACCCCAACTTTCCCCGCAACTTTGCCATTTTTTTTCCCCGCGGTGTGCGCCGGGAAACCCCAACTTTCCCCTCAACTTTGCCATTTTTTTTCCCCGCGGCGTGCGTCGGGAAACCCCAACTTTCCCTGCGACTTAGCCCATTTTTTTTCCAGGCGGCATGCGTTGGGAAACCCCAACTTTCCTCGCGACTTAGCCCATTTTTTTTTCCCCGTGGCGTGCGCCAGGAAACCCCAACATTCCCCACGACTTAGCCCATCATTTTTCCCCGCGGTGTGCGCCTGGAAACCTCAACTTTCCCCGCGACTTAGACCATTTTTTTTCCCCGCGGCGTGTGCCGGGAAACCCCAACTTTCCCCGCGACTTAGCCCATTTTTTTTTTCCCCGCGGTGTGCACCGGGAAACCACAACTTTCCCCGCGACTTTGCCATTTTTTTTTCCCCGCAACGTGCGCTTGGAAACCCCAACTTTTCCCTCGACTTAGCCCATTTTTTTTTCCCCGCGGCGTGTGCCGGGAAACCCCAACTTTCCCCATGACTTTGCCATTTTTTTTCCCTGCGGCGTGCTCAAGGAAACCCCAACTTTCCTCGTGACTTTGCCATTTTTTTTCACCGCGGTGGGCGGCGGGAAACCCCAACTTCCCCCACGACTTAGTCAATTTTTTTTTCCCTTCCGCGAGTCGGGAAACCCCAACTTCCCCCGCGACTTAGCCAAATTTTTTTTTTTCTTCCGCGCGCCGGGAAACCCCAACTTCCCCTGCGACTTAGCCAATTTTTTTTTCCCCCTTCCGTCTGTCGGGAAACCCCAACTTCCCTCGTGACTTTTCCATTTTTTCAAAGTGTAGCAAAAGAAAATTCCAAAATGAAATAGAATTCTAAGTTCAATGCGAAAGTTTGTTGTGAAGCAATGTCCAAGATCAATATGAAATAAAGTCTAAGTGTTGAAACTTGGTTTTCGAAATGGATTGTGCACTGAATCGAGGCGACCAAGGGCTGAATCTCAGTTGATTGTGGCAGCAAGGCCACTCTGCCACTTACAATACCCCGTCGCGTATTTAAGTCGTCTGCAAAGGATTCTTCTCGCCGACCATTTGGAATTGAAATTCAAAGCTACCCCAACTGGTTTGTTTCGCGGCCGGAGTTTGCAAGTGACACAAGCCCCTGGGGATGCCGAAGCACCCCTACTATGGGTCACGATACAGTCGAAGAGTGACAAGCGCCGTTTCTAGTGTGGATTCTAACTTAGAGGCCTTCAGTCATAGTCCGAACCAGTTCTGAGTCGACTGTTCGTCGCCTAGGGAACGTCCGACAAGGGGACATTCTACGCCCGTAGCCCAATAGGCACGCGACTGCCCGCCCTCACCATGAGTGCAGCTCGGGCAGACTGTCGATAGCCCATGGGTTGGGGATGCAGACCCCTAGGCCCAGCCCTCAGAGCCAATCCTTTTCCCAAAGTTATGGATTAGTTTTTCCGACTTCCCTTACCTACATTGTTCTATTGACCAGAGGTTGTTCACCTTGGAGACCTAATGCGGTTATGAGTATGACCGAGCATGAATGATACTCGGTCCTCCAGAGTTTCAAGGGCCACCGAGGGCACACCAGACACCGCAAGACATGCGGTGCTCTTCCAGCTGCTGGACCCTATCTCCGGTTGAACCGATTTCAGGGTGGGAAACCTATAAAAAGAAAAGATAACTCTTCCCAGGGCCCCCAATGACGTCTCCGGATTTCCTAACGTCATCATCCACCGCCATGTCCCGGTTCGAGAATATTAACGCAATTCCCTTTCAATGTTCACACATAGTGCGCCCTTGATACAGGGTTTCCCCATCTCTTAGGATCGACTAACCCATGTCCAAGTGCTGTTCACATGGAACCTTTCCCCACTTCAGTCTTCAAAGTTCTCATTTGAATATTTGCTACTACCACCAAGATCTGCACCGGGGGCCGGTCCACCCAGGCTCACACCCAAGGTTTCTCAACGAACCCTGTGTCCTCCTACTCATCGAAGCCTAGCAATTGCTCTGACGGTAGAGTGTAGGTCACGCGCTTCAGCACCATCCATTTTCAGGGCTAGTTGATTTGGCAGGTGAGTTGTTACACACTCCTTACCGGATTTCAACTTCCATGACCACCGTCCTGCTTTCTTAATTAACCAACACCCTTTGTGGGATCTTGGTTAGCATGCATTTTTGCGCTGTAACTCGAATTTCGGTTCATCCCGCAACGCCAGTTCTGCTTACCAAAAATGTCCCACTTGGAGCTCTTGATTCCATGGCACGGCTCAATGGAGCAGCCGCACCATCTTACCTATTTAAAGTTTGAGAATAGGTCGAGGGTGTTACACCCCTGATGCCTCTAATCATTTGCTTTACCCAATAAAACTTGCAAATGAGATCCAGCTATCCTAAGGGAAACTTCGGAGGAAACCAGCTACTAGATGGTTCGATTAGTCTTTCGCCCCTATACCCAAGTTAGACGAATGATTTGCACATCAGTATCGCTACGAGCCTCCACCAGAGTTTCCTCTGGCTTCGCCCTGCTCAGGCATAGTTCACCATCTTTCGGGTCCCAACAGGTGTGCTTGCACTCGAACCCTTCACAAAAGCTCAAGGTTAGTCGGCAGTGCACCCCCCGCGATGGGGGGCTCTCGCCAGTCAGCTTCCTTACGCCTCGCGGGTTTACAAACCCGCCGACTCGCACACATGTTAGACTCCTTGGTCCGTGTTTCAAGATGGATCGAATGAAAAGCCCGCCAACCAACACCGCGAGCATGCAGGTGCACAATGGCCCGCCCATCAGACGCATGCTTCGTTCCTCGACTGCCACAACGGCGAAACAACGGGCAGGAACCCACCCGCACTTGTGCCGATGCAACGGCCTGTGCTAGTTTACAACTTGAGTCGAGCGGCGAACCAACTTTTTAGTTGTTCCGTATCTGACCGAGGTACATAGCCGGCCTCCATCCGCTTCCCTCTCGACAATTTCAAGCACTCTTTAACTCTCTTTTCAAAGTCGTTTTCATCTTTCCCTCACGGTACCTCTTCGCTATCGGTCTCTCGCTCGTATTTAGCCTTGGACGGAATTTACCACCCAATTAGGGCTGCATTCTCAAACAACCCGAATCGCCGACAGCGCCTCGTGGTGCGGCAGGGTCCTGGCCCGACGGGGCTATCACCCTCTCAGGCACCCCCTTTCAGGGGACTTCGGCCCGGTCTGCCTCTAAGGACGCTTCTACAGACTACAATTTAGGCAGCGCTGCCACCCGATTTTCATGCTGGACTCTTCCTGGTTCGCTCGCCGTTACTAAGGGAATCCTTGTAAGTTTCTTTTCCTCCACTTAATTATATGCTTAAACTCAGTAGGTGTTCTTGCCTGAGCTGGGGTCGCATAATGTAGGAGCCCAACCTATCCATCCAAACAAAAGGATAGTGGGCAAGCCAAGTTCTAGCAATGCCGCACCTGCCCTGCACCGATTCTCGCCCCCGCCAAGGGGACAAAGGCCACCGCTATTCCATGCAGGGCAATGGACATCGCATGCATTTCAGCCGACCATGCCACGTAGTGCCCGAACAACCATCTCCTCTCCTCCCCCTACGTTGAGGGGGAGCGCGTTTTTTGGATGCGACGCCCAGACAGACGTGCCCTCGACCGAGGTCTCGGGCGCAAATTTCGTTCAAAAACTCGATGATTCACGGGATTCTACAATTCACACTAAGTATCGCATTTCGCTACGTTCTTCATTGTAATGAGAGCCAAGATGTCCATTGTTGAGAGTCATTTCTCTTATATATTACCGGCAAAGCCCCCTGCCCACTCGGCAGAGTGCAACTACGACCAAATAGAAGATCCCACGACACATATGGTGCATCTGTATCACGGCCCAAGGGACAACGAGCCTCATGCAAGACAAAGCACAAGCACACGAGGAGGGATGGGGAATGGGTTTCGTCACAAATATCAACTGCAAATCCAAAGGGGGCCATGCAAGGAGCAATAAGGGAGGGGACTAGGGTGGCCAACCCAACAGCTTGCATTGCATTTCATCCAATCCATCAATCACGTCTTTCGCAGTTTCCCCATTCAACAAGGGCAAGGAGAAACAAGGGAGGACACGTTGCTGCCAAACACAAGGGGCAACCATTGGCACTCCAAAAGATTCAAGGTTTCCTCCAAGTAGAATGCCTACACCTCTTGCAGATTAACAGCGACAACAAGCAATGCCAACTGAGTCAGATCCATGGGGAGGGTCCGCTGGGCCCCGATGCCTAAATTCACCAAGGGAAATTGCGAGAGGCGGCCGTGAGGAGGACTAGGGTGGCCAGCCCGGCGGGTTTGCTCACATTTTCGTCCTCCATCCAACAACCGAACCCTCCGATTTAATCCTGCGTAAAAATTTAGGGAAACGAGGCACAAGGTTCCCTTACCTAGAGCCAACGACAGAAGGAAATCTCACCGCACCAGCTGCAAAGGCATGCTAACTCTGGCCAAATCACATGGGCACATCCCCCAACGGTTTTTAACAGCGCAAAGCCCCTGGCGGTGGCCCATTATAGTAAGAGCATAGCAAGCACACCCATCACAGAAGCTATGCCTTGCGAAAAGGTCCGTTAGGAGAGGCCACATGATGCAAGGCCCTTGGAAATCTCGAGGCAAGAAGATGAGCAAAACAACAACCAAAGGGGCATCTGAGTTGGCTACATGCTGAGCGTCCACCGAACGGTTGCACATCCTGCAACCACTTTCCCGTCAAGGACAGGATTGGCACCCATCAACAAAGTCGAGCTGGAGAAGCCTTGAAATCAACCACTGGAGGGGGGAGTTAAGGACAGCGATCAACACCCCGAGAGTGGTGATGCACATCCAAGTCGAAACACCCAATGGCTGAGAGGATGCAAGCGGCTAACCAACGACGACCGACGCCCAACAACCCAAAGCCGCAGAGCGGACAACTCTCGCATGGCAGGACGCGCTCCAGAGGAACAGCAGATCCGGATGTAACAATGTTTGAACACCCGCATGGTCTTCGAGCACAAACATCCAACGAAGGTGGCATGCGCATGTGCAATGAACCCCCCACGTGGATGCCCTGCATCCAAACGGATGATAGCAAAAGCAAATGGAGCACACCATAAAATGGGGACAATCAAGCCCTGCTTTCAATGATCCTACCGCAGGTTCACCTACGGTAACCTTGTTACGACTTCTCCTTCCTCTAAATGATAAGGTTCAGGGAACTTCTCACGCCGTCGTTGGTAGCAAACCGCCATTCAATCGGTAGGAGCAACAAGCGGTGTGTACAAAGGGTAGGGACATAGTCAACACGAGATGATGACACGTGCTCACTAGGAATTCCTCGTTGAATACCAATAATTGCAATGGTCTATCCCCATCACGATGCAATTTGCGAAGATTTCCTAGCCCTCTTGAACTAGGCAGAAAAACTAGTTGACTGCATCAATGTAGCGTGCGTGCGGCCCAGAACATCTAAGGGCATCACAGGCCTGTTATTGCCTCAAACTTCCATGGCCTAAATAGCCATAGTCCCTCTAAGAAGCTGGCCGCGAAGGGGAACCTCCGCGTAGCTAGTTAGCAGGCTGAGGTCTCGTTCGTTATCGAAATTAACCAGACAAATCACTCCACCAACTAAGAACGACCATGCACCACCACCCATAGAATCAAGAAAGAGCTCTCAGTCTGTCAATCCTTACTATGTCTGGACCTGGTAAGTTTTCCCGTGTTGAGTCAAATTAAGCCGCAGGCTCCACTCCTAATGGTGCCCTTCCATCAATTCCTTTAAGTTTCAGCCTTGCGACCATACTCCCCCAGGAACCCAAACACTCTGATTTCTCAGAAGGTGCTGGCGGATTCCTTAGAGCAACATCCGCCGATCCTTGGTTGGCATCGTTTATGGTTGAGACTAGGACGGTATCTGATCATCTTCGAGCCCCCAACTTTCGTTCTTGATTAATGAAAACATCCTTGGCAAATGCTTTCATAGTGGTTCGTCTTTCATAAATCCAAGAATTTCACCTCTGACAATGAAATACGAATGCCCCCGACAATCCATATTAATAATTACTCCGGTCCCGAAGGCCAACGCAATAGGACCAGACTCCTATCACATTATTCCATGCTAATGTATTCAGAGCATAAGCTTGCTTTGAGCACTTTAATTTTTTCAAAGTAACAACGTCGGAACCACGACCCAGCCAATTAAGGCCAGGAGCGCACCGTCGACAAAAGGGACGGAAGGGCAAGTGCACACTGAATAGGCGGACCGACCTTTACGACCCAAGATCCAACTATGAGCTTTTTAACTGCAACAACTTAAATATACGCTATTGGAGCTGGAATTACCGCGGCTTCTGGCACTAGACTTTCCCTCCAATGGATCCTCGTTAAGGGATTTAGATTGTACTCATTCCAATTACCAAACTCGATGAGCCCAGTATTGTTATTTATTGTCACTACCTCCCTATGTCAGGATTGGGTAATTTGTGCGCCTGCTGTCTTCCTTGGATGTGGTAGCCATTTCTCAGGCTCCCTCTCTGGAATCGAACCCTAATTCTCTTTCACCCATCACCACCATGGTAGGCCTCTATCCTACCATCAAATGTTGATAGGGCAGAAATTTGAATGAAGCATCGCCAGCACAAGGGCCGTGCGATCCGTCGATTTATCATGATTCACTGGAGAAGCGGGCAAGCCCGCGCTGGCCTTTTATCTAATTAATGCATCCCTTCCGCGAAGTCGAGACTTGGTGCACGTATTAGCTCTAGAATTACTACGGTTATTCGAGTAGTAAGGTACCATCAAAGAAACTATAACTAATTTAATGAGCCATCCGCAGTTTCACAGTATGAATTTGTTCATACTTAGACATGAATGGCTTAATCTTTGAGACAAGCATATGACTACTTCCAGGATCAACTAGGTAGCATCCTAGCACTTCAAGGCACCCAAGGGCCCTCTATGGATAGCACACTCGGAGCGCCCATCCATGACAGGAGACGATTTCCAACATACGTATAAGCTTCGTTTTGTTCCTTGCAACCTTGCAAATGTCGATGAGCGAGGCAAGTGGAAAGACCGCCAGGGGAGAAACCAAAGGGAAAAGGCCAACCGTATCGGGAACAATCGAAAGTGAACGGGCAATTCCCTCCACCCTCGAAACCCCTGACACTAAGGCATAAGCCTATGCGGTTCTCCCGCCACGTATGTTGATGCAAGGCATTGCTAAAAGTAATTTATCTTTAGCGGGCCAGCCAGAGGCGTGACCATTGCGGACAGAGCCCGAATGCCATGAGAAAAGAAGGTGAGAACATTACCAATCTATCCAGCAAGAGCAAGAGCAAAGCGAGCCACCGTATCGGGAACAACTGAAAGAAGAGCATGAATGAATGCGCAAAGCCCTCCACCTTCAAAACCCCTGGCACTAAGGCATAAGCCTATGCGGTTCTCCCGCCACGTATGTTGATGCAAGGCGTCACTAAAAGTAATCTATCTTTAGCGGGTCAGCCAGAGACCTGACCACTGCAGCAGAGCCTGAATGCCATCGGAAAAGAAGGCGAGAACATTACCAACACATCCAACATATTCGTGGCAACCTTCGACATGCAAGCATCAATCTTCTATTCACCGAGGAAATGATGGGGGTTTTCTCTGGGAACCAAAATCGGGGACAACCGAAAGAAGAGCATGAATGAACGAGCAAGGCCCTCCACCGTCGAAACCCCTGGCACTAAGGCATGAGTTTATGCGGTTCTCCCACCCCGTATGTTGATGCAAGGCGTCACTAAAAGTAATTCATCTTTAGCGGGCCAGCAATAGACCTGACCACTGAGGCAGAGCCCGAATGCCATTGGAAAAGAAGGCGAGAACATTACCAACACGTCCAACATATTCGCGGCAACCTTCAACATGCAAGCATCAATCTTCTGTCCACCGAGGAAATGATGGGGGTTTTCTCTGGGAACCAAATCCAACAACAGCAAAGCCAGTCACGAGTCGAAATATATCCAGAACAAAGTCGATACAGGCAGCCCTCCACCTTTCAAGCCGCGCATTGAGGTAACCGAGGGAAGTTTGCCACCTACAGAAACCTCCATGCGAAGGCAAGAGATGGTGAGAGCGTTCCACCTCGCACCTCCAGTCAGAACAATCCTCCTCGAACAAGTCAGCTTCTTGGTCTTTCCATGGGAAATATGCATCAGCCCAAAATCCAAACACTCGACAATGGCACCGCTACAGACGCAGGGACAAAGCAAGCCAGTCCCAGAGGACTTTGGCCAACAATAACAAATAGTTCTCAAATCCAATGTGACCGAAGATGGAAAGCAAGTTAGAAGAGCGTCGCCATGTGGTTTTCCCAAATGGCGAGGCAAACCCCGCACTTCCCACCAAAAACAATTGAGCCTCAAAAAATGCTTTCGAAGGGGAATCACACCATTAATGTGCCCCCGCCAAAGATTCCTATCAATTCTCTTACAAATGGCCTCTGTATGCACAATTATACCAGTATGAAATAAGTACAAACACAGTAAGACAGGCCTCCACAAAGACACAACAATGAAAAGGCAAGCTCTCGTGTGAAGCCACCACAAACCCCAAAACTCCACATCGAATGTGTGATGGAAATGGACTTTGTTTTCCGATGCCTCCGAAGATGAGCATTGCCAACATTACCGCTCATGTGTTACCGAGTGAATCGACAGCACGATAAGAGTCGACCGCCCTACAAATGGCCCAAGGCCAATTTACAAGCAGACCCGACAAACAACGCACTCACCGCACCACCCTTCGCACGGAAATGATACTTCCACCGGTGGAGAAGTGCATGATAGGAAACACTGCCATAGTAATTTAACCGACAACCGGGAGGGACAAAGATACGTGAAAGGAGACGAAATGTGCAACAAGCCACACTTGCAGTTGAAATGGGTTTATGTTTACCCATTCCTTCCGAAGGGGGAGCATTGCCAACGTTAAGGCTCATGCGCTATCAAGTGGAGCTGTACCAACCATCGCACAGAATGACACTTCCATCAACGGGGAAGTGCATGGAAGGAAACATCTTGGTCACTTGGACCCGACAACTGAGAGGGACAAGTAATCCGACAGAAGGCAAAGATACAAGCCCTTGTCAGGAGGAGACAAAAATCCCCAAAACACCACCGCTTGGGAGGAAATGGGGTTTGTTCTGCCGTGCCATCCTAAGATGAGTGTTTCCCTCAACACTGCTGATGCGCTAACAAGCAAAGACGGCAACACACTACAAGACGACCTCCCTACAAATTACCTGAGGCCAATTCTCAGGCAGACCCGGCATGCGACGCATTCACCGCACCGCCCTTCACACGAAATGACACTTGCACCGATGGAGAAGTGCACGATAGGCGTCATCAAAGTCACGTAACAAACATACTGCTCATGCGCTACCAAGCAGAAATGGCAACACACTGCAAGCCGACAGCCCTACTGTTGGCTGCTTTACTGGGCAGACCCGGGTTTTAATGAAGCGCAATAACAAACCCCTTGGCGCACTGGCCCTCTCGGCAACGAGCTGCGCAGCAACTCGAGGTCTCACCCGAAGTGGCTATGGGGGGCTAAGGAATCAGGTTTTCTTCATTTTTGGTAAGCCTGTTAAGGCCTTAGCTTCTTCATTCAGAACAGTGAGAGATTGTTCTGCAGCTTGCACCTGTTCTGATAGTCCAACTTTAAAAGGGAGCTTCACAAGCTCCGTCCAAGCTTCCATAGCCTGGTTCATCAGGTTCTCGGCTTCCTGTACTCGATCTTTCATCTGTGTGGAAGCTCTGCTCAGTGCTTCAAATTGTACCTGCGCATCATCCGTAAGATGCGCAGCAACGCGAGCTTCTAGCTCAGCGATCTGGGTTCTATGGCCTTCAGCCATAGCAACTATTTCGTGCTCCAGGGTTTTCGCTCTTTCTCCAATGATTTGAACTTTTGCAACCAGAGGGAGATCTGGTTGAATCTCGCAAGCCGGCAATAACTGGGCAATCTCATCCACTGCGTTTCTGATACCGATGTCTTGCGCCTCATAAAGTGCAAGCTTCTCAGAGGTATTCTGATGGATTGCCTTCAACTCTAACTCCTGCGATTGCAGTCGTTGATTTTCCTGAAATGTAGAGAGCTCTCTAGCTCTCAACTCAAGAGAAACTTTCTCATGCACTAGCTGTAGAGTCTCTATAGGAATTAGAGACAAATTAATTTCAACGGGCCCAACGGCGCTTACCTGTAGTGCAGTTAGCGGATCTGGAAGTGTCATGCTGGTAGTCGGAATATGCACGACAGTATGCCTTTCTATGAGTTCTTCAACTCGCTCGGCACTTGGAATTTCTTGTGGCGCCTGCGAAGTAGATGCTGGCGCATGGGTCTGCGCAACTCTTCCTGCGAGACCTTTTAGTTCTACAAACTGCAAATCTAAAGCACTTCTGATGTGAGCGTGCGCATTGCGCATCTCGCGAAATTGCTTGTGTAGGCACTGTTCGATCCCCGAGGGAATAGCCTCAGCGGGATGCGACACTTTTTGCTTCTTGGTGGCCGGTTCTGTGGAGCCTTCATCACTTCTTTGCTCATGGGCTTCCTTGCCCTTATCCTTCTCTTTCGTAGCGGCGGTTGGCAGCGCGGATGCGAGATCGGCGGCCTCCCTCCACTCACCCGACCAAGACTTGATGGTTTCTTCAACATCCTCGGTAGTCATTCTGTAAAGGCCTAGCGCCCATTCATCTGGAATGCCGCAAGGGCGGAGGTAAAGTTGATGTATGTCGGCAGTAAAAGCCAACTTCCCTTCATATAACGTGGTTGTCTCCTCGCTCAGCCTTGGCATTTCTTGAATCGTATCTCAGAGGAGATAGTAGTACTCACAAAAGACAGCGCGATTCATCTTGCGCTTCGCGGGATTAGGGGAATCCCAGAGGTTGATGTAGCGCATGCCGACAACCTCTCCTGCGCGGCGCGGAAGGAACTGAGTATTCGGGGGCTCCTTCCACCCAACGAGAGCGCATAAAATTAGAAGCCATGAAAAATGGAATGCTTGGGCTGCATTGTCCTGCACATTCAGGCAATCAGCCAAGAAAGAATTCAGCAGGAAGAGAGACCAGTTGTACTGCTCTCCCTCCGCAGCTGCGATGGCGAGCTCCACGACAGCTCCAGTGACTTCCTTTGGTCGGCACTTTGTGAGAAGTCTGCCTGCAAGCAGACTTCTTGTAAATCGAAGTGCCTCATCTTCTACTGCAGTGAGGTCGTAAGCCCGACCTCCTCTTGTTAAGTTATACTTCTGCACCACCTGTGCAGTCAATTTTCTGTCCTTGTCCTTTCCCACAAAATGAATATTGGGATCCTTACCAGCCTTAGATAGACCAGTAATGCGGTGAATTAAATCAACATTTAGATCAATTGGCCTCCCGAGCCAAAGGTAACCTCCATGAACGCAGGATAGCAGTGTTTTAACGACTGCGTTCACTTCATTGCTACGCCCAAAGTGCGGTAGCTTCAATAAATTCAACAAACCTGGCTTCTCCAAGTTTGCTGCAAATCCCCTTGGGGTAAATTCATCGACCTTTCGGACGGGATTGTGAACTATCGTCAGATATCGATCTGGCGCAAACTGGGGATACGTTTTACAGTCTCCCAGATTGAAATAAGAGAATTTGACCAGTGGAATGTGTCCCAACAGTTGCCC
The DNA here is from genome assembly GCA_027924585.1 of Larix kaempferi. Lineage (NCBI taxonomy): Eukaryota > Viridiplantae > Streptophyta > Pinopsida > Pinales > Pinaceae > Larix > Larix kaempferi. The sequence goes on from BSBM01000474.1 coordinate 5,740,129, forward strand.
TTCTACCCGCACACTAGCCGGTAGTGGCGGTAGCGGAATGGGATACTTTGCATTCTTCGGGATCTGTACTTCTGGCGCATCATCTGGACGCGGCGGAATATAGTTCGCCATGGTCGCCAACGGCTCTGGAACAGGTTCTTCTGGTTGGGATGGCGACGCTCTTGTACCCGGAGACTGTCTGGGATCCTGATAACCAGGATGTACATAAGTCGAAGCCGTGACTGGAGTAGTCATGCCGAAATCTAAGCCTCGGCGCAGGAATTGACGAACAACTTCTTCAGTTGACAGGTTCTCCGTCGTGAATCGATGTAGGGAACAAAAACTTTGGACAGCAAATGGCGGACCTCCGTAGGATATGGACGCTGAAAACAAGGGAAAATACTCTGCACAACTCGGCTCTGAAAACAATAACTTGGATTCGTAAACAAGCTAGCAACTCGAGGAAAGTAACCCAAAAATTATACAAGTGTGAGGTATTTATAGCCAGAGGTGAGTAAATGCGACCAAGTGGGGTAACGTAGCTATAGGCGGCTATAGATGAGTTGACAACACGCTATCCTCCTTGCCGTAGGGGTGCATTTAGTGTGATTGACGGGCTCTGACAGCCTTCCGGGAGAAGCTAATGCTTTCGGCGCCTGAGTTAAATGCAAATCTTTCGGGGATTAAGCCGAATCCGTCAGAACGGCTAGACTTAAATAGCGAACTTATCCTTCATTTATTCAGATGCGGCTACATAACTGCTGTAATTCAAAATTTCCGGTGGGTCATTTCAACTTAGGGAACTGTGCCTCTAGGGGTCCACAACAAAACTTTTTCCAAGCGGCAAATTATCAAAGGGAACTCCGCAAGAGCGATAGTTCAACGGTCCGGGGAGGAGCTTCACAAGAGCGCAACTATGTTCGCTCCAACCAAACTTTAGACATGCGCGGATGTTTCTAGGAACTGCGCAGGAAGCCGGAGACTGGGTGTCTCGTAACTTCCGTGTAGACTGAATGCGGTGCCTCTTTCAACTACACTGGGCATCTGCATCTCTCTTAGCAAAATATTAGGTCGACAGAGCGGAGTGGCCGTCGCGATAAAGCTTAAGCCGACTCCCGTTGATCATTGTAGGTAGTAATTCTCCATCAAGCTTTGCAAGCTGAACTGCACCTCCGTCTGTTATTTTTATCACCTGAAAAGGGCCTAACCAGTGTACACGAAACTTGCCTGGGAACTTGGTAAATTTACTGTCATAGAGGAGTACCCAGTCTCGTTCCTGAAAGACTTTATTCTTAATATGCCTGTCATGCCAAGCTTTCTGTCTTGCCTTCTGTACCTGTTGATGGAATCCGGCTAAGAGTCTGTCTTCTTCTAAGGCAAGCAGTTGCGAAAGTCTTTCATTCATAGTATCAGGATCTGCCATTTCTGTAATTTGCGCAATTCTAAGACTGGGAATAATGTATTCCATGGGCATAACTGCTTCTTGTCCATACACCAAACTGAAAGGTGTGTGACCTGTGAGTTTCTTGCAAGTGGTTCTGTAAGCCCATAATACAGCTGTGGCTTTAAGGTCCCAATCATCTCTTTGTTGATTACAGATCTTCGTCAGGGCATTCTCAAGAATCTTATTGAATGCTTCCACCGTACCATTAGCTTGAGGATGGTAGGGTGTACTCTTATGGTGATTAATTTGAAATTCTTCAGTAAGGGCCTCTATAGTCTCATTGAGGAAATGTGTACCCTGATCACTCATGAGAATCACTGGACATCCAAATCTAGTGATAATATTCTCAAAAATGAACTGCGCGGCCGTAGCAGCGTCGCAGTTCTTAACTGGCTTCGCCTCAGCCCATCTGGTGAGGTATTCAGTAGCTGTAATGATGTATCTTGCGCCAGTTCTTTTTCCTGGTGGGTTAATAGGTCCTACAAAGTCAATGGCCCATTTATCAAAAGCGCGCAGTGTAATCTGGGGTCTTAGCGGCATTTCATCTCTCCTTGAGGGTTTTCCTGTGCGCTGGCACACATCGCAACATTTACAGAATTCCTTAGTATCCTTGTGCAATGTCGGCCACCAAAGACCTGCGGCTAATATCTTTTGCGCGGTCAGCTTTCCTGCGAAATGGCCTCCTGCGGTACCTGAATGCGCTTCTGCGATGATAGAGTTCTTTTCATGTGGTAAGATACATCTGCGCAAAACTTCGTCAGGGCCCAACTTATAAAGCTGGCCTGCTATCAAAGTGAAGTCTGCGGCTCTGACAACAAGTTGCTTCTTCTGCTGGATTGTAAACTCAGCCGGCGCTTGCCCGGTAGTGAGAAACTCAAGAATATCAGAATAATATTCGTCTGCTGCTTGAATAGAAAACAACTGTGCGTCAGGCAGATTGTCCTCCAGACTTGTAGGTTCCTCTCCTGACTCTATCCTGGATAGATGGTCAGGCCCTGCATTCAATCTGCCTGGCTTTACAATGACCTCGAAATCATATTCTTGGAAGAGCAGTAGCCATCTGCAAATTCTTCCTCCTAACACTGGTTTATTGACCAAATATTTCAAAGCAGAGTGGTCAGTATACATTTTAAAATGAGCGCCTAACAGGTAGTGTCTGAATTTCTGTAAGGCATACACCATAGCTAATCCTTCCCTTTCTGTGGTGGTGTAGTTCTTCTCAGCTGTAGATAGCTTTCTGCTGGAGTAAGCAATCGGGTGGTCAATACTTCCTTCTCCAGACTGTGTAAGCACAACCCCCAATGCTATGGAAGAAGCATCAACATGAACATGAAAAGGTTTTTTCCAGTCCGGGAAAACTAGAATAGGCGCTGTGATCATCTTTTCTTTAAGTGTGTCCAAACTCTGTTGGCATTCCTCTGTCCATTGGAACTTCGAATCCTTTTTGAGCAATCTTTCCATAGGCGCTGTGATCTTTGCATAACCCTTGATGAATTTTCTGTAGTATCCTGTATATACCAAAGTAGTGCGCAATTGTTTAACTGAGTTGGGCACAGGTAAATTAGCAATGATGGCAACCTTCGCAGGATCCATCAGGAGTCCTTGTCTGCATACAATATGTCCCAACAAAATACCAAAGGGCGCACAGAAGATACATTTTTTCAAGTTAAGGGAAATCTGATGCTGTCTACATTTTTCTAACATCATGCGCAGATTTGCAATATGGTTCTTTAATAGGCCAAATACAGTCCAGTCATCAAAATAGACTTCTAAAAACTTGTGAATGAATTCTTTGAAAACAGCAACAACAACTCTAGAAAAGATAGCAGGCGCATTTTTAAGACCAAAGGGCATTACCGTATATTGGAATGAGCCCCATTCAGTTGCAAAAGTAGTCTTGTGGCGGTCGTCCGGATGAATTCTGATCTGATGATATCCCGAAAAACCATCAGTGAAAGAGTAAGTCTCTTGTCCTCCAACATTATCAAGTACTTCATCTGTGAAAGGAGTGGGAAATGGATCGTGCGCTGATGCATCATTGAGTTTGCGCAAGTCGACACAGATTCTTATTTCACCTTTTGTTTTCTTTTCTTGAACCACCATAGGACTAATCCAATCGCTTTCCTCTACCGGTTCAATAATACCTGCTGCAAGCATTTTGTCAATTTCTTCTTTAACTTTTTCTTTATAGCGCGGGTTCAACCTGTATGGGCGCTGCTTTACTGGCTTGGCATCTGGTTTCAGAGGTATGCGCATCACTCCTAAGTCTCCTAGGATGCCTTTCATTTCTGTGAACTTGGTAGGAAAGATATCCTGGTAGTCACGCAATAATTCTGAAACATGTCCAACAGTTTCATCATCCCAATAATCTCCTATAGAAGCAAACTTTGGTTAAGCTTCTGTACCAATGTTAATCTTCTTGAGCTTGATGTGTTCTGTGATGGCAGGGATATCAAGCTCAGGACCTTCAATATTACGCGTCCCTTCTGATTCTGGGATATTGATGTTGCGAGGGTCGTCCTCCTCATCTTCAGCGGTGAAGTTATAGCATTCCAGGGCATGTTCTATCTGGACAGCCCAATCTGGTTGGGAATATTCTGTTACTAGACATGGTTCAAATACCTTCTTTTTAATATACTTCAGAGCCTGATCAATACTTGGATGCTCTGACTCAAAGCTGAAGGTAAGTTGAAAACTTTCCATCATAAGAGGCCAAGTAAGAGTGCCTTTGCGCAATTCTGTTTCAGTATACCAGTTCCTTGGAACTGTATCCAATGTGTGGATGAATAGGTGAACCCATTCATCTTGCGGAATATCTGACCATTGCTGAATGTATACTTCAATGTGTGACCTGGGGTCACTCTGTCCCTCATATTTGTGTAGGACTTCGGCTGTGGTGTCCTGAAATCTGCGCAGTATCAATCTGCGACAGTCTTGCCATGTATGAATATTCTCCTTATGCGCAACCCACCATCTTGCGGGTGTGGCGCGCAATGCTACATCCAGTGCCTGTATGCGCTGCGGTTCTGGAAGCTTTTGTTCATATTCCTGTATGAATTTAGTTACTTCAGTTGAACCATCAAAAATTGGAGTGTCAGTTAATTCTGTGCCAATCCATCGAATGGATTTAGTCATCCTAGCGCAACGTCTTGTAGAAACCTCATGTAAACGATTCTGCCAGTTTTCCAATCCTGCATCTGAGTCTGATGTGCACGAGCTATCGCATCGCCAGCTGATATGGCCATCTGCTGTGGGGTTGACATAGTCACTGTGGTTAGTAGTCATTTGGTACAAACTTTCCATGTGGCGCGCTTCTTCTTCTGCGCGAATGGGTTCTATATACCTTGGTCCTTGAATAGGATCAAGTGGTGCGATGACCCTAATCTGGTCATCCTCAAAGGTCATCTGTCTTTTCTTCAAATTAATGACAGCCAAATTATCAAATGCCCAGTCTATTCCTAAAAGTGCTGGGTATGGTCTACTATCATCCATGATTTTGATTACTTCAAAATCTGCAGAGCTTCTGACTCCTTCAATATCAATAGGTACATTAGGTAATCTGCCCAATGGAGAGACTCGTTGCTGATTCGCGAGTCTTAGCTGGATAGGGGATCTTGTAAGCTAAGGGCTTCCCATCTCTTCCCATGTCTGCATAGTGAGAACGTTAGCTTCTGAGCCCAAATCTAACATGACTTCGTCCATTTCAAATGCTCCAATCTGCGTTGTGAGTCTCATCTCTTTTCCAGTTCTAATGTGACTCCTAATCTGGTGAACAGCACACTGCGGTGTGTTTGTCGAAGCAGACTGTTGGCACTGATCCAACAGGTGTTGGAGTTCTAGAGTTGTATTTTCATCGCGCAACAATTTTAAACATTGTCGCAGGAACGCATGAACACTGCCTAGTGCATGCTCGTCGTCAGGCCTTCCAGCTGTAGTGGCCTGTTCTTGTACCAGGTTGTCTTGTCTTAGCACTTGCGATCTTATATTGTTCTGCGGAATTGCGGCAGAACTTGAAGCTCTCGGATCTGAGAAATACTCTTGAGCTTGCTTAAATGCTTCTTTTTGCTTCTGCAGGTTAAGTGGGGCTGGTTTAATATTAGCGCGGTGCACCCATTGCGTCGCTTGCTTTCCCATTCCCATCTCTTGCGCACCAGTGGTTGCTCCACTGCGTGTTACTATATTAACTGTAGGGTCTGGTTCTCCTTTTTCCGCTGCAATCAACTGAATATTTTGATTGACCTGTGGGGTCTTTGGTTGCATCTTAGCCTGTAACTGAGGGCATTCTTCAATGATATGGTCAGAAGATTTACAATACCTGCAGAGGGTTGTAGGATTTTGGCAATCCCTAGCAAAATGACCTTGTGCTCCGCAATTATAACAAGTGATCTGTCCTCTTCCGCGACCAAAATTTGTTGTGCGTCCGCGTCCCCTGTAATTTCCTGCTCGGGCGTCGCGGGTTTGGTCATACGGTGGACCTGCTGTGGGTCCTTGTGTCTCTGCTTGTACCCTATAGACATCATGCTTTCTTTCTATCATGAGATCATATGCTCTACAATTGTTCTCATCATGACCTACTGATTTACAGAAATTACAATATAGATTCTTTGGAGTTTGTACATATTTCTGAAGTAAGTGACATTCTTGTGGTCGATGACCTCTAGTTCTACAGATTTCACACCAAGGCCCTTGTGCCTGTGGTAAAGGGTTAGGTGCTCCAGTTGCAATATAGTCTATGAAAACGGGGCAATGGTCCTTTGAATGACCTTGGGCTTTACATTTTGTACACCAAATTTCTTCCTTAATTTCCTTGCCTTTCTTAATATCATGCACTTGCAAGGTTAAGTTTGCTAATTGGTTCTGTAAATGCGCAACATCGTTGCTTGTTCCCGCAATTGGCGAAGCTTCTAGTTTCATAGCCATCTCTAGAGCTTGTTCCTGAGTATTGAGATTCTGTTGCATGAGAGGAAGTCTAATGTGTGGAAGCAGTGCAGCAATGAACCATTCTTTATGCTGCTGTGGTGCAAACTCGAAGCTTACTTGATCTATCAAGGCTTTGAACTTCTGGTCAAAGTCCCATACTGATTCTGTAGGTAACTGTTTGATGTCTTTGAGCTTTGTTATACACTGTGATTCTGATTTAGGTTTCTTGAATTCCCGAATCATGGCATTTCTTACCTCAGCAAGCGTTCTGTTCTGTGCTGCTGAGTATTTCATGAACCAAGTCAAGGCTCTTTCTCTTAGTGTGGTTGCTAACTGAACCAGTTTAACAGCATCATCATTAATTTGCTTAATTGTCCAAATGGCTTCACATAAGAACCAGTGCTGCTCAGGGTCTTCTATCCCTGTTCCTCTAAAAGTTGGTAGCTTCATGTCATCACCCATCCTTCTTGTGCTAGGTTGAGGTGAGGCTGCTGTAGCAGTGCTTCTGGGCTGGTTAAATAAAGGTGGTACAGAGGTGCTAGAAGTACCGTGTGGGCTACTAGAAGATGTTACTGCGGGGTTATACTGAGCTCCGTCTGGTTTTTGCGGTGTAAAGGGGTGATAAGGGATATGAGCACTCCCTTGTCTTTCTATATGGCTTGCTCTAGGGACTTGGCTATTGTCTGGGCTAGACTTAAAAGAATATTGGTCAAGGCCTACTTTATATCGTTTTCCACTACGAGTGCAACCAATAAGTTCAGGATCACTATCAGAATCTACGGACATTACTTGTCTATGCTATTCATCAGAAGTAATACATAGCTTTCCTTTTTCATGCAGAAGCATTTTAATCCATAAGTTCAGAGAATTTAAGAACTTACCTCTGTGTACTTGGAAGAAATTCCTCTCAGCTTCACTGAAACTCTTTCTTGTATCTACTGCAAACTCGGTGATGAAGCCTTTCAGTAGACTATTCAACCAAAAGTCTACTGCGCGGGACACAGGATTGTCTATCCGCTTCACAATACTGACTAGCTCAGGCGTCCAAGCGACGGGTCGATCAATATGCACAGTAGGTCTAGAGTCTGCTAACTTGGCTATCCAAGCGTGTAACTCCAGTGCAAAGGTAACAAAGAAAATTTCTTGAAGGTCAGTATAAATATACTTCTGTAACCAGTCTTCTGTTTGGAGCGTAGGGCTTCTATTTTCTTGTTCAGCGAACTCTTTAGCCTTTAAATCAAACCAGTCTCCAATTTCTTTAGCTGTAGGATTCCAGTAACACATTTGTCAACTGAGCAAGTCTTAGTGTAACAGAACCTTGTGCTGGCTTCAGCAACAATCTCAGATGTCTTGGAAATAATAAGTCTCACAGCAGCAAGTCGCAAGACAACGGAACCCTTTGTTGGCTCCACAACCTTCTACGTCGCAAAAATAGCAAGTTTTAGTCACCCGGCAACGGAACCATTTGTTGGCTGAGCAACAAGGTTCAGAGCAACGGAGTGACGTGATCAAAAAGTCATAAGGCAACGGAACCATTTGTTGGCTGAGCAACAAGGTTCAGAGCAACGGAGTGACGTGATCAAAAAGTCATAAGGCAACGGAACCATTTGTTGGCTGAGCAACAAGGTTCAGAGCAACGGAGTGACGTGATCAAAAAGTCATAAGGCAACGGAACCATTTGTTGGCTGAGCAACAAGGTTCAGAGCAACGGAAGTGACGTGATCAAAAAGTCATAAGGCAACGGAACCATTTGTTGGCTGCTTTACTGGGCAGACCCGGGTTTTAATGAAGTGCAGCAACAAACCCCTTGGCGCACTGGCCCTCTCGGCAACGAGCTGCGCAGCAGCTCGAGGTCTCACCCGAAGTGGCTATGGGGGGCTAAGGAATCAGGTTTCCTTAACCGGGGTGACGCAGAGATTGTCCTTCCTCTTCTGGTTCCTCAGATATCGGCGGTCCGACTTTCCCGCAGGCCCCTCGGCGCAACTGCGCGAATTCCTTCTTCTCTGGCGCAGAAGGCAACTAATCCTTGCGTCGAAGCGTTACGTACTTCCTCGCCCTGCGCAAATAGCGAAGTATCGCAGTCCTCGATCGCTGCAGCGATAGCGCTCCACCACTTCTTCAATCCTTAACACTTATGGCTATCAATGGACCTTCCCAAACTCAATCCAACAGTCACAAAGATAATACAAGAGTTTTGCATACACAGGTAATGAACTTAAACAGTTAATCACTCACGCAAACATTATAACAAGTGGAAATATGTGAAGCTCTTCTCCTCGAGGAAAACCACGTCCTCGGGAGTGTTATATTAACCAGAAACCCATAGAGTTATACAATATGCTGCGCACACAGCTGCAGCCTTAGATCTTTACAGGAAACTCCACGCACACAGCTGGGAGCCCTTCTCTCAAACCGGTCTCTTCTCTACAGAGATTACAAAGGCACAGACGTCACACAGACTGTCTGGCAACTCAGGGATCAGCTCCTCGGCTATCCGACTCTACCCTAGTTCTACACACAGTAGAAACACTTAGCAAAGGATAATCAACACATGATCTATCCTCGAGACTGCCTATCTAACAGTCTAAACATCTATCTATCCCAAGAGTATCTAACTCTTACTCGCTAACTCTAACGTCTACCCATTACAATTATTCATATATATAGGTGGCCATGGCGGTCACACCTTTACAAAACTGTGGGCCTTTCCCAACAGTGATTCCCAAAAACCCTAACCACGCACATGGCTAGGTGTACTGTAGGCGCCGCTTGCAGTCATGTCGCCGCTTCCTGCAGGCTCCATGAATTTCGGCGCAGATTGCGGGTATGGGCGCTTGTCCTTCGCCTTCAATGCTCTGGTCCATTGCTCCTCCTTGATCCGAGCAACCATAACTTCTGTACTTAGCCTTTAAATGAGGGTAGCTGAGCCCTCTACTCCATCGCTTTATTTATTATGGTAGCTGAGCTTTCTATTCAGCCTTCATTCTCTTCTGTCGTGCGCGTGAGCTCCGCGATTTCCGGTCCATGATCTTCGCTGAGCTTGTCTATCTGGCACCGTACTGCGCACCGTCTCCTTCTTGTCCAAAACTTAGTGCTTGTCCCAAAATTAGCACTTTCCTTCCATACTTGTGCTTTTTTTCACAAAATTCGCAGCTTTACCGTAGCTACGACCTTGGCTCCAACACCTACGAATGACCCAAGGCCAATTTTCAGGCAGACCTGGCAGACAAAGCATTTTCTGCACCACCCTTCACACGAAATGACACTTCCACCGGTAGAGAAGTGCGTGACAGGCATCGTCGAAGTCACTTAACTGAAAAGCTTGGACCCAGCAACCGAAAGAAGACCAAAGAAACAAGCCCTCGTTGGGAGCCACAACAAGCCACCAGAGCACCACTTGTGGTGTTGGTGTGGCTTCGTTTGCCAGTGCCTTCCCAAGATGAGCGTTGCCATCAATACTGCTCATGCGCTACCAAGCGGAGATGGTGACGCACTGCAAGCTAACCGCCCTACGAATGACCCGAGGCCATTTTTTGAGCAGACCCGGCAAGACAGCACATTCACCACACCACCCTTCACACGAAATGACACTTCCACCGAAAGAGAAATGCGTGATAGGCATCATCGAAGTAACTTAACCGAAAATCTGGGACCCAACAACCGAAAAAGCAAGCCCTCGTTGGGAGCCACAGCAAGCCATAGAAGCACCACTTGCGGTGTTGGCATGGCTTCGTTTGCCCGTGCCTTCCCAAGACAAGCGTTGCCAACAATACTGCTCATGCGCTACCAAGCAGACACAGCAACACACCGCAAGCCGACAACCCTACGAATGACCCGAGGCCAATTTTCAGGTAGACCCGACAACCTGCGCATTCACTGCACCACCCTTCACACAAAATGCACCCACCAAGTGAGCACCCGGAAAAAAGACTAGCCAGCGGACGACAAGAATGAGGATCGGTCATGGTTTAATATTTTTCAGCTCGGGTTGGACGCACAAGGCAGATGGGCACCCAAGGAGCAGCTCGCATTGGGAGCACGCCGCAGCTCGGGTTGGGACCACGCCACAGCTTGTTTTGGAAGCACAAGGCAGATGGGTGCCCAAGGAGAAGCTCGCAATGGGAGCACGCCGCAGCTCCGGTTGGAAGCATGCACAGCTCGGGTTGGAAGCACAAGGCAGATGGGCGCCCAAGGAGCAGCTCGCATTGGGAGCATGCCGCAACTTGGGTTGGGAGCACACCGCAGCTCGGGATGGGAGCACACCGTAGCTCGAGTTGGGAGCACGCCACAGCTCACATTGGAAGCACAAGGCAGATGGGTGCCCAAGGAGCAGCTCGCAATGGGATCACGCCGCACCTCGGGTTGGAACCATGCAACTGCTCGGGTTGGAAGCACAAGGCAGATGGGCACCTAAGGAGCAGCTCGGGTTGGAAGCACAAGGCAGATGGGTGCCCAAGAATCAACTCGCATTGGGAGCACGCCACAGCTCGGGTTGGAAGCACGCCACAACTCGGGTTGGAAGCACAAGGCAAATGGGCGCCCAAGGAGCAGCTCGCATTGGGAGCACGCCACAGCTCGGGTTGGAAGCACAAGGCAGAGGGGCACCGAAGAAGCAGCTCGTAGTGGGAGCACGCCACATCTTGGGTTGGAAGCACAAGGCAGATGGGCACCTAAGGTGCAGCTCACTTTGGGAGCACGCCATCGCAAGCACTCCCACCAAGTGAGCACCTGGCAAAAAGACAAGCCATCAGAAGATAAGAACGAGGATCGGTCATGGCTTAACGTTTTCAGCTCAGGTTGGAAGCACAAGGAAGATGGGCGCCCAAGGAGTAGCTCGCATTGGGAGTACTCTACCGCAAGCGCACCCACCAAGTGAGCGCCTAGCAAAAAGACAAGCTAGTGGAAGACAAGAATGAGGATCGGTCATGGCTTAACGTTTTCAGCTCGGGTTGGAAGCATAAGGCAGATGGGCGCCCAAGGAGTAGCTCGCATTGGGAGCACGCCACAGCTCGGGTTGGAAGCACGCCACAAGCTCAGGTTGGAAGCACAAGGAAGATGGGTGCCCAAGAAGCAGCTCGCATTGGGAGCACGCCACAAAATCGGGTTGGAAGCACGCCACAGCTCAGGTTGGAAGCACAAGGCACAACTCGCATTAGGAGCACGCCACAGCTTGGGTTGGAAGCACGCGACAGCTCGGGTTGGAAGCAGAAGGCAGATGGGAGCCCAAGGAGTAGCTCACATTGGGAGAATGGCAGATGGGTGCCCAAGGAGCGGCTTGCATTGGGAGCATGGCACAAGTATGCCCAAAGAAACGAGTCTGAATGCCAATGCAAGCGCACCCACCAAGTGAGCGCCTGAAAAAAATACAATGCAGCGGAAGAAAAGAATGAGGATCGGTCATGGCTAAACATTTTCAAATCAGGTTGAAAGCACGACACATAGGCGCCAAAGGAGTGGCTTGCATTGGGAGCACGACACAAATGCGCTTGAACAAACAAGTCCGAATGCCAACACAAGCGCACCCACCAAGGGAGCGCCTGGCAAAAAGACAAGTCAGGGGAAGATAAGAAAGAGGATCGGTCGCAGCTTAATGTTTTGAGCTTGGGCTAGAAGCATGGCACATGGGCACCCAAGAAGCAGCTCAAATTAGGAGGCCGGCACTTGTGCGCCCAAAGAAATGAGTCCGCTGGAAAACGGAAGCGCGCTCACCCAAGGGAGCGCCTGAAAAAAAGACAAGGCAACGGCGGAAAAGAATGAGGATTGGTCACGGCTTAACGTTTTGAGCTTGCCTTGCGAGCCTGGCATAGGTGCACCAAAAGAAACGAGTCTTCCGGCAAACGGAAGCGTGCCCACCCAAGTGAGCGCATGGCAAAAAGACAAGGGAACGGCGGAGAAGAACAAGAATTGGTCATGGCTTAATGTTTTGACCTTCCCTTGGGAGCCCGGCACATGTGCGCCCAAAAAACGAGTCCACCCGCAAACGGAAGCGCGCCCACCCAAGTGAGCACACGGCAAAAAGACAAGGAAACAGTGGAGAAGAACAAGAATTGGTCACGGCTTAACGTTTTGAGCTCCCCTTGGGAGCCCATCACATGTGCACCCAAAGAAACGAGTCCGCCTGCAAACGGAAGCGCACCCACCCAAGTGAGCGTTGGGAAAAAAGACAAGGCAACGGCGGACAAGAACAAGCATTGGTCACGGCTTAACATTTTGAGCCCGGTACATGTGTTCCCAAGGAAACGAGTCCACCAGCAAATGGAAGCTCGCCCACCCAAGCGAGCGCCCGAAAAAAATACAAGGCAACGGTGGACAAGAACAGGAATTGGTCACGGCCTAACATTTTGAGCTCGCCTTGGGATCCCGGCACATGTGCACCCAAAGAAACGAGTCCGACGGTAAGCAGAAGCGCGCCCACCCAAGTGAGCACCCAGCAAAAAGACAAGGCAACGGGAGACAAGGACAACCATTGGTCATGGCTTAATGTTTTGAGCTCGCCTTGGGAGCCTGGCACATGTGCGCCCAAGGAAACGAGTCTTCCAGCAAACAGAAGCACGCCCACCCAAGTAAGCGCCCGAAAAAAAGACAAGGCAACGGCGGACAAGAACAGGAATTGGTCATGGCTTAACGTTTTGAGCTTGCCTTGGGAGCCCGGCACATGTGCACCCAAAGAAACGAGTCCAATGGCAAGCGGAAGCACGCCCACCCAACTAAGAGCCTGGAAAAAGGATAAGGCAACGGCGGACAAGGACAAGCATTGGTCACGGCTTAACGTTTTGAGCTTGCCTTGCGAGCCCAGAACATGTGCACCACAGGAAATGAGTCCACCGGCAAACGGAAGCGCGCCCACCCAAGAGAGCGCCCGGAAAAAGGACAAGGCAACTGGGGACAAGAACAAGAATTGGTCATGGCTTAACGTTTTGAGCTCGCCTTGGGATCCCGACACATGTCCGCCCAAAGAAATCAGTCCGGCGGCAAACGGAAGCACGCCCACCCAAGTGAGCACTCGGCAAAAAGACAAGGCGATGGCGGACAAGGAGAAGCATTGGTCACGGCTTAACGTTTTGAGCTCACCTTGGGAGCCCGGCACATGTGCGCCCAAGGAAGAAATGAGTCCGCCGGCAAACGGAAGCACGCCCACCCAAGTGAGCGCCCAGCAAAAGCACAAGCCAACAACGGACAAGAACAAGAATTGGTCACGGCTTAACGTTTTGGGCTCGCCTTGGGAACCCAGCACATGTGCGCCCGAAGAAACGAGTCCACCGGCAAACGGAAGCGCTCCCACCCAAGTGGGCGCCCTGAAAAAAGCTAAGGCAACGGCGGACAAGAACAAGAATTGGTCATGGCTTAATGTTTTGAGCTCGCCTTGGTAGCCCGACACACGTGAGCCCAATGAAACAACTCCGCCGACAAACGAAAGCGTGCCCACCCAAGCGAACGCACGAAAACAAGACAAGGCAACGGCGGACAAGAATAAGAATTGGTCACAGGTTAATGTTTTGAGCTCGCCTCGGGAGCCTAGCACATGTGAGCCCAAGGAAACAAGTCCACCGGAAAATGGAAGCGTGCCCACCCAATTGCACACCTGGCAAAACCAGAAGCCAACGACGGACAAGAACAAGAATCGGCCACGATTTAACATTTTGAGCTCGCCTTGGGAGCCCGTCACATGTGAGCCCAATGAAATAAGTCCACCGGCAAACGGAAGCGCTCCCACCCAAGCGAGCACCCGGCAAAAATACACAAGGCAACGCCGGACAAGAATAAGAATTGCTCATGGGTCAATGTTTTGAGGCCTCCTTGGGAGCCCGGTACATGTGAACCCAAAGAAACGACTCCATCTCCGACAAACGGAAGCGCGCCCACCCAAGTGAGTGCACGGCAACAAGACAAGGCAATGGTGGACAAGAACAAGAATTGGTCACGGCTTAGCATTTTGAGCTCGCCCTGCGAGCCCGTCACCTGTGTGCCCAAAGAAACGAGTCCCCCAGCAAATGGAAGCGCGCCCACCCAAGTGAGCGCCCGACAAAAAGACAAGGCAACGACGGATAGGAACAAGAATTGGTCACGGCTTAATGTTTTGAGCTCTCCCTAAGATCCCTTCACATGTGCACCCAAAGAAACGAGTCCGCCGGCAAACAGATGCGCACCCACCCAAGTGATCGCCCAGAAAAGGGATAGGGCAACGACGGACAAGAACAAGAATAGGTCGTGGCTAAACATTTTGAGCTCGACACATGTGCGCCCAAAGAAACGAGTCTGCCGGCAAATGGAATCATGCCCACCCAAGTGAGTGCCAGGCAAAAAGACAAGCAAACGACGGACAAATACAAGAATCAGTCACGGCTCAATGTGTTGAGCTCGCCTTGGGAGCATGGCACATGTGCGCCCAAAGAAACGACTCCATCTCCAGCAAACGGAAGCGTGCCCGCCCAAGTGAGCAGCGGGAAAAAATACAAGGCAACAGCGGACAAGGACAGGCATCGGTGACAGCTTAACTTTTTGAGCTCGCCTTGGGAGCCCGACGCATGTGCACCCAAAGGAGCGAGTCCGCCAACAAATGGAAGCGTGCCCACCCAAGTGAGCACCCAACAAAAAGACAAGGCAACGGAAGATAAGAACAAGAAGCGGTCATGGGCAAGTAATGTTTTGAGCTCGCCTTGGGAGGCCGACACATTTGCACTCAAGGAGGAGCTCGACTTGGAAGACTAGCGGAGGTGCGCCCAAAGAAACGAGTCCGCAGGCCAAAAGACAAGGCGACGAAAGATAAGAACAAGAACTGGTCACGTATTAACAACGTTTTGAGCTCGCCTTGGGAGCCCGGCACATGTGCGCCCAAAGAAACGAGTCCGTCAGCAAACGCAAGCGCGCCCACCAAGTGCGTGCCCAGAAAAAATACAAGGAAGTGGAAGACAAGAACAAGAATCGGTCATGGCTTAAGGTTTTGAGCTCGCCTTGGGAGCCTACCACATGTGCGCCCAAGGAGGAGCTCGACTTGGGAGCGGATGAGTCAAGTGATGGGGAGCAACCAAGAATAAGGGAAGCAGGTTGGCCCGTGGAAAAGGCGCCTCTCTTAATTTTGTTCAAGGTTCCTTCAAAGATGTTCTCGTAGTACTACCTGTGTTGGGTATGCATGCATTGGCACCCATCTTGTATTCAAAATTTCACATTGGTGTTCGAGCTCCCTTAGATGTATGGATATGGGTATCCTTACTCTCTTTTTAGCTGCAATGGATCTTATTAGAGTTGGGCACTTCCGATCCTTGGCCTTGAAATCCAGGAATTCCTCAGTGGATATTTAAAGGTCCAAGACCACGGAGAGGTGAAGCAGACAATGGTACCGGTTCAATCGATCCAAGTGGTTCAATTCAACTGAGGTTGGGACCTGAGGCACACGCAGGGCGTGCCCCTCCTCTGGAAGCTCCAGAGGAGGGTGCACTTTGCGGAGAAAGCAGCTTGTGCATAATTCTAGAAGTTCCCTCTACAACGAGGTGCGGATCCGCAGCGCATGAGGTATGCCACAATACGTGGAGGTGCTTTGCCTGCGGCTGTCCTCATGGAAGGTGCCTGTGCGAAGTCTAAGTTTTTGTCGGGACTTAGACATGTGACAGTTAGCCTAGTCTGTGGAAGACAATGGTGCGGTGCGGGCAGGACTGCAGACGGACATCGGTCTTGTGGGGACTCCCTTGGGCATGGTTAGCTGAGAGAGAGTGCGCTCAATTGGTTGGAAGATGTTGCGGAAGGACACCGCTATCATTGCAAGCAAGGTTGCGGATGAACGACAGCATGCCGAAGTGGTTTCCCAGACTGTGACGGATGATAGGAAGCCAGGAGACTTGTGACAGAGTGCAATAGAGACAGACTGCGGATGCAAACCGTGGATGCTACTGCGGTAGAGCCTAGACACTGGCTGATTGCCCATCAGTTGATGTTGTATCTTGAGCTGCCCAGTGTGGCAGGATCACGGATGAGGTGCCAGGATGTGGCAGCCCTCCAATGTTATATGTAAAGTCACTTTGAACGATGAATATTGCAAAAAGGGTGTTAGGCACGTCCGAGTTTGGAGTGCCACCCTCCTATGCATTTCTCTCTTTCTCTTTTGTTTGGCATGCATTTAATGTAGGAAGTGCACATCAAGAAAAAAAAGCTAAGTAAGGAACTGCTAAAGAGATTAGGCATGGGTAATCCGCGGGTTAGGTGTGGCCTGCTAGGCTGGTTTCACCCCAGGAAGTGCCGCATGGGCTATGTGTCACAACCACAATTTTTGGCTCGTCTCAAGCGACTAACTGTGGTGTGCGGCACTTCCCAGGAATTTCTTGAGGGTGATACCAGCTCAAACGTTGCACCGACAGACTACGCCTAAACCCGCGGAAGCTTTTCAGCTTGACACTTTACTCGTTTACTTGTTTAACTCATAAGCACGTTTACGACATCATCAACACTTAGCCAATTATCAGTAAATGCAATACGGAAGTAAAACATGACGCGGGAATAAGTTGGGGTTTCCAAACTGGCCAGCCTGTTTATCATTTGTATAATCAATTGTTTACATCAAGTGGAGTTTCCCTAAAACTCAACAGAGCTCCGGCGTGTGCCAAACTAGCAACACACCTTACAACAGATATAGAAATTATAGAATGACAGAGTTGCCCCCTGCTCGGGCGTCCCAAATCCATGAGACCGTCGACTTCTGCAACCCACGTATGCTGTCGAACTGTCTCACCGTGCAACCGGAATGAGTGCAGAACCTGCCAAGTTCAAACTCTTCCCCAACCCTGCTGCAACCGGATTCTGCTGGAACGGACCATGCGTGAGAAAAGAGCTTGGACTGCCTCCCTAGCTATGTGTCTCCTTGCCTTGTCTGAAATTCCTTGCCAAAACGTCCCCTCCTTCATTTTGGCCTTAAGCCTATATACATGGTGCCATGTGGGAGGGTGCGGCCCCACCCTGGGCACACCATTGCTTGGCGCCCACGTCAACCTCCTGCCGATGTGCCATTTGAAATGGTCTTGGTCCAAGTCCCCCACAAATCCATGCATTTCGGTCCATTTTGTTGGGCGTCATCCCTTGGCTCCCGACCCGAGCTCTCCGCCGTGGCTCCCAACCCGAGCTCCTTTCTTGGCTTCCAACCTGAGCTCATTTCGGGGATGCGAACCCGAGCTCGTTTCTTGGATGTGAACCCAAGTTCGTTCTTCTGCTGGCGTCCGGTCCACCTTCCCTTCCGCCCATCGCTTTGGCTTGTTGCGTCAAGTGCCGGTCCATTTGGGCACTGCTCCGCGGAGTGTGTGGGTGCTTGGCCAACGCACCACTACTCCAACACTTGAGTGTGTCCAATGGTCCAAGGGTGCGCCCCATTTCTTGCCAGCGTGCAACCGTGCCCCACTCTTGGGCTTCCCATGCACCGAAGTGTTGTGTGGGCGTCTTCAGTGGGAGTGCGCCCAGGCTAGATCCACGCACCCCACTCATCGTTCCGTCTCTAGGTGGCTTTCCTTCCTCGCTAAGTCTCCTTGCAGTCGATCATCGCTTTGCCCAACCGGGTGCCCAAGCCAGCCTCTTGGGTGGGAGTGCAAGCCTCCCATGCAAGCATGGGTGTTGTGTGGAAAACATGGCTGTGAACAACACACACAAGTGTAAGTTGGGGTTTCCAAACCATCAACCCTTAAGCTTTGTATAATCAATCGTTTACAGCAGGTGGAGTTGCCCTAGCAAAGCTCTGGCATGTGCCCAACAAGTAGCACACCTTACAATAGATATACAAAATACAAAGAGAGATTTAACCCTTCCAACAGGCGTCTAAATCCTGAAACTGCCCACTGCTGCAAACCCTTGCTGCTGCTGCGGAACTGTCTCACTGTGCAACCGCACTATGTGCGAACCCACCAAATTCTGTGCTGTAGCAGCACCTTGTTGCAGCTGGACTTCGCTGGAAGAGACTGTGGGGAAGGACAGAGCTCGGATAGCCTCCCAAGCTTCGAACTTCTCCCTTAGCCAAATTTCCAACTTAGTTGCAGCTACCTTCTTGGCTTCTTGCCTTCGCCTTTTTATATGATGCCATGTGGGAGGGTGCGACCCCAACTTGGGTGCACCCTTGCTTGGTACCCATGTCAACTCTGCATCGATGTACCATCAAACGGCCTCCAGTCCGTGATCTGCACATCATCGGTCCAAGTATTCCGCAAGCCGCACGCCTTCGGTCCACTTCCGCAATCCGTGCGCCTTAGGTCCACTTTCACAGGCTGTGCGGCTTTGGTCCGTCTCGACTTCTCAACTAGATCCCATCCCGAGTTTGCATGCTTCCATCCCGAGCTCGTGGGCTTCTGGCGAGGCTTTCATCGCGATTTCAAATGGGCTTCGAACTCGAGCTCGTTTGGCTCCCAACTCAAGCTCATTTTCCTGGGCTTCCGACAGGAGCTCGTTTCCTGGACTTCCAACATGAGCTCGTTTCCTGGGCTCCCAACCCGAGCTCAATGCCTAGCTAACATTTGTGGTGAAGTGTTGCAACACTTGCGCGTTTGCTTCTTAGAGTGTATGGGGGCACTTGGTCCGTCGTGCCACTACTCCCTTGTCTGTTTGGTCCAAGGGTGCGCCCGGTGCCCCTTCGTCTTGCCGACTTGTCATTTTGCAACCGCGCCCCACTCTCAGGCTTGCCATGCATCAATGGGTGAGTGTGGCATTGTTTGTGGGAGCGCGCCCATGCCTGCTCCACGCGCCCCACCGTTCGGTCCATCGCTTGCAACCAAACTTTGTTTTTCCCAATCCATGCTCTTGGGCGGGAGCGCAAGGCTCCCATGCAAGTGTGAGTGTTGTGCCGGAAACGTGGCCATGACACTATGGGAAACGGAAAAGGTGAGTCGTGCCGGTGAGCCCATGACAGATGGTATCGGAGCTTCGGTTGCCGCAGGAGCATCACCCCAACTTTCCCCATGACTTAGCGCATTTTTTTTTCCCCATGGCGTGCACCAGGAAACCCCAACATTCCTCGCGACATAGCCCATTTCTTTTTCCCCGCGGCGTGCGCCGGGAAACCCCAAATTTCCCCGTGACTTTGCCATTTTTTTTCCTTGCGGCGTGCGTCGGGAAACCCCAACTTTCCCCGCGACTTAGCCCATTTTTTTTCCCCGCAGCGTGCGCCGGGAAACCCCAATTTTCCCTGCGACGTTGCCATTTCTTTTTCCCCACGGCGTGTGCTGGGAAACCCCAACTTTCCCCGCGACATTGCCAGTTTTTTTTTCCCCATGGCGTGCGCTAGGAAACCCCAACTTTCCCCTCAACTTTACCATTTTTTTTCCCCGCGGCGTGCGCTGGGAAACCCCAACTTTCCCCATGACTTTGCCATTTTTATCCCCACGGTGTGCGCCGGGAAAACCCAACTTTCCCTGCGACTTTGCCATTCTTTTTTCCCCGCGGCGTGCGCTGGAAAACCCTAACTTTCCCCCCGGCTTTGCCATTTATTTTCTTCGCGGCGTGCACCGGGAAACCCCAACTTTCCCCGTGACTTTGCCATTTTTTTTCCCCGCGGCGTGTACCGGGAA
>BSBM01000474.1:5765000-5850000 GCA_027924585.1 Larix kaempferi
ATAGAAGATTCCACGATGCATACGGTGCATCTGTATCACGGCCCAAGGGACAATGAGCCTCGTGCAAGACAAAGCACAAGCACATGAGGAGGGATGGGGGATGGGTTTCATCACAAACATCAACCACAAATCCAAAGGGGGCCATGCAAGGAGCGATCAAGGAGGGGACTAGGGTGGCCAACCCAACAGCTTGCGCTGCATTTCATCCAATCCATCAATCACCTATTTCGTAGTTTCCCCATTCGGCAAGGGCAAGGAAAGGGCAAGGAAAAACGAGGGAGGACATGTTGCTACCAAACACAAGGGGTGACCATTGGGACTCCAAAAGACTCAAGGTTTCCTCCAAGGAGCATGCCTACACCTCTTGCAGATCAACAATGACAACAAGCAATGCCAACAGAGTCAGATCCATGGGGTGTTATACCTCTATATTCCACAGTGTCGCATCTCCACGACAAAAAGAGTTGACGACACTTCCCCTACTGTTTGAACCACCCAGAAGATGAGTAATCCTTGAAGGTAAATCCACCCTGTCAAGATTTAACCCAGCTGAGACTTTATTTACCCACACTACCACACCTTGCTCAGTTATAGGTGTGCGGTAGTCCACACTACTGCGCTATGCTTTGTCCTAGACACGCAGTACTACTGCGTTATGCTCAGACCACAGAGCACAGTACTATTTTTATAGTCTTTTTTCCATGGCTTGTGGGATTTTGGATTTTCGAGAGATATTGGAGGATTGGGATCCCTGATTCGATCTCAACTCATTTTCTGTGATTAGAAACCTTGATCCACTTATCTCTCCCTAGATCCACCCATCTCTCTTGTTGGTTAACCCTATCATACACTATAAAGGAGAGGTATTCCATGGGAAAAGAGGAGGACTCTTAGAAGTACCAAACTTATGATCTTGCAGCATTGTGGAGATAGCTAGAGGAGAAAGAACTTGGAGCTGGAGGATTAGCTTGGACATCAAGCAACCTTTGTAAGCATTCTTCAAGTTTGTAATAAGATAACTTGTCTTGTTTTTCCCATTTCATGTGCATAGCTTAAGTTCTTAGCATGGAATGTATCTAATCTAGATTTGAATCTAATCTTTACTTCAAGGTATTTGGAAGCTTGTATGTTTGTTCTTTGGTTGATCTCAACAGGTTCTACATTGGAGCTTTGGATCAAGAGCTAAAAGCGGGACAAACGTCAGATTGAAAGGTGTGTCATATCTCTCATTGTTTCTGAATGCATATAATCTTGTTGTGAAAGTTAGTTCAGGAATTTCAAGCTAGCATTTGTTTTGTCTTGTTTCTTGCTTTAGAGTTAGTTGGGAATCTACTTTAAAGTTAAGAGAATTTTGACTTATCCGTAGGGAAAAATTCTAACAAACAAGAATGGCGACTCCGCTAGTTTTGATTTCTGTTTGATTGATTCAGTTCACTGTCATCCATCTTTTGATTGTGATTTGTTTTATTGCACTTCAAACCAGTTTTGAATCTTGGTCTTTTTTTACCTTTATTCACCTCTCCTCCCTGTATTTTTTCTCCCTGTATGATCATTGAGTCCCCTGGGTTAGCAACAACCCTGAAAACTCCATTTTCTTTTCTCAAGTTGCGCTTTTTTCTTACCTTGCCACAATACTGCGCCCTCTGCACTGATTACAGTGCGGTAGTACCGCGTTCCCTGTGTTAGTACTAGAGCGGTAGTTTAGCAATACCGCGTTTTAGCCTTATTCTCCCCCACGGTAGTGTCTGCAATTTTTTTAAAATTTTTTATCCTTGCTTGGTTTCCTGAGTCTTTCTCTGCCTTACGTAGTGTTTACTATTGCCTATTATCATCCTGGTCATTTTACAGTCTATGTGGTGTGATTATTTCCTTATTGTGAACTTGATTTATTTGAATTAGTGGCATTTTTGACATATTGGGTCATTTTTCTAGTTTGATTGCATTGGCTTAAATTTTTCACCACAACCAACTCAACACGACTGTTCTCTTTTACTGAAACCTATAGCTTTTACAGTCACATTGTGTTCATCATTTTCAGTAATTAAAAAATTATCATTTGAGAACAATTCTGTTGTTTAAATTGAAAAAGTCTAGTAGCATCATTGTGCATTAGGAAATGAACCATTGAATTTGCCACATAAATTCTCATATTTGGAGCATCTTAGTTGTAGAATCAGTGCATTAAAAAGAGTGTTTATTTCAGTTTGTCTCTGTTTACAAAAAGAAAAGAAAAATTCTTTTGCTTTGATTTTTGCTTGTGAAACATTTCATGCATGTTTTATCAAAAAACTCTCTCTCTTCCTTAGCTAGATTTCATCGAAGACAAAGGCTTATTTTTTATTCATTCTCATTTGCATGGTTTGAGTCGTCATAACACCATCAAGTTTCACGTCCATTACCTGATTGAGTAAGACAACCACTAAAATTAATCTCCCTAATTAAACCAACATTAACCTCACTTGAGGAAATCAAAAGAATTTGGTAGTTAGGTAGGACACCGGGGATAGGCATCAAAATAATTCCCCCTTGTCATTTTCATCTGAGACATAGTTGTTGTCTTCTAGGGAACTAAAATCCTCTAGTATTTATTGACACGGTCACAGCCAGTTTGTGGAGGGGCCTCCTGACTATTTCTAACTTTCAGGGGTTAAACAGCCGCGAGATTGAGAACCAAACGGACTCTGTGGAATACTACACTCCACTTAGCCCTAAGGCAACATCGATCATTGTCTTCTTCGGAAGGCTAAAGTGCCCAAAACCTTTTCCAACATGTCATGAATGAGGTAGCTTAGTGACTATTCTACTAGGGCTCTTTTACCCAGTATCCCTTTCGGTAGAGGGATATCCTTCTTATATCGGTCTCTCATGTTGTACTGTTCAACTTGGATTTCATCACCTTGCGAAGGATACAGCTTGTTGAGGTCTCCAGCTCTTAGTTAGGAGTTTGCTTGTTATCTCATCTTTGTAGAGAGTCTTTTTTCTTTTTAGGGACTGCTTGTTGGCATTCTGGCCATTTTTTGTATTAGCTCGCTTATTGAGACACCGGTCTCAGTATAGATTTTAGAGCTTGCTTTTTTGGCCTGCGAGCCTTTCTTTTTCTAGCTCCTCTTCTGCACACTCGGCTGCATTAGAGTTTTTGAGTTCTTTGTTACGAAACTGCCCCCGATTTTCATTTTCCTATCATCATGTCAGAACAACCACGGAGATCACGAAGAATACAGGGCCAAAGCCCTCCACCACCACCACCGCCACGGACTTCTGGTCCATCTGCATCACGCATTCCCGCTCCTCCTGGCCGCAGTGCTGGTCGAGGCAATATTCCACCGCTGATACGTACAACATCTTCAGTTCCGCCTATAACTGCTACTCATAGCACAGTCTCATAATCTATTGCAGCTTCTGCAACCACTAGCATATCTGAGACTTCCACTGTCACTTCACCCACTGTTATTCGAGATATATCTGCCACAGTGGACACCATTACAGCGGCTGAACCTAGTACAGCCCAAAGTACTAGACCAGAGGTCATCCTTCTACCTAATGTCAGCACTTCCCGTCCATCAGACACTTTTCACGATGACACAGACGGATCTGTTGGCACCAATGAAGGGTCCGACCAGGACATACCTGGCTTGATTTCTGTCCCAGGCGGGTACGTTGAAATCATTGAAGATACTCGACTTCCTGACACACCTTTTGAACCTGATTATGGCTTCATCACTTCCGAGGTGGAGCTTCCGCCTATTATCACTACGTCACCCAGTGTTCATTCGCAAGAAACAAGTTCTTCTAGCAATGTACCTTGTACTATATCTTTACCCAACCTCCCTCCAGGACATGAAATCATGGTTGCCATCTAGTCTAGTATGGTTAGTCTAGCGAACTCCCCATTAGCATCGACACGGTTTAGACACAACACAGAGCAAATGCTCTCAACAGCGTCTAGATATCCCCCCGTTACTCATCCTTCTAACTATTGGGATCCCAACATCCTGTCTAGCACAGAGTTTCGCCACTCCTATGTAGACGGCTCAAGACCATCGGACTTTACTATATCTAGGTTCCCACCCAATCCCTAAAACCCTTTTCAGGACATGAACTCGGACCCAGTTTTCGATGGTCCTCCTATCATTGAACACATAATGGATGACGGCGATACCCCTGGACTTAATTCCCCACATTTGCTACCATCACCCATTTTTGGCGCACATTCTATGAGGGATAACCCAGTTTTTTCTCCGTCCTTGCCTATCAAATATGGATGACCCCCTCTGCAAATCGGTACTTTTGGCGTCGTTGGCCAATCCACACTATCATATTTGGCTAGCGGCAGAATAACACCTAGTCATACTGCTTGATATTCTGTTTTGACTGGAGGATCACCTTCAGCCACCATTTACACTATCTCAAGAGGTGGACAACCGACTACAGTGGTCCCTAACTCCAACATGCAAACCCTCCCTGGTGGGCCATCAACCCAACCAGCTGGGGGACAACACTTTGTTGGGAACCCCATTGTTAGTCAACAACCTCCTCCCATAGGGTCATAAACCTAACTAGTTGGAGGACAAACTTTTGTTGGGAACCCTATTCCTAGTCAACAGCCTCCTCCTATAGGGCCATCCAACCCATTTGCTGGCGGACAACCCATTGGTTACATCCAACAACTCTCCCAACCAGCAACATCTGCTCAGTATGGTATGTACAAAACACCTGGAAGTGGGAAACCTTATCCTAGCATTCCAACCAGGCCTCACTCTCAACCTCCCCCGTCAGGTATGCTTCCTTCTTGGGAATCTCAAATCCCACAGAGTGGGGGGTACTCACTTTTTGGAAACTGGAACCAAGCTGGGGGGCAATCTCAGATTCCCCCCAACTTGAACTCTGGCTTCCCTTACCTTTTAGCTACTACAACTCCATGGAACCCATCCCTTCAATTTCCACTTTCTCCCCAAGGAGGAACGAGCCTTCCATGGACACCACTGTCGCAGCCACCCCCCAACCCTGCTATGGGCAACACTCCACTTACTCAATACGGTGCTAACATTCCTGGAACACAACAATTCCAAGGAACGTTTCCCCAACAAGGAGCAACAACCATCCCTGGGTTTCAGCAACCCCAGGGTACTATACCCACTCAGTAGAACACCCACCAACCGGTTACTTACAATCAACTGGTTAACTAGATGGATTACTATCAACAGAACGTCCAGTAGTACCCCTCGGGAAACACATATGGGTATAACACGCAACAATATGCTATGCAAGGCCCTCCAGGTTTCTCTGCACCACATGGTTATTACTCATACCCGCAGACTAACCGTCAACTTCCCTTTTTGGCCACACTTGACTTACCTGATTTGTCGAGGCTTATTAACGATCCTATATGGCATGAACGTCACTGGCCACCTATTCCAGCCGAACTACCATCGGACATTCCTAAGTTCGATGCTAAGCCCTGGGAAGACCCCAAGAACCATGTGATGACCTTCCATCTTTGGTGTTCATCCAACTCCTTGATGGATGATTCCATCCGACTTCGGCTCTTCCAACGTACGCTTACCGACACAACAGCAAAATGGTACATCGAGCTGCCACAACACTCTTTTCGTGATTTCAACACTTTGTCTATGTAGTTTCTGACTCATTTCCAGCTCCCCACCCGGTATGAGACTGGAACAGAACTGTTAACCTCATTGCGTCAAACCACTTCCACACACATTTCGGATCACATCCATGAGTGGCGACGACGCCATAGGTTAATTAAGGCACCCATTCTGGATCAGCTACTCGCTAATTGGTTCACAAAATCCTTTTTTCCTCCCATAGCCAGAGATATCGCTATGCATGGGCCGGTTACAGAAGAACAAGCCATCTCGGAAGCCCAGTACATGGATTTGGTATACAGTCAATCCGGTACTTTACATGAACTTCTTCCTCACGCCGCCCGCATTAACACTGATCTAACGAAGCCTACCACTGAACCTCCCATTGATGGTATTGTCGATTCAGTCAAGGAGCAGCCTATTACCAACTCGACGGGACAACAAGCTTCTGCTTCCCCTGCTCTACCCCAGGCTGCTTCAAAAACTACTACGTCTATTGCTGTTTCCTCCAAAGTGAACGCAGTGCAATCTACGTCACAATCATCCGGGGGAAAAAAGAAAAAAAATCGTGGTAAACCCAAGAAAAACCAGCAGGAGAACCCCAAGCCACAACCCACCCAGAATGACCAGAAACCACGTCGAAAGGCTAAGTTTCCCTACCTAATTTGTCAAGATGATCATTACACGCGTGACTGTCCCTACAAGGACGAGGTCAACAAGTTCGTTAAAGGATCCTCTCGCCCGGCAGTGTTAACTGACCCTTTCCCCCAACAACAATAGCAAATGGTTTCCCAAGAAACCCCACAAGGGGGCAACCCGACCAATCCCACCCGCGGAGAGACGTCAACAAACTGCGAAATCCTAATGACGAGTAACGAAGAGGTTCATATAACCACTCGTTCAAATATGTATGACAACCCTCCAAATTCAAAAAAACAACCAGAGATAGCCAAAGGAAAATCTCTTGTTGAAGATCCGATTCTTATTCCCCCCCCTACCGGCCATCTCCATATCGAGAGACCGCTCATGGACACAATGCTACGCCCACTCAAGGGCACCATACGAAAGGCGACATTTAATCCTAATGCGCGAGCTGCCCAAAATTACAACATCGTTGAGGATTTGGCTCAAGCACCTTGCGCTATGTCGACTCTCGAGGTTCTTTAACACTAGCCCACGCAGCGTAGAACCTTACTTTCAGCACTGGGGGCAATGGACCTAGATACTTCAAACTCTATCATGTTTAACTTGGAGCATGCCAAACCTAGGCTTTCTCACCAGTTAGCCTTCCAGGTTCACACAAAAATCCATGGAAATATCATCCATCGCACTGTGTTAGACAAAGGTGCTTCCACGTCGATTATGTATTTGAATTGCTTGAGAGCCCTAGGCTTACCCGAGGTCACAACTTCTCCCACTACTCTCAGGGCGTTTGATGGACATGGCTTTCAACCATATGGACTCATTCCCTCAATTGGTGTTGAACTGGGGGGAAAAACAATATCCGTACACATCGAAGTCGTAGATGCACCATTGGATTACAATCTCCTACTTGGTTGGAACTGGTTTTATGCCATGACCACCATAGCATCTACAGTCTTCCGGATTGTGCAATTTCCTCGTGAAGGAAAAGTTGTCACCATTGACCAACTGGATTACTGTATCCCAGACTCCCATCCGAACTCTGCCAACACCGTCCCATTATTGGATCAACCTCGGTACCGGTTCCAAGACATAGGTGTTGGTCTCATGAAGGATTCTTCCCTCATTGGAGTTTTTCCAGAGTTGGGAACCCATCTTTAACCAGTCAACATGATTTCATCGAATGTCACCCCTTCCAATGATTCATGGGTGATTCCGAGTCCCACTCAGATTGAAAGCTATGGCAACTCCATGCCCTTAAACAGAAACCTTGCAGCATATGAAGCGATCCAATCAGCCACCGATTGGGTCAACTGTCCTACTCATCATTTTGTGGCACAGCTCTCGGCTGAGACTCATCCACACCCACCACTTTTCGATCCTCTCAATTTGATTTTTCCCACTGATGAATCAATTATGGAGGTTAT
Organism: Larix kaempferi; assembly: GCA_027924585.1. Lineage (NCBI taxonomy): Eukaryota > Viridiplantae > Streptophyta > Pinopsida > Pinales > Pinaceae > Larix > Larix kaempferi. Next base: position 5,772,676 of record BSBM01000474.1, read on the forward strand.
GTGCGGTGATGAGCCACCATGGGGAGATTTTCATCATCGATCTTCATTCCCCACCATTCAGCCACTCGAGCCTGATTCAAAATCCAGTACTTCACTTGGGATGGTTCAAACCAAGTTCCCCACTTCCCTCGACGAGGTATTTTCTGAAGGAAACTTGGCTAATCTTGTGGCAACCACTCCCATCGATATTTCAGTGAAGCCTGGTATCGTGGAAAACGTACATATCGGCAAAACATGTACTCCCCTTGAAATGGAGTTCTATAGTGCCTACTTCCAAACTTTCCACGATGTTTTTGCTTGGAGTTATGAAGAAATGCCAGGAATTGACCCCTTGATTGTGGTCCACAAAATTCCAACTTTCCCTGGCACCCGACTTGTTCGGCAAAAACTTCGACCCGTCCATCCTCGTAAGGCAGCCGCTATTAAAGCAGAAGTTGAAAAGCTTTTGTGTGCTGGTTTTATCTATCCTGTTCCATTGACAGAATGCGTATCCAACATCGTTCTCATAGCCAGGAAACAAGGAACGATTAGAGTCTGTGTTGATTACCATGATTTGAACAAGGCTTGTCCAAAGGACAACTACCCAACTCCATTTATCGACTAGATCATCGATAACTGTGCCGGGAGTGTCATCTTTTCATTTATGGATGGCTTTTCCGGCTATAATCAGATCGATATCCTCCCAGCCGACCAGCACAAAATGGCCTTTATCTACCCTTGGGGGATTTTTGCATATCGAAAGTTACCTTTTGGCCTGAAAAATGCCGGGGCAACTTTCCAACGGGCGATGTCCTACGCATTTCATGACATCAAACATATTGTAGAACCATATCTTGATGACCTTCTCGCTCACTCTCGGACCCGGGAAGACCATCCAGACCACTTAAGTGCCATTTTTGAAAGGTGTCGTCGCTACAATATATGTTTGAACCCGCATAAGTGCGTCTTCTGTGTAGAATCCGAAAAACTGTTGGGATTCATAGTCTCCAAAAGCGGGATACATTTAGATCCCGCAAAGGTAGCAGCTATCTTAGCCCTGCCTTCACCCACCAACATTCCAGAACTTCAATGTTTGCAAGGGCATGCAAACATTCTACGCCGTTTCATCTGTAATCTATCCGAGATAACAAAAGGCTACATGCGGCTTCTCAAAAAAGAATGTTCCCTTTATTTGGGATGACGAAGCCCAACGCTCCTTTGACAATCTAAAGGAAGCCTTAACCAAAGATCCTGTGATTCAGCCCCCCGATTACACACGGGACTACATTCTTTATCTCGTAGCCTCGACTTCCACCATCGGTATGGTGCTAGTCCAGGAAGACCAAAACGGCATAGAACATGTGGTATACTATCTCAGTAAGAGTCTTCTCGACTCCAAATCTTGCTATTCACATGTTGAAAAACTGGCTCTGGCAACAGTATTTGCTGTCCAGAGATTCCATCATTACATCTTACTCCGCCGGACCACTGTTATAGCCGACTTCAATCCAATGTATTATATCCTCACGCGCCAAGTGCTTGGGGGCAAATATTCTCATTGGATTGTCATCCTTCAGGAGTTTGACTTGGAATTTGTCAAAGCCAAATCCAAGAAGTCTCTGGTCTTCGCGGAGTTGATTTGTAACTTGCCCCATGCTACTGAGCAATCTGAGCCCATCGATTCTCTTCCTGATGAATCATTGTTCCTCATTAGCACGTCTGATCCATGGTATGGGGACATTCTTTTATATCTCCAAACCCAACACTTCCTCCCCGACCTCACTCGCGATGAACGGCGACGCATCCGACATCATGAAAAGTACTACATCATAGTCAATGATACTCTTTATCGATGTGGTGTCGACACCGTTCTTCGACATTGTTTGACCTTAGATGAAGCGGAACGCGTTCTTAATGACTGCCATGCTGGAGCATGTGTTGGTCATCTCTCTCGGATGGCTACAGCCCAGAAAATATTACGAGCAGGATACTTCTGGCCCACAATTTTCAAAGACTGCATTGAAACAGTCAAGAAGTGTCCGCCATGTCAATTCTTTCATAGAAAAACACGCTCGCATCCTGCTCCACTCCATCCTATTATTGCCGTTGGCCCTTTTTCCAAATGGGGTATAGATTTCATGCACTGTAAGCCCACTTCAGCCGGGGGGCATAGCTATGTCATAGTAGCTGTCGACTATTTTACAAAATGGGCTGAAGCAATGCCTACATATGCTGAGGACGGAAAAACAACAGCGCAATTCATATTCAACCATATTATAGCTAGATTCGGTGTCCCACAATTGATTGTGACAGATCATGGCTCCCATTTCAGGAACCATATGATCGAAGAACTAAGTACCAAGCTGAGTTTTCGCCATGAAAACTCAACCCCATATTACCCACAAGCTAATGGCCAAATCGAAGCCATCAACAAAGTCCTGAAACGAATGATTCAGTGTATTGTGGGTACCCAGAAATCCAACTGGCACTCAGCTCTATTCTCAGCACTGTGGGCATACCGAACCTCAGTGAAAAGTGCTACTGGGTTTACACCATTCCAACTGGTGTATGGGCTAGAAGCCATTTTACCGATTGAATGTGAAATTCCATCACTTAAGATAGCCATAGAGCTACTTCCACACACCACTTCCGAAGAAGAACGGTTTCTATACCTAGCTAAGCTAGATGAAACCCGCCGCGACGCTGCTTTAGCTAATGAAGCTCACACAAAATGTGTCAAAGCTCAATATGACAAATCCGTTCAACCTCGAATCTTCAATGAAGGTGATCTCGTACTTACATATGATCAAATGCACGATAAGCTTGGAAAAGGAAAACTTGAATCTATGTGGTACAACCCCTTTATTGTAAAATGTGTCTTGGAAAAAGGAGCATATGAACTAATCGATTGTGAGGGTACGCCATTGGCACGGCCCTGCAATGGGCTATACCTCAAACGCTTCTACGCGTAAGGTTTCCCTACGCGGGTTACTTGTTGTACATAATGTACTTAGTTTGCTTTTACTCATTTTTTGGTGTGCGCACGGACCTCATGTATCCACTCTTACTTTGACTTGTGATTTTATGCGCAGATGTCTGCCTACTTCGGATTCATCGACGGTGCAAGCCGACATACCCGGAATCTCGCTTCCACGGCATGGGTAATCTATTCCCCCACTGGCGAGTTGATTTCTTCAGGAGCCAATTGTTTAGGTCCTGCAACCAACAATATCGCGGAGTACCATACAGTCATTGGTCTCTTGACAGAGGTTGCTTCACTCGAAATTGACTCCATATCAGTCTTTTTAGACTCCCAACTCGTGGTTTCTCATCTAAACCGTGTTTACACAGTTCACGATCCTATACTACTTTGTTTATTTCGCAGAGTACACCTCTTGGAACGATCATTTAATTTCATTACATATCAACACATACCCAGAGAATTCAATTGTATAGCTGATTCATTGGCTAATTGCATTTTGGATTGGCATCTTGCCCATACATAAACACATCATAAAAGATAAAATGCACAAGTCATTGTAAATAAATTAGATCATGAAAATAGGTCCATATCACTGTATATAAAAGTGTTTTTTCCAAAATACATAAAGTTTGTGTCAAAGACAAAATTTGGGACCAAATCCCATACAAAAATTTGGCTCTCAAAGCCTACATATCGTATACATGCTGCAAAAGACAAAAAAGACCATCTATGGAGATCTAGGAGATCTATCATGTCCCTCGCCAGACTCCTCCCATTGCTAGTGGTAACATACTACAGCTCGAGCCACCCTACGAAGAAGTCGACCAATACGACTAGGCACACCTACAGTATGCCGCTGGAGATGTAAAGGGACGTCATCCATCCTCATAGCAGGGATACCATGAGTCAACCCCTGTAAGTTCCTCTCTATGTCCCGAATGCCTCCTGCTTCATCCTCGTCCTCCTCCTCGTCAGGAACAGATTGGCGATCAACACCACCATGACGTAAGGGCGAATACCCAGCTGGTCTCTGTGGGCCACGATCTGCGACATGCATGTGAACATATATTAGAAGTCTTTTACACATTCTAAAAAAGCAATAAAAATTATATACTCAAAAAAGGAAAAAATACATATCCATGAAGGTCATACCTGAGTTGTCCCAATCTTCATCCTCTGGCAGTGCCAAGTCGATGTCCTCGCGAAAGTCCACCCCTGCATAGGGGTAGTCATTGATCATGACTATCTGCTCCTCGATCCAGGAGAAGAAATCCTCACCAAATGCCAAGCGCTGAGGTCCCCCAAGATGCCCTGCATAATCACTCCATCAAGCCATCCATGGCTCGGTAGGTGGACGGTGGGGCATAGATATCTATGAATGCAGCAATGGCACCCTCTCCAGAAAGAAGGTGACTAGGATACTACCATAACCAAGTTGGGAGTTCTCTCCAACCCTACACTTGTGCACTTGTTCTTTGAGATTGGCCAACACTGCTTCACACCAGTTAAATACCGTTCCCGCCATACCCTCCGCTGCGAGATTCATTTATGTACGGGACACTTGATGTGGACCCACACTCTATGTTGCACGTGTGATGGTGAACAATATGGTTTTTAAAGGGAGTTCTATAACATCTTTTATGACCACTTTGCCGCTTTTCTTACTCGAACCCTAACGGCAATACCGAGCAATAAGAGCATCTGTGCTCGTCTCTGAGGCTGTGTATCCAGTAAAGTTCACCTGGGCCACTCTTTTCGAGAGGCCCGTGAGGAAATAAATATCCTCAAGTTGAATTTCGAGAACATGCTCTCCCACTCGGAAAGCTTGAATGTCAGGGTCCCACAATTGGATAAGATGGGTAAGAAGTTTGGCTTGCTGACGAATGCCTTTGGTCTTAAAGAACTTCAACAAACCACACTCCCGTAATGCAGTCATGGTAGGTAGGTCATTTTCGGCCGCCAAATCACCAGCCTCATGTTCTCTTTCTTTCCAGTGGACCATTTTGACTCAAAAAAATTGCAAACTCCTACAAAAGGTCAAGAGAAGCATTTAGTAATCATTTAACAACTTAGTTTCAACAAAATTTTTGAGAAAATTTGTTTTTTTCATCTTAAAATTCGCCTTCATCGCGCCTGGGGAAGACCTTGCCACACGGTACTGCACAGTACCGCGTTTCATCTTAAATACATAGTGCGGTATTGTCGAACAGTACCGCGTTTCTCGATATGGGCCCCACGCAGTACTGTGAAGGGCGATTTTTGCCCAGTAGGGCTCATCCAAAAAATCAAATTTTCTTACTGAAAGCAAATGATTCCTACATCAAATGAAAGAGAAGTTTGAGAGCTCTTACCTGGCGCAAACGGTTGTTGAAATGGTGCCCTGAAACTCCAGATATGGATCCTTGAAGTTTTGCTCCTCAAGTGTGTGAAATCTCCTCTTTTGGTAAAAAAACAAGTGAAATGGTAACTTTCTCCTTTTACCTATTCTTTATAAAGCTTTTTCACCTATTTTTTACTTATTATTTTATATGGTCAAAATAAATCCCATTTCACATTGCTAATATCTGGTTTTATTAGCATTTATTGACAGGACCTCCTTTAAAAAGCGATACATTCACACTGGTGTTTATTCATCGTTTGACCTTCATTTTGAGCCCACTTTATCTTTTTCGTGCTTTGGATTAAAACTTGAAAAATATTCCAAGCGCTTTTCACACTCATCTCGTGCTTGTCAAACCCAAGTAAATGGTGTCGAGTTCGGTCAGCTTTACTCATGCTCGTTAAAACGATGAGGAAAATATTATCCTGGTTGTATTTTATTCTTTTTTCAGACCAGAATAATTAAAAATTACGAAAAAGACCATAGGAGTCCATAGTTAAGCTCTTTTCAGACTCCTTAAAATTGAAAAGATTGCCAAGTGATCTTGACTCTTTCAAACTTGTAAAAGTATTTCAAAGGTCGTCTATTCGGTGATAGGTTACCCCTTTCTCAGCCCGTCTAGACTATTTATGAGAAAGGTATACCTCAGTCAATCTCGGCTGGGAGAGTTCTCTCGGGAATTGTTTTACACTTTTTCGGGATCGAGGGACTAAATTTACAAAAAAGTACATTGTGGAGCTTCCTTTAAGTTTTTTAGGCTCTTTAAATGCGAAAAACTACCGAGTTTTCCTTCCTTGGACTTGTTAAAATTTTAACATCGAAGGACCCACTTTAGGACGAGCCCCTCTTTTCTCAGGTTCGTAAAACATGTGAGATTGGACTCATACATGAGATGAGCTACACCGAGCATCTGTTATCCTCTTCAAGCTTGAAAAACAACAAAGAGGTACTCATCTATCATGTCGGGGGAATATGGGGAACAAGTCAAGTTTATTTGTGGCAGCTTGTCAGTCGTTACCTTTGAACATGGCATGTGTCTATCCCTTGTCTATATTGGGTATCCATTTTTCACTGAGTTATGGTCATCATCCTGAGTCGTCTCCCTAGCCACGAGCCTACTCATCCGGTGTCTATCCTCTGTTATTAATAATCCCTGCTGCCAAGTCCTGTTACATGCCGTTACATGTTCAAAGGGTTGCATTGTTCAGAGTAGTTCATTGTGTCAGGCCTCCGCTGTGTCAGTACATACTCCATTATCTCATCATCTTATCGTTCATGCCGATTTCGTGTCGATGATGTGGGAATCATTATGGCCCACCTTCGACGAGTCTATTCCCGTCGACACCAAATCACTATCTGGGAATTGGACTTAGAGATCAACCATTAGTACCTTGGTACCTGCATGCCTCAATGGCAGGTTTCCTCGTGTCTGACAATAGGTTCACATCATTGACCTATGATCAAACAATCTCTCGAATGCTCGACATCAACTCATCTATTGACATTTCATCGAGATGTACTTTAGATACCTTGGGGATCATCCTCATCACTGGTGATTTCCCTCGCATTTGTTAACGGTTCACATCATTGACCGGTAATCAAATGGTTTCTACCATGTTCGAATTCAACACTTTGTAATCACATGGCTAGATTCGTATCATTATTGAGATCAGGTAGAAGACCCTGGGCATACCGCAGTATCTTGATTACTTCTAGGTTGCGATGGAGATGTCCTTTGTATTGTCACACAGATCCACTTATTATATTGGTCGTGGCTGTGTCATTATTGTCTCATGGATCTACGCTTGTTCATAGTATCCATGGTCTGTCCACAGTCGATATCATCTCATTACTCATGGATATGCAGTGTATTGGTTTGCAGCCATGCTTTGAGTCATTTGTTTCTGAGCATGGGGATGCCCACCTCGGTGGTATATCTAACACTTTGTTTCTGTTTCAGCTCCTTGTCGCTATCCTCGATGCTATCTCTGCAAACTATATTCGTAAAGTCTTTTGGCCATCAGTCCCTTCTGACCTCACATTTTAGAGGGCATCTGTTATACCTCTATATTCCACAGTGTCGCATCTCCACCACAAAAAGAGTTGACGACACTTCCCCTACTGTTTGAACCACCCAGAAGATGAGTAATCCTTGAAGGTAAATCCACCCTGTCAAGATTTAACCCAGCTTAGACTTTATTTACCCACACTACTGCGCCTTGCTCAGTTATAGGTGTGCAGTAGTCCACACTACCACGCTATGCTTTGTCCTAGACATGCGGTACTACCGCGTTATGCTCAGACCACATAGCGCAGTACTCTTTTTATAGTCTTTTTTCCATGGCTTGTGGGATTTTGGATTTTCGAGAGATATTGGAGGATTGGGATCCCTGATTCGATCTCAACTCATTTTCTGTGATTAGAAACCTTGATCCACTTATCTCTCCCTAGCTCCACCCATCTCTCTTGTTGGTTAACCCTACCTTACACTATAAAGGAGAGGTATTCCATGGGAAAAGAGGAGGACTCTTAGAAGTACCAAACTCATGATCTTGCAGCATTGTGGAGATAGCTAGAGGAGAAAGCACTTGGAGCTGGAGGATTAGCTTGGACATCAAGCAACCTTTGTAAGCATTCTTCAAGTTTGTTTATAAGATAACTTGTCTTGTTTTTCCCATTTCATGTGCATAGCTTAAGTTCTTAGCATGGAATGTATCTAATCTAGATTTGAATCTAATCTTTACTTCAAGGTATTTGGAAGCTTGTATGTTTGTTCTTTGGATGATCTCAACAGGTTCTACATTGGAGCTTTGGATCAAGAGCTAAAAGAGGGACAAACGTCAGATTGAAAGGTGTGTCATATCTCTCATTGTTTCTGAATGCATATAATCTTGTTGTGAAAGTTAGTTCAGGAATTTCAAGGTAGCATTTGTTTTGTCTTGTTTCTTGCTTTAGATTTAGTTGGGAATCTACTTTAAAGTTAAGAGAATTTTGAGTTATCCATAGAGAAAAATTCTAACAAACATGGGGAGGGTCTGCTAGGCCCCGATGCCGAAACTCACCAAGGGAAATTGTGAGAGGCAGCTGGGAGGAGGACTAGGGTGGCCAGCCCGGTGGGTTTCCCTGCATTTTCGTCCTTCATCCAACAACCGCACCCTTCGATTTAATCCCTCACGAAAAGTCAGGCAAATGGGGCACAAGGTTCCCTTACCTAGAGCCAATAACAGAAGGAAATCTCACCATATCGGCTGCAAAGGCGTGCTAAATCTGGCCAAAGCACATGGGCACATCCCCCGATGGTTTTTAATAGCGCAGAGCCCCTGGAGGCGGCCCATTATAGCAAGAGCATAACAAGCACACCCATCACAGCATTTATGCCTTGCGAAAAGGTCTGTTGGGAGAGGCCACATGATGTAAGGCCCTTGGAAATCTCGAGGCAAGAAGATGAGCAAAAAAACAACCAAAGGGGCATCCGAGTTGGCTACACACTGAGCATCCACCGAACGGTTGCACATCCTGCAACCACTTTCCTGTCAAGGACAGGATTGGCACCCATCAACAAAGTTGGGCTGGAGAATCCTTGAAATCAACCACTGGAGGCAGGAGTTAAGGACAGCGATCAGCACCCTGAGAGTGGCGATGCACATCCATGTCGAAACACCCAACGGGCAAGAAGATGCAAGCGGCTAAACAACGGCGACCAATGCTTAACAACCCAAAGCCATGGAGCAGACAACTCTCGCATGGCAGGCCGCGCTCCAGAGGAACAGTCGAGCCGGATGCAACAATGTTCAAACACCCGTACGGTCTTTGAGCACAAACATCCAATGAAGGTGGCATGCGCATGCGCAATGAAATCCCCACGTGGATGCCCTCCATCCAAACGGATGATAGCAAAAGAAAATGGAGCACACCGTAAAACAGGGACAATCGAGCCCTACTTTCAATGATACTACCGCAGGTTCACCTACGGTAACCTTGTTACGACTTCTCCTTCCTCTAAATGATAAGGTTCAGGGAACTTCTCATGACGTTGCCGACAGTGAACCGCCATCGTCGACGCGATCTGAACACTTCATCGGATCATTCAATCAGTAGGAGCGACTGGCGGTGTGTACAAAGGGCAGGGACCTAGTCAACATGAGATGATGACACACGCTTACAAGGAATTCCTCATTGAAGACCAATAATTGCAATGGTCTATCCCCATCACGATGCAATTTGAGAAGATTTCCCAACCCTCTCGAACCAGGAAGAAAAACTCGTTGACTGCATCAGTGTAGCACGCGTGCGGCCCAAAACATCTAAGGGCAGCACTGACCTATTATTGCCTCAAACTTTCATGGCCTAAACGGCCATAGTCCCTCTAAGAAGCTGGCCGCGAAGGGGAACCTCCACGTAGCTAGTTAGCAGGTTGAGGTCTCGTTCATTATCAAAATTAACCAGACAAATCGCTCCACCAACTAAGAACGGCCATGCACCACCACCCATAGAATCAAGAAAGAGCTCTCAATTTGTCAATCCTTACTATGTCTGGACCTGGTAAGTTTTCCTGTGATGAGTCAAATTAAGCTGCAAGCTCCACTCCTGGTGGTGCCCGTCCATCAATTCCTTTAATTTTCAGCCTTGCAACCATACTCCCCCCGGAACCCAAACACTCTGATTTCTGAGAAGGTGCTGGTGGAGTCCTTAGAGCAACATCCACCGATCCCTGGTCGGCATCGTTTATGGTTGAGACTAGGACGGTATCTGATCATCTTCGAGCCCCCAACTTTCGTTCTTGATTAATGAAAACATCCTTGGAAAATGCTTTCGCAGTGGTTCGTCTTTCATAAATCCAAGAATTTCACCTCTGACAATGAAATACGAATGCCCCCGACAGTCCCTATTAATCATTACTCCGGTCCCGAAGGCCAACACAATAGGACCAGACTCCTATCACGTTTTTCCATGCTAATGTATTCAGAGCATAAGCCTTCTTTGAGCACTCTAATTTTTTCAAAGTAACAATGCCAGAACCACGACCCAACCAATTCAGGCCAGGAGCGCGCCGCCGGCAAAAGGGACGGAAGGGCAGGTGCACATCGAATAGACGGACCGACCTTTATGACCCAAGATCCAACTATGAGATTTTTAACTGCAACAACTTAAATATATGCTATTGGAGCTGGAATTACCACGGCTGCTGGCACCAGACTTGCCCTCCAATGGATCCTTGTTAAGGGATTTAGATTGTACTCATTAAAATTACCAGACTCGATGAGTCCAGTATTGTTATTTATTGTCACTACCTCCCCATGTCAGGATTGGGTAATTTGCACGCCTGCTGCCTTCCTTGGATGTGGTAGCTATTTCTCAGGCTCCCTCTTTGGAATCGAACCCTAATTCTCTGTCACCCATCACCACCATGGTAGGCCTTTATCCTACCATCGAAAGTTGATAGGGTAGAAATTTGAATGAAGCATTGCCAGCACAAGGGCTGTGCGATCCGTCGAGTTATCATGATTCACCAGAGAAGCGGGCAAGCCCGCGCTGGAATTTTATCTAATAAATGCATCCCTTCCGTGAATTCGAGACTTGGTGCACATATTAGCTCTAGAATTACTATGGTTATCCGAGTAGTAAGGTACCATCAAAGAAACTATAACTGATTTAATGAGCCATCCGCAGTTTCACAGTCTGAATTAGTTCATACTTAGACATGCATGACTTAATCTTTGAGACAAGCATATGACTACTGCCAGGATCAACCAGGTAGCATCCTAGCACTTCAAGGCACCCAAGGGCCCTCTATGGAGAGCACACTCGGAGCGCCCATCCACGACAGGAGATGATTTCCAATGTACGTATAAGCTTCATTTTGTTCCTTGCAACCTTGCAAATGTCGATGAGCGAAGCAAGTGGAAAGACCACCGGGGGAGAAACCAAAGGGAAAAGGCCAACCGTATCGGGAACAACCGAAAGTGAATTGGGAATGCCCTCCACCCTCGAAACCCCTGGCACTATGTTAGGAACCCATGTCTTTACTTTGTTAGTATATTGTTGTTGGACGCATATGCTTTTTAAGTCGTCCCGTAGTATTTGTTGATCCATAGTTTATATTAGCCCATAGTATTGACCCATAGTATTGGACGCATATGCTTTGTAATTCGTCCCATAGTATTATATGTCCCATGGTTTTGACTCATAGTATTGGCGCCTAGACTTAGCCCATGGTTTGTATTGACACATAATATTGACCCATGGTATTGGTGCCTAGTCTTAGTATATAAGTGTGTGTTGAGGCCTATGAAGGCACCGTGAAGTTAATTGTATTGAGCTTGCTCAAAGGAGGTTGCCCCCTCGAAGTGGCCCATGATCAATATAAAAGTGATTCTGAGTTCTATTATTTCTGATATCTCGTGTATTTTCATTAATTAATTATTGCAGGTTCATCTCATCTGGTATCAGAGCACTTTCTTGGGCTCGTTGGGTGGAATTTCTACCAGATTTTTTTCGCATCTGTTGCAGCTTCGGATTTGGGAATAATCCCTATCCGCTTAACTATGGGAAGTACTTGGGCATAAGCCCTAAAACTCATTGTGAGGAGTACCATAGGAACCCCAAAGTAGCTGGCCCATTGAGAGGACCTGCCAGCGAAAAGGGAAACGACCCCTACCTGATTGACTAGTTCCCACCCGTGAGGTAAACCAAGAACTGTCGTTTGTGGCAAAGCGGTTATTAGTTTTACCTGAGCGATGGAGTGAGGGGTACTGCCCCAATACGCAAGCCGTCAGACAACATTGGTGGCCGAGTAAAACATCTGAACTATTAGGAAGCCGTACATACCTGGGGTCCATATCTATTTTCAGTTGAACTATTGCCGATCACTTCTGCTCCAGATCCAGCCGTTTCAGATCTATTCTGAAAGTCGTTCCAAATCGAATCACCGTTTCAGATCCAGCCATTTTTGATCCCTTCCACGCCATTGCATATCCATCTATTGCGGATCCCTTCCGCGCTGCTGTTGTCGATCCATTTCTGGAGGGAAAAAAAAAGGGTATAAAATTCTGTTTTTGGCCATATCTCCCTTATTTCAATTATGTTTTCCCTGAAACTTCACTGACATCCCTGCAATCCCATTCTACATATTTCATTCCTGAAGACCCTATCCCAAATTCCACTTCCCAAGACCAGAAATCCCACATTTGTCTATTTTTAGGGTTTGCCATAATTTCTTCAATTTTCACCCGATTTCCTTCAAATTTTACCATAGAGTTCCCGCTTCTGAAATCCCCATTTTTTGCTTCCCTGTCCCTTAGAAAGTGTCAAAAACCTATTCAAACCCCAATTACCCCTCCGATTTCTTTCAAATCCAAATTTCCCCTTATTAAATAAGGTTGTGTTTGTGTTTTTCTATCCATCCCCCCCCCCCCCAAAAAAAAAAAAAAAAAAAAATCATGATTATGGTTGTCACTCGCACAGGAGCAAAAACCATGGAGGAAGCACTTGCATCCATCCAAACCAAACTCCAAGATCTAGATGAAAAATTTCTCAGCCTCCATCTTCAGCATTCAACCATGAACATTAACCGATAGCCAGAATCTTTTGCAGCCACCAGGTTCTCTTCTTCCAGCAATTTTCATGGGCCAAAGCTTGATTTTCCTCGCTTCAATGGTATTGATCCGACTGGATGGATATACCGAATAGAACAATATTTTAGTCTGCATAATACTTTTGATGTCCAAAAAGTTCCACTTGCATCCTTTCATTTGGAACAGGAAGCCCTTCAATGGTACCGTTGGTACATCAAAGCTCATCCTGAGCCAAACTGGACAGATTTTTGCCAACTGCTTTTGTCACGATTTGGTCCTAGTTCTTTTGACGACTTCAGAGGAGCACTCACTAAACTTCACCAAACTGGCATAGTGAGAGAGTATCAGACGGAATTTGAGAAACTAGCCAATCACACAGAAGGATTGTCCAATGAATTCTACAGGAGTTGTTTTATCAGTGGTCTCAAGGATGAAATCCGCTCAGAGGTCAAAATGTTTTGTCCCAACACAATGATGGAAGTCCTGGGGTTGGCTAAGCTAGCTGAGGACAAGATCGCAGCTCAACAACACTCCAAACCCACCTTTGTTCCCTTCAGAAATATGGGTTCCCAATGACCTCCCATCACGCCTGCTCCTCAACCAACTCCTATCAAGCAATTGTCTGAAACAGAGATGCAGGCACGCCGAGAAAAAGGGATTTGTTATAATTGTGATGAGAAATTCACTCGGGGACATAGATGTGTTCAACAAAATATCTATCTCTTGGATGTGGATTCTCCACCTGCCTCAAAACTTGATGAAGAAGCTCCAAATACAGTAGATGATCAGGTAGACATTCAACACCCGCTTGTTGACACCCCATCTCAAGACGACCCACTTGAGATCTCTCTCCATGCTGTAACCAGCGTCACCACCCCACAAACAATGCGAGTCAGGGGATACTTCAAGAAGCTCCCTCTTACCATACTCATTGATTCTGGTAGCACTCATAACTTTATTGATCCTCGAATTGCGAAACAGGCTGATTGTTTTGTCCATCCTTGCTCCAACTTTGAAGTCATGGTTGCCAATGGGGGCACCTTACCTTGCAAGGGGATGTGTCACAATGTGCGTATCTCTATGGAATATTATAACCTGCGCTCTCACATGTTTGCCTTGTCCTTAGGTAGATGTGATGTGGTTTTGGGTGTTCAATGGTTACGCACACTTGGCCCCATCTTATGGGATTTTGCTGAACTTTGGATGCAGTTTTCAGTTAATGGGGCACAACACAAATTTATGGGCTTACAACCAGGGTCTCTCTGCATCATCAGTTCACATTGCCTGGAAAAAATACTTAAGAAGAATTCACATGGTTTCATCGCTCAACTCCATTCCATTCAGATGCACCCATCAACAGTCTCCACTACTTCCTTGGATAGATATGCAGGTGTCTTTGTTGAACCAATGAGCTTGTTTCCTTCAAGATACCTTTCTAGTAAGAATTTAGCCGCATCTACCTCTCAACAGGAAATGATGACTATTTTGCATACAGTACAAAAGTGGCAGCCATCCCTATTAGGGAATTATTTCTGCATCAAGACTGATCTCCAGAGTCTGGAAACTTTCTTGGAACAACGGGTCTCCTCCCAAACACACCTGAAATGGGTTATCCAACTCATGGGTTATGACTATGCGACCACTTACCAGAAGGGTAAGGACAATATGGTGGAAGATGCTCCTCCTTGCACATTTGATGACCCAGTTTCTCTTATAGCTATTTCTTTGCTTGTTCCAAATTGGTTGCAATCTGTTCAATGGGGCTATCTCTTCTATGAACTCCATGCTTATTCATCAATAGGGCACTCTGGTTTCCTCAAAACGTATGACCAGGAACAATGTAACTTCTTTTAGCAGGGACTCAAAAGGACAATTCAACGGATGGTGGTTGACTGTGATACTTTCCAGGTCAACAAGGGTGAAACAACCCTCCTTTCGGGATTGCTCGAACCCTTTCCCATCCCTCCACAGATTTGGACAACTATTTCTATGGATTTCCTAGCAGCGCTCCAGTGGTATAGTACCACATCTCAAAGGACACCATATGAAGCAGTCTCTTGACAGGCACCACCAGTTCTTATTCCATACACCTTCAGCAACTCCCCAATTCAGGCAATTGACTCAATTCTTCGAAACCATGATCAGCTTCTTCTAATTCTGCAGGACAATTTTCACATGGCAAGAATTCGACTGAAACAACAAGCTGATCAGCACCGTTCTGAGCACACTTTTCACATCACTGATATGGTTCTTCTTCGTCTACAACCTTCCATGCAATCCTCCCTGAAACTCCAAAGGTGCCAGTGGCTCGAAATGCAACCCGAGGATGCTATAGGGGACCCACTCCTTCAAATTCTACATCAATTTCCACATCTAAAGCTTTGAGGACAAAGCTTTTTCTAAGGGAGAGGGGATGTTAGGAACCCATGTCTTTACTTTGTTAGTATACTATTGTTGGACGCATATGCTTTGTAAGTTGTCATATAGTATTTGTTGATCCATAGTTTATATTAGCCCATAGTATTGACCCATAGTATTGGACGCATATGTTTTGTAAGTCGTCCCATAGTATTATATGTCCCATGGTTTTGACTCATAGTATTGGCGCCTAGACTTAGCCCATGGTTTGTATTGACACATAATATTGACCCATGGTATTGGTGCCTAGACTTAGTATATAAGTGTGTGTTGAGGCCTATGAATGCACCGTGAAGTTAATTGTATTGAGCTTGCTCAAAGGAGGTTTCCCCCTCAAAGTTGCCCCTGATCAATATAAAAGTGATTCTGAGTTCTATTATTTCTTATATCTCGTGTATTTGCATTAATTAATTATTCCAGGTTCATCTCACACTAAGGCATAAGCCTATGCGGTTCTCCCACCACGTATGCTGATGCAAGGCATTGCTAAAAGTAATTTATCTTTAGCGGGCCAACCGGAGGCCTGACCATTGTGGACAGAGCCTGAATGCCATGAGAAAAGAAGGCGAGAACATTACCAATCTATCGAGCAAGAGCAAGAGCAAAGCTAGCCACCGTATTAGGAACAACTGAAAGAAGAGCATGAATGAAAGAGCAAAGCCCTCCACCTTCGAAACCCCTGGCACTAAGGCATAATCCTATGCAGTTATCCCGCCACGTATGCTGATGCAAGGCATCACTAAAAGTAATCTATCTTTAGTGGGCTAGCCGGACACCTGACCACTGCGGCAGAGCTCGAATGCCATTGGAAAAGAAGGCAAGAACATTACCAACACGTCCAACATATTCATGGCAACCTTCGACATGCAAGCATCAATCTTCTGTTCACCGAGGAAATGATGGGGGTTTTCTTTGGGAACCAAAATCGAGGACAACTGAAAGAAGAGCATGAATGAACGAGCAAGGACCTCCACCTTCGAAACCCCTGGCACTAAGGCATGAGCCTATGCGGTTCTCCCGCCACGTATGCTGATGCAAGGCGTCACTAAAAGTAATTTATCTTTAGCGGGCCAGCCGAAGACTTGACCACTGCGGCAGAGCCCGAATGCCATTGGTAAAGAAGGAGAGAACATTACCAACACGTCCAACATATTCGCGGCAACCTTCGACATGCAAGCATCAATCTTCTGTCTACCAAGGAAATGATGGGGGTTTTCTCTGGGAACCAAATCCAACAACAGCAAAGCTAGTCACGAGTCGAAATATATCCAGAACAAAGTCGATACAGGCAGCCCTCCACCTTTCAAGCCGCGCATCGAGGTAACCGAGTGAAGTTTGCCACCTGCGGCAACCTCCATGCGAAGGCAAGAGATGGTGAGAGCATTCCACCTCACACCTCCAGTTAGAACAATCCTCCTCAAACAAGCCAGCTTGTTGATCTTTCCATGGGAAATATGCATCAGCCCAAAATCAAAACACTCGACAACGGAACCGCTACGGATGCAGGGACAAAGCAAGCCAGTCCCAGAGGACTTTGGCCAACATTAACAAATAGTTCTCAAATCCAATGCGACCGAAGATGGAAAGCAAGTTAGAAGAGAATCGCCGTGTGGTTTTCCCACAAGGAGAGGCAAACCCCGCACTGCCCACCAAAAACAATTGAGCCTCAAAAAATGCTTTTGAAGGGGAATCACACCATTGATGTGCCCCTGCCAAAGATTCCTATCAATGCTCTTACAAATGGCCTCGGTATGTACAATTATACTAGTATGGAATAAATACAAGCACAATAAGACAGGCCTCCACAAAGACCCAACAATATAAAGGAAAGCCCTCATGCGAAGCCACCACAAACCCCAAAACTCCACATCGAATGTGTGATGGAAATGGACTTTGTTTTTTGGTGCCTCTGAAGATGAGCATTGCCAACATTACTGCTCATGTGTTACCGAGTGAATCGACGGCACGCTGAGAGTCGACCACCCTACAAATGGCCCAAGGCCAATTTTCAAGTAGACCCGACAAACAACGCACTCACCGCACCACCCTTCGCATGGAAATGACACTTCCATCGGTGGAGAAGTGCATGATAGGAAACACTGCCATAGTAATTTAAACGACAACCGGGAGGGACAAAGAAACGCGAAAGAAGACCAAACGTGCAACAAGCCACACTATCGGTTGAAATGGGTTTATGTTTACCCATGCCTTCCCAAGGGGGAGCATTGCCAACGTTAAGGCTCATGCGCTATCAAGTGGAGCCGCACCAACCATCACATGGAATGACACTTCCATCGGCGGGGAAGTGCATGGAAGGAAACATCTTGGTCACTTGGACCCGGCAACCGAGAGGGACAAGTAATTCGAGAGAAGGAAAATATGCAAGCCCTTGTCGGGAGGAGACAAAAAGCCCCAAAACACCACCACTTGGGAGGAAATGGGGTTTGTTCTGCCGTGCCATCCCGGGACGAGCATTGCCCTCAACACTGCTCATGCGCTACCAAGCGGAGACGGCAACACACTGCAAGCCGACCGTGACACGACCATACTTAGCAAACGCTCAAGGTTCCTAAATATGACGTGCGACACAGCTTGGGAACGCATGAGGGCATGACCAACTCACACATTACACCAACAGACTACGCCTAAACCACCATGTGGAAAACACTACTCCTATCTCTTATGCATTTTCATACTTAGTTAATTTTTCCAGTTTTCCCATACAAACAAATCCAACCAAGACACAAGAGACAGAGTTTTGTATGTGGGCGGCACTCCAAACCAGAAGTTTCCTAACACCCAAGAGATGACTTGTTTTAACGACGGAGGAAGTCACATACTTGGAAACTCATCCGCGAGTGAGCCCAACTAGCAACACTCTGAATACAATCAAGACACAACTCAACTGTCACCGCCACGCATGTCTGTCTGCTGCATAACACATGCCAAGTCTCTTCGCTGCATCACTGCATAAACTCGCAACTCTGTGTGTCGTCTGCACTACGCCTAGGGCTTATCCTGCCTACACCATGTGCTCCCTGAAACAGCTGCTCTACGTGCGAAGCCTCTTCCAAGCATCTTCCTGAATGTGCCGAAGTCTCCATCCATGAAGCTCTCCGACTTGCCTACTTAGGCTTGCTACTGAGATGTCCAACTGCCATCCGTTTGCTGGTTTCCACCTCCGCGGTCGCACAACCAAATGTGAAGTCAAGTATCCGCAACAACACTCCATCCTAGGTGCACTTATGAACATCACTTGCCTGGACGCCCTGATGGGTGCATGTGCCAAACGCAACCCAAATGCCTCTATGCAGAAGAACATCAGTCACACCAAACTGGGCATGCTGCGGATGCACCTGTCTGAGCGCACCTCTGCGGACCACGTCACAACTAGCCGCGGATGAAAACTGCCTTATGCACCATTCTGGACGCACACTTGCGAAACGCGTTGCAACACTCCTCGGACCGGGTGCACTGTCAAAACTGCCAATGTAACGTCCCCTTCCATCATCGAATGTGGGAAGGGAAACGTTAACAACACACAGGGATTTCGTAAAGGCTTAGCCCCAATACTGTGACTCATAACGCATGCAATTTAAAAACTTATGGGTGCAGACTTAAACTCAATAACTACACAGTGGAATTAAACATCACATCTGCACATAGTTTCATCATGCATTCAACAGATAAACAACAGTCATTAATTAAATTCTTTGCAGAGCATAGAATTAACATAACTCCACCATACATGTAACAGTCAGTAATTATCATATTGCATAAACATGATGCCTTTCGTTTCATTAACATGAATGCATTGCAAAACACAGACTGTATATAAATTGAATCACAAGAATACTCATATTGAATTGTAACGGTCCAAACGACTGGCTATGGAAGAGCAACGTTCCTCCCAACCATAGACCTCTGTCCAGCTTGTGTTCTTTCAGCTGAGAGGTCACCCCCGAGCTGGGCTGTGTATCAACTAAGGAGGACTAGCTGGGTTCTCTCACAGCCATGGTTTCAGTCAAGCATCCAAGAAGATAGAGGAGGGTAACGCTAAGCCAGTGAACTCAACCACAGAGCTACAGGCATCTCAAGTGAGCTCAACAGTCAGGCACCCACATTACCTACCACATCCAACACAAGGAAGATCCCCTTCTCTGCTACACAGTCCCTCAGGAAACTCTTCCCTCTAGTGCTCTTCAGGATAGGCATAGAAAGGTCCAGCTGCTAATCCTTGAGATCCTAGCCTTCACTGGGTTTATCAAGCACACCCAACCTCTGCATAGTCATTCCCAACTTGATTTCTCACCATTCTGCTCACCAAATTCTCAAATCCGTCACTAGTTTTCTGAGCTGCAAAAATTGGGATTTCCTATTGATTTCGGGGTAGTTAATGCTCCCAAATTTGCCCCAAGTTTCATGCTAATGGATTCCCCATTGGATTTCCCTGTCCCATGCCAAATCTGGGCGTTTTTGGTCTTTCAAAAACTGGGTTCTCTCAAGGTCGCGATTTTCTGGTTCTCTCACTGCTGGCACTCGTTTTTTTTTGGATGCAGAATGATGCTAGGTAGTTTCTCCATGGAATGGGGTGAGAATGAAGCAACCTCCCATGAGGTTGAGTGACTTCTTTCCCAAGCAACAGAGCCCATGCCCACCCATACGAATTTCAGGGTTGTCCATGCTCCATTGAAGCCATGGGCTGAAATCTCAACCACTTTCTTACAACAGGCATTAATGTCACCTAGGGAAGTCAATGGGTTCTTATAATGACAAATGGCAGCGTAGAGTTTAGTCCCATATACCCCTCACCACTCCCTAGTGGATACACGTGGCCCCTTCTCATTCGTTGCCTCCATAGCCAGTTTTGGTATTTCATTTCAATGTTAAATATTTACCTCAATTTACAATATCCCATGGCTTAATAGCACGTGGGTAACAAAACATCAAGCGGGTCTAATTTAAATAAAAATCCGAACATAAACTAGCGAGGCCTTGGCCTTGAGCTCCATGCTAGGGAAACATACAATGTGTGTATACAATATTTACATTAGAGCCAATATTTCCTAAGGGCCAAAATTGGGGTATTATAGCCAAGATGTGCGGAAGTTCCCCATCACCTGGGCGCACTTCGCTAACGTGTTGAAACCCCAACAAGTTTAAACCAAACGTCTCTGCTGAGCTCGCATCCGCAGCTGTCTGCCGAATGCCTCGTCTGGTGGGCGCTGTCATTAGCGCACTTCTGCGGAACGTCAAGCCAAAATGCTCATTTGCGGAGCGCGTCCAAACTGAACGCATAATGGAGCCAAGTACGGATCTGCGCTACTACTGCGGATGAAACCCTCGGATGGACACCTCCTAAATGGACTGCACCTTCCGCACTATTACTCCCATCACTTAGCCGAATTTCCACTTTCTTGCTGCCCTCCATCTCCACATCCGCACGTGTCTGCATTTTTAGCCAACTTCGCTAAACTGTCGCGCACCTGCCAAGCCTGCTTGCCGCACTGCCTAGCAGGGCGCCTCCGCATTTTGCCAAAGTCGTTTTCCCTTTCGCATCCCTCCTTCTTAGCTAGCCTCCTTAGCCTTTTATATATGCTTGGGTGTCCATAAACCGTGCGTCGCGTCTATCCAAGCCGACACACCAAGTGGTCCATGACCCTTGCGGAACGCCCATCGCGTGGGTGCCTTTCCCACACTTAGTCATTTTCTTGACCAAGTGCCCATCCACAATGGTCCAAGGACCCACTTTGCTAAGCTGGAGGAACCCCAAGTTGTTTGAATTCTTGGGTCGTGACAACCTCCCCCACTTAGAATAGTTACCGTCCCGGCAACTTCTTCACGAACATTCTGTTCGCGAAGATTTTGCTGCAACCCTGCTGCAACTCTGCTGCAACTGCCAACTGCAACCGCAACCCGTTTAAGCTGTCGCACCAACCTCCTTGTGCTTTAGTACTTCTGTCACTTCGCGATGCTTCTGTCCATGCATGCCCCCATGATTGAGCTAGTTGGGTCATGACTCCAACCATCCTGCCCCTTCATGAGATGAACTGCACACTTAGTCACAAAAGCCTCCGCAACTCTCGAGTTCTCCTGGAAACCTTGCTGAATGTAACACTTCAAAATGCTTAAGGCCCTGGCTCAGCCCCAACCACAAACCATCGCTGTGCCTCCCAGTCATACTTCTGTTTCCGTTTTCGGTCTATTTGCACACCCCCGTGGCTTTGACTAGGTAACACTCCTTGCCATTAAGCAAAGACAAAAGCATCTCTGCGTGCTTCTATCTTCCGCAGCTCCTTCGTAAGATCTACGTTTCTGCTAAGGAACACTTAGCCTGCAGTGAACACCCCTTTTCTGGAATGTCCACACTCTTCACAAGCCACCTCCTGACTCATGAAGTTGTTGCACCTCCATCTCCGTTTCTGCTACAACTGGTCTTGGTCCTGCGACACACTTCCTCCATTCGCACAATCTCGTGCCGTTGGAGAAGTTGGCAAGCCACTTGACTTAGCCAAATTGTTGAAATGATGCCGTCTAACCAGCAACCTTCCACACGCACAACACACTTCCACCAAGTATGCCACGCAACCAACCATCAACCTGAACAACCTCCTTCCTTGGCTTCCTGTAGACTCGTTTGCTCCACACCTGCGTTGAGAATGAGCGCCACCCCACCTTCCGTCTTACAAGCGTTGAGAATGAACAATGCCACTGTCCACCTTCCATCTCACATACGTTGAGAATGGGAGTATCCCACTATTACACGGGCGCTTCTCACCTTCCGCCTTACAAGTGCACCAAACGACTCCTCATTATCAACAAACCTTGCTGTTCAGTCTACTGCTGTTCCAGCACACTTCCCTGAAGCATGCTGCGGATGCACTTACTGCGGCACCCGTCTTCGCAGCTTTCATGTCCACACGCTTCCACCACTTGCTGCAACACTTCCAGGGCAAGCTTCCGCTCAGTTCGCACGACACCACTTCTTCTCTATACTTGACACTTTCGCAAACTGTTACTCGTGCAACTCCGCAAGTCCAAGTGTCTTCTTCACACCGCAACATCGTCGTGCACCTACTGTAACCAAATGATTGCTTCTGTGGTGCTCTTCAATCTACCTAGCGCACTAGTAGCTAAGGCCTGCCACGCAACTCACGGAAACATCAGCACTCTTCAACGTGCGTCTGAATTGCTCCCCCTTGGAAACACTTCCTTCATCTCGTCTGCCAACATATGAGACACCGCTGCACCTTTGCTAGGCATTCCAAAACACCCAACACTCACAACTGCACTACTATCGCAGTCATGAAACCATCCTTCAAACGAATGGCGAGGAACACAACTTCCACCAAGCTGCAGCTCCTGTCCGCATCAACATACTCGCTGAAACGACATTGTTCCGCATCAACATACTCGCTGAAACGACATTGTTCCGCAACAATCCACAGCGAAACATCTGCTTTCATAGCACCTGTTCGCAAGAACAGTAGTGAAGAGCTCATCCATCCGCAACACCACAACTGCGGAAACTCTGCTCTGATACCACCTGTTCGCAAGAACAATGGTGAAGAGCTAATCCACAACTCCATCTGCGGAAACTGTGCTCTGATACCACCTGACACGGCCATACTTAGCGAACGCTCAAGGTTCCTAAATATGATGTGCGGCACTACTTGGGAACGCATGAGGGCATGACCAACTCACACATTACACCAACAGACTACGCCTAAACCACCATGTGGAAAAAACTACTCCTATCTCTTATGCATTTTCATACTTAGTTCATTTTTCTAGTTTGCCCATACAAACAAATCCAACCAAGACACAAGAGACAGAGTTTATATGTGGCCGGCACTCCAAACCGAAAGTTTCCTAACACCCAAGAGATGACTTGTTTTAACGACGGAGGAAGCCACATACTTGGCAACTCATCCGCAAGTGAGCCCAACTAGCAACACTCTGAATACAATCGAGACACAACTCAACTGTCACCGTCGCGCATGTCTGCCTGTTGCATAACACATGCCAAGTCTCTCTGCTGCATCGCTGCATAAACTTGCAACTCCGCGGAAGCCTGCACCATCACATTGTCGTCTGCACTACACCTAGGGCTTATCCTTCCTACACCATGTGCTCCCTGAAACAGCTGCTCTGCATGCAAAACCTCTTCCAAGCATCTGCCTGAACGTGCAGAAGTCTCCATCCGCGAAGCTCTCAGACTTGCCTACTTAGGCCTGCTAATGAGATGTCCAACTGCCATCCATTCACTGGTTGCCACCTCCGCAGTGGCACAACCAAATGCGAAGTCAAGTATCCGCAACAACACTCCATCCTAGGTGCACTTCTGAATGTCACCTGCCTGGACGCCCTGCTGGGTGCATGTGCCAAACGCAACCCAAACGCCTCTCTGTGGATGAACATCAGTCACACCAAACTGGGCATGTTGCGGATGCACCTGTCTGAGCGCACCTCTGTGGACCACGTCACAACTAACCGCGGAACAAAACTGCCTTGTGCACCATTCTGGACGCACACCTGCGGAACGCGTCGCAACACTCCACGGACCAGGCGCACTGTCAAAACTGCCAATACATGCGGAAGTTACCCATCACCTGGGTGCACTTCGCTAACCTGTTGAAACCCCAAGAAGTTTAAACCAAACGTCTCTGTTGAGCTCGCATTCGCAGCCGTATGCCGAATGCCTCGTCTGGTGGGCCCTGTCATTAGCGCACTTCTGCGGAACGTCAACTTAGAACTCTCATCTGCAGAGTACATCCAAACTGAACGCATAACGGAGCCAAGTGCGGATCTGCGCTACTACTGCGGATGAAACCCTCAGATGGACGCCTCCCAAACAGACTGCGCCTTCCACACTGTTACTCCTATCACTTAGCCGAATTTCCACTTTCTTGCTGCCCTTCGTCTCCGCATCCGCACATGTCTACGTTTTTAGCCAACTTCACTAAACTGTCGCATGCCTGCCAAGCCTGCTTGCCACACTTCCTGGCAGGGCGCCTCCACGTTTTGCCAAAGTCATTTTCCCTTCCGCGTCCCTCCTTCTTGGCTAGCCTCCTTAGCCTTTTATATATGCTTGGGTGTCCATAAAACGCGCGTCGCATCTATCCAAGCTGACACACCAAGTGGTCCATGACCCTTGCAGAACACCCATCGCGTGGGTGCCTTTCCCACACTTAGTCATTTTCTCGACCAAGTGCCCATCCGCAACGGTCCATGGACCCACTTCGCTAAGCTGGAGGAACCCCAAGTTGTTTGAATTCTTGGGTCATGACAAACCGCCCTACAAATGACCCGAGGCTAATTCTCAAGCAGACTCGGCATGCGACGCATTCACTGCATCGCCCTTCACACGAAATGACACTTCCACCGATGGAGAAGTGCACGATAGGCATCATCGAAGTCACGTAACAGACATACTACTCATGCACTACCAAGCAGAGATGGTAACACACTGCAAGCCGACCGTGACACGACCATACTTAGCGAACGCTCAAGGTTCCTAAATATGACGTGTGGCACTGCTTGGGAACGCATGAGGGTGTGACCAACTCACACATTACACCAACATACTATGCCTAAACCACCATGCGGAAACACTACTCCTATCTCTTATGCATTTTCATACTTAGTTAATTTTTCCAGTTTTCCCATACAAACAAATCCAACCAAGACACAAGAGACAGAGTTTTATATGTGAGCGGCACTCCAAACCGGAAGTTGCCTAACACCCAAGAGATGACTTGTTTTAATGACGGAGGAAGCCACATACTTGGCAACTCATCCGCGAGTGATCCCAACTAGCAACACTCAGAATACAATCAAGATACAACTCAAATTGTCACCGTCGCGTAGGTCTTCCTGCTGCGTAACACATGCCAAGTCTCTCCGCTGCATCGCTGCCTAAACTCGCAACTCTGCGGAAGCCTGCATTGTCACACTGTCATCTGCACTACGCCTAGGGCTTATCCTGCCTACACCATGTGCTCCCTGAAACAGCTAACTTGCGTGCGAAGCCTCTTCCAAGCCTCTGCCTGAACGTGCCGAAGTCTTCATCCGCGAAGCTCTTCGACTTGCCTACTTAGGCCTGCTACTGAGATGTCCAACTACCATCCGTTCACTGGTTGCCAATGCCTCGGTCACACAACCAAATGCGAAGTCAAGTATCCACAACAACACCCCATTTTGGGTGTACTTCTGAATGCCACCTGCACGGATGTTCTGTTGGGTGCATGTGCCAAACGCCACCCAAATGCCACCCTACGGATGAACACCAGTCACACCAATCTGGGCATGCTGCGGATGCACCTATCTGAGTGCACCTCTGGGCATCAACTTCCTGGACGCACCTCAATGGACCACGTCACAACTAGCCGTGGACCAAAACTACCTTGTGCACCATTTTGGACACACACCTGCGGAACGCGTCGCAACACTCCGCGGACCGGGTGCACTGTCAAAACTACCAAGACATGCGGAAGTTCCCCATCACCTAGGTGCACTTCATATTCTGTTGAAACCCCAAGAAGTCGAAACCAAACGTCTCTGCAGAGCTCGCGTCTGCAGCCGTCTGCCGAACGCCTCGTCTGGTGGGCGCTATCTCCTTAGCACACTTCTGCGGGACGTCAACACTGAACGCTCGCCTGCGGAGCGTGTCCAAACTGAACGCATGCCGGAGCCAAGTGTGGATTTTTGCTACTACTACAGACGAAACCCTCGGTTGGACGCCTCCCAAATGGAGTGCGCCTACCGCACTGTTGCTCCCAGTACTTAGCCGAATTCCACCTCTTGCTGCCTCCGTCTCCACATCCGCGTTTCTGCGTTTTGAGCCAACTTTGCCAAACTGTTGTGCGCCTGCCAAGTCTGCTTGCCGCACTACCTGGAAGGGCACCTCCGCGTTTAACCAAAGTCATTTTCTGCTTCCGCCTCCGCATACTTTTGGCTAGGCTTCCTTAGCCTTTTTATATACTTGGGTGCCCATAAAACCGGGCATTGTATCTTCCCAAGCCAACACAACAAGTGGTCCATGACCCTTGCGGAACGCCCATCACGTGGGTGCTTTTCCCACACTTAGTCATTTTCTCAACCAAGTTCCCATCCGCAATGGTCCAAGGACCCACTTCGCTAGTCTAGAGGAACCCCAAGTTATTCAAATTCTTGGGTCGTGACAACCTCCCCCACTTAGAATAGTTATCGTCCTGGCAACTTCTTCACAAACGTTCTGTTCGCGAAGCTTCTGCTGCAACCCTGCTGCAACTGCCAACTGCAACCGCAACACGTTCAGGATGCCGCACCAACCTCCATTTGCTTTGGTACTTCTGTCACCTTGCGATTCTTCTGTCCATTCTAGACCGCACAAGTGAGGTAGCTGGGTCATGACTCCCAACCATCCTGCCCCCTTCATAGGATGAACTGCACACATAGTCACAAAAGCCTCCGCAACTCTCGGGTTCTCCTAGCAACCTTGCTGAACGTAACATTTTCAAAATGCTTAAGGCCACGGCATTGCCCCAGCCACAACCCATTGCTGTGCCTCCCAGTCGTACTTCCATTTCCATTTTCGGTCTATTTGCACACCTCTATGGCTCTTTGACTAGGTAGCACTCCTTGCCATTAAGCAAAGACAAAAGCATCTCTGTGTGCTTCTGTCCGTCGCAGCTCCTTCGCAAGATCTGCGTTTTTGCTACGAAACACTTAGCCTATGGTGAACACCCTTTTTCTGGAATGTCCACGCTCTTCACAAGCCACCTCTTGACTCATGAAGCTGTCGCACCTCCGTCTCCATTGCTGCTACAACTAGTCTTGGTCCTGCGACACACTTCCTCCATTCGCACCATCTCGTGCCGTTGGATAAGTTGGCAAGCCACTTGACTTAGCCAATTTGCTAAAATGCTGCCATCTAACCAACAACCTTCCACACGCACAACACACTTCCACCAAGTATGCCACGCAACTAACCAACATCCTGAACATCATCATGGCTTTCTGCGGAAACCGTTTGCTCCACACCTGCGTTGAGAATGAGCGCCTCCCCACCTTCCATCTTACATGCGTTGAGAATGAACACTACCACTTTCCACCTTCCATCTCACATACATTGAGAATGGGGGTTATCCCACTGTTACATGGGTGCTTATCACCCTCCGCCTTACTAGTGCACCAAACGAATCCTCACTACCAACGAATCTTGCTGTTTAGCCTTCTGTTGTTCCAGCACACCTCCCTGAAGCATGCTGCGGATGCACTTACTGCGGCACCCGTCTTCACGGCTTTCACGTCCACACGCTTCCACCACTTGCTGCAACACTTCCAAGGCAAGCTTCCCCTTGGTTCGCACGACACCACTTCTTCGTAGACTTAACACTTTCACAAACTGTTACTCGTGCAACTCCGCAAGTCCAAGTGTCTTCTTCATACTGCAACGTCGTCATGCACCTGCTGTAACCAAACGACTGCTTCTGTGGTGCTCTTCAGTCTTCCTAGCACACTAGTAGCTAAGGCCTGCCACGCAAGTCACAGAAACATCAGCACTCTTCAACGTGCATCTGAATTGCTCCCTCTTGGAACCACTTCATTCGTCTCGTCTGCCAACACATGAGACGTTGTTGCACCTTCGATAGGAATTCCAAAAATGCCCAACACTCACAACCGCACTACTGTCGCAGTCATGAAACCATCCTTCAAACGAATGGCGAGGAACCCAACTTCCACCAAGCTACTGCTCCTGTACGCATCAACATACTCGCTGAAACAACATTGTTTTGCAACAATCCACAGTGAAACGTCTGCTCTGATAGCACCTGTTCGCAAGAATAGTGGTGAAGAGCTAATCCACAACTCTCCAACTGCAGAAACTGTGCTTTGATACCACCTGACATAACCATACTTAGCGAACGCTCAAGGTTCCTAAATATGACGTGCGGCACTGCTTGGGAATGCATGAGGGCGTGACCAACTCACACATTAAACCAACAGACTACGCCTAAACCACCATGCGGAAACACTACTCCTATCTCTTATGCATTTTCATACTTAGTTAATTTTTCCAGTTTGCCCATACAAACAAATCCAACCAAGACACAGGAGACAGAGTTTTATATGTGGGCGGCACTCCAAACCGGAAGTTTCCTAACACCCAAGAGATGACTTGTTTTAACGACGGAGGAAGCCACATACTTGGCAACTCATCCGCGAGTGATCCCAACTAGCAACACTCAGAATACAATCAAGATACAACTCAAATTGTCACCGTCGTGCAGGTCTTCCTGCTGCATAACACATGCCAAGTCTCTCCGTTGCATCGCTGCCTAAACTCGCAACTCTGCGGAAGCCTACACTGTCGCACTGTCGTCTGCACTACGCCTAGGGCTTATCTTGCCTACACCATGTGCTCCCTGAAACAACTAACTTGCGTGTGAAGCCTCTTCCAAGCATCTGCCTGAACGTGCCAAAGTCTTCATCCGCGAAGCTCTTCGACTTGCCTAGTTAGGCCTGCTACTGAGATGTCCAACTGCCATCCGTTCATTGGTTTCCACCGCCTCGGTCACACAACCAAATGCGAAGTCAAGTATATGCAACAACACCCCATCTTGGGCGCACTTCTTAACGCCACCTGCCTGGATGCCCTGTTGGGTGCATGTGCCAAACGCCACCCAAATGCCTCCCTGCGGACGAACATCAGTCACACCAATCTGGGCATGCTGTGGATGCACCTGTCTGAGCGCACCTCTGGGTGCACACCTGAACACTGCGGGACCGTCCCCTGCCGAATGCGGACCGAGCACACTTCTGGGCATCAACTTCCTAGACGCACCTCAATGGACCATGTAACAACTAGCCGTGGACCAAAACAGCCTTGTGCACCATTCTGGATGCACACCTGTGGAACGCGTCGCAACACTCTACAGACCATGCACACTGTCAAAATTGCCAAGACATGCGGAAGTTCCCCATCACCTGGGCGCACTTCATAACCTATTGAAACCCCAACAAATCGAAACCAAACGTCTCTGCAGAGCTCGCGTCTGCAGCCGTCTGCCGAACGCCTCGTCCGGTGGGTGTTGTCTCCTTAGCGCACTTATGCAGGACGTCAACACTGAATGCTCGCCTGCGGAGCACGTCCAAACTGAACACATGTTGGAGCCAAGTGCAGATCTGCGCTACTACTGTGGATGAAACCCTTGGTTGGATGCCTCCCAAATGGATTGCGCCTACCGCACTGTTGCTCCCAGCACTTAGCCGAATTCCACCTCTTGCTGCCTTCGTCTCCACATCCGCGCATCTGCGTTTTGAGCCAACTCTAACAAACTGTCGCGTGCCTGCCAAGCCTGTTTGCCGAACTGCCTGGCAGGGTGCCTCCACATTTAACCAAAGTCGTTTTCTCCTTTCACCTCCACATACTTTTGGCTAGGCTTCCTTATCCTTTTTATATACTTGGGTGCCCATAAAACTGGGCGTTGTATCCGCCCAAGCCGACACAACAAGTGGTCCATGACCCTTGCGGAACGCCCATCACGTGGGTACTTTTCCCACACTTAGTCATTTTCTCGACCAAGTTCCCATCTGCAACGGTCCAAGGACCCACTTCGCTAAGTTGGAGGAACCCCAAGTTATTCGAATTCTTGGGTCATGACAGACTGCCCTACGAATGACCCAAGGGAAATTTTCAGGCAGACCCGACAGACAAAGCATTCACTGCACCACCCTTCACACGAAATGACACTTCCACTGGTAGAGAAGTGCATGATAGCCATCATCGAAGTCACTTAACCGAAAAGCTTGGACCCAGCAACCGAAAGAAGACCAAAGAAACAAGCCCTCGTTGGGAGCCACAACAAGCCACCAGAGCACCAGTTGCGGTGTTGGTGTGGCTTCGTTTTCCAGTGCCTTCCCAAGATGAGAGTTGCCATCAATACAGCTCATGCGCTACCAAGCGGAGACGGCAACGCACTACAAGCCGATCTCCCTACGAATGACCCGAGGCCATTTTTCGAGCAGAGCTGGCAAGACAGCACATTCACCGCACCACCCTTCACACGAAATGACACTTCCACCGAAAGAGAAATTCGTGATAGGCATCATCAAAGTAACTTAACCAAAAATATGGGACCCAACAACCGAAGAAGCAAGCCCTCGTTGGGAGCCACAACAAGCCATAGAAGCACCACTTGCGGTGTTGGCGTGGCTTCGTT
This sequence comes from Larix kaempferi, assembly GCA_027924585.1. Classification (NCBI taxonomy): domain Eukaryota; kingdom Viridiplantae; phylum Streptophyta; class Pinopsida; order Pinales; family Pinaceae; genus Larix; species Larix kaempferi. Next base: position 5,803,216 of record BSBM01000474.1, read on the forward strand.
TTCCCATGCCTTCCCAAGACGAGCGTTTCCATCAATACTGCTCATGCGCTACCAAGCAGACACGACAACACACCTCAAGCTGACCACCCTACGAATGACCTGAGGCAAATTTTTAGGTAGACTTGACAAGCAGCGCATTCACCGCACCACCCTTCGCGCGAAACGTACCCACCAATTGAGCACCCGGAAAAAAGACAAGCCAGCGGACGACAAGAACAAGGATCGGTCACGGTTTAACATTTTTCAGTTCAGGTTGGAAGCACAAGGCAGATGGGCGCCCAAGGAGCAGCTCGCATTGGGAGCATGCCGCTGCTCCGGTTGGGAGCACGCCGTAGCTCGGGTTGGGAGCACGCCATAGCTCGCGTTAGAAGCACAAGGTATATGGGCTCCCAAGGAGTAGCTCGCAATGGGAGCACACCGCAGCTTAGGTTGGAAGCACGCCACAGCTCAGGTTGGAAGCACAAGGCAGATGGGCGCCCAAGGAGTAGCTCGCACTGGGAGCACGCCGCATCTCGGGTTGGGATCACGTTGCAGCTTGGGTTGGGAGCACGCCACAGCTCACGTTGGAAGCACAAGGCAGATGGGCGCCCAAGGAGCAGCTCACAATGGGAGCATGCCGTAGCTCGGGTTGGAAGCATGCCACAGCTCGGGTTGGAAGCACAAGGCAGATGGGCACCCAAGGAGCAGCTCGGGTTGGAAGCACGCCATAGCTCGGGTTGGAAGCACAAGGAAGATGGGCGCCCAAGGAGCAACTCGCATTGGGAGCACGCCACAGCTCGGGTTTGAAGCACGCCACAGCTTGGGTTGGAAGCACAAGGCAGATGGGCGCCCAAGGAGCAGCTCCCATTGGGAGCACTCCACAGCTCGGGTTGGAAGCACAAGGCAGAGGGGCGCCGAAGGAGCAGCTCGTAGTGGGAGCACGCCATAGCTCGGGTTGGAAGCACAAGGTAGATGGGCGCCCAAGGAGTAGCTCACATTGGGAGCACGCCACCGCAAGCGCGCCCACCAAGTGAGTGCCCGGCAAAAAGACAAGCCAGCGGAAGACAAGAACGAGGATCGGTCATGGCTTAACATTTTCAGCTCGGGTTGGGTGCACAACGCAGATGAGCACCCAAGGTGCAGCTCACATTGGGAGCATGCCACCGCAAACACGCCCACCAAGTGAGCACTCGGCAAAAATCAAGCCAGCGGAAGACAAGAACGAGGATCGGTCATGGCTTAACATTTTCATCTCGGGTTCGAAGCACAAGGCAGATGGGCGCCCAAGGAGCAGCTCGCATTGAGAGCACGCCACCGCAAGCATGCCCACCAAGTGAGCGCCCATCAAAAAGACAAGCCAGCAAAAATCAAGAATGAGGATTGGTCATGGCTTAACATTTTCAGCTCGGGTTGGAAGCACAAGGGAGATGGGCGCCCAAGGAGTTGCTCGCATTGGGAGCACGCCACAGCTTGGGTTGGAAGCACGCCACAAGCTCAGGTTGGAAGCACAAGGTAGATGGGCACCCAAGAATCAGCTCGCATTGGGAGCACACCACAAGCTCGGGTTGGAAGCATGCAACAACTTGGGTTGGAAGCACAAGGCGCAGCTCGCATTGGGAGCACACCATAGCTCGAGTTGGAAGCACGCCACAGCTCGGGTTGGAAGCACAAGGCAGATGGGCGCCCAAGGAGCAGCTCACATTGGGAGAATGGAAGATGGGAAACCAAGGAGCGGCTCGCGTTGGGAGCATGGCACAAGTGTGCCCAAAGAAACGAGTTCGAATGCCAATGCAAGCATGCCCACCAGGTGAGCGCCCGGCAAAAATACAACGTGGCGGAAGACAAGAACGAGGATCGGTCACGGCTTAACGTTTTCAGCTCGGGCTGGAAGCATGGCACGTGGGCGCCCAAGGAGCGGCTCGCATTGGGAGCACGGCATAAATTCGCTCGAACAAACGAGTCTGAATGCCAATGCAAGCGCACCCACCAAGGGAGCGCACGACAAAAAGACAAGGCAGGGGAAGACAAGAAAGAGGATCGGTCATGGGTAAACGTTTTGAGCTCGGGCTAGAAGCACCGCGCATGGGGGCCCAAGGAGTGGCTCGCATTGGGAGGCCGACACTTGTGCGCCCAAAGAAATGAGTCCGCTGGCAAACGAAAGCGCTCCCACCCAAGGGAGTGCTCGGCAAAAAGAGAAGGCAATGGTGGACAAGAACGAGGATTGGTCACAGCTTAATGTTTTGAGCTCGCCTTGCGAGCCCAGCACAGGTACGCCAAAAGAAACGAGTCCTCCGGCAAATGGAAGTGTGCCCACCCGAGTGAGCGCACGGCAAAAAGACAAGGGAACGGCGGAGAAGAACAAGAATTGGTCATGGCCTAACGTTTTGAGCTTCCCTTGAGAGCCCGGCACATGTGCGCCCAAAGAAACGAGTCCACCTGCAAACGGAAGCGTGCCCGCCCAAGTGAGCGCACAGCAAAAATACAAGGCAACGACGGAGAAGAACAAGAATTGGTCACGGCTTAATGTTTTGAGCTCCCCTTGGGAGCCCGACACATGTGCGCCCAAAGAAACGAGTCCGCCCGCAAACGAAAGTGCACCCACCCAAGTGAGCGTCGGGAAAAAAGACAAGGCAACGGTGGACAAGAACAAGCATTGGTCACGGCTTAACATTTTGAGCTCGCCTTGCGAGCCCGGCACATTTGTTCCCAAGGAAACGAGTCCGCCAACAAACGGAAGCTCGCCCACCCAAGCGAGCGCTCGGAAAAAAGACAAGCCAGCAGCGGACAAGAATAGGAATTGGTCACGACCTAACGTTTTGAGCTCGCCTTGGTAGCCCGGCACATGTGCACCCAAAGAAACGAGTCCGGTGGCAAGCGAAAGCATGCCCACCCAAGTGAGCACCTGGAAAAAAGACAAGGCAACGGTAGACAAGGACAAGCATTGGTCACGGCTTAATGTTTTGAGCTCGCCTTGGGATCTTGGAACATGTGCACCTAAGGAAACGAGTCCGGCGGCAAACAGAAGCGCACCCACCCAAGTGAGCACATGGCAAAAAGACAAGGCAATGGCGGACAAGAACAGGAATTGGTCACAGCCTAACGTTTTGAACTCGCCTTGGGATCCCGACACATGTGTGCCCAAAGAAACGAGTCCAGCGGCAAGCGGAAGCGCCCAGAAAAAGGACAAGGCAATGGCGGACAAGGACAAGCATTGGTCATGGCTTAACGTTTTGAGCTCGCCTCTAGAGCCCGACACATGTGCGCCCAAGGAAATGAGTCTGTTGGCAAACGGAAGAACCCCCACCCAAGTGAGCCCACGGCAACAAGACAAGGCAACGGCGGACAAGAACAAGGATTGGTCACGGATTAAAGTTTTGAGCTCCCCTTGGGAGCCCGACACATGTGCACAAGAACAAACGAGTCCGCCCGCAAATGGAGGCGCGCCCACCTAAGTGGGCGCCCGGAAAAAATACAAGGCAACGGTGGACAAGAACAAGCATTGGTCACGGCTTAAAGTTTTGAGCTCACCTTGCGAGCCCGGCACATGTGCACCCAAGGAAATGAGTCCACCGGCAAATGAAAGCGCACCCACCCAAGTGAGCGCCCGACAAAAGGACAAGGTAATGACGGACAAGAACAAGAATTGGTCACGGCTTAACATTTTGAGCTCGCCTTGGGAGCCCGACACATGTGTGCCCAAAGAAACAAGTCCGGCGGCAAATGGAAGCGCGCCCACCAAGTGAGCACCCGGCAAAAAGACAAGGCGACGACGGACAAGGAGAAGCATTGGTCATGGTTTAACATTTTGAGCTCGCCTTCGGAGCCCAGCACATGTGCGCCCAAGGAAGAAATGAGTCCGCCGGAAAACAGAAGCGCGCCCACCCAAGTGAGCGCCCAGCAAAAGCACAAGGCAACAACGGACAAGAACAAGAATTGGTCACGACTTAACGTTTTGGGCTCGCCTTGGGAACCCGGCACATGTGCGCCCGAAGAAGCGAGTCCACCAGCAAATAGAAGCGCGCCCACCCAAGTGAGCACCCTAGAAAAAGCTAAGGGAACGGCGGACAAGAACAAGAATTGGTCAAGGCTTAACGTTTTTAGCTCACCTTGGGAGCCCGACACACGTGAGTCCAAAGAAAAAACTCCGCTGACAAATGGAAGCGCGCCCACCCAAGCGAGCGGACGGAAACAAGACAAGGCAATGGTGGACAAGAACAAGAATTGGTCACGGCTTAACGTTTTGAGCTCGCCTCGGGAGCTCGGCACACGTGAGCCCAAGGAAACGAGTCCACCGGCAAACGGAAGCGTGCCCACCCAAGTGCACGCCTGGTAAAAACACAGGCCAATGACGGACAAGAACAAGAATCAGCTACGGCTTAACATTTTGAGCTCGCCTTGGGAGCCCGGCACATGTGATCCCAATGAAACGAGTCTGCCGACAAACGGAAGCGCTACCACCCAAGCGAGCACTCTGCAAAAATACACAAGGGAACGCTAGACAAGAACAAGAATTTCTCACGGCTCAACGTTTTGAGGCCGCCTTGGGAGCCCGATGCATGTGCGCCCAAAGAAACGACTCCATCTCTGACAAAGGGAAGCGCACCCACCCAAGTGAGCGTACGGCAACAAGACAAGGCAACGGTGGACAAGAACAAGAATTGGTCACGGCTTAACATTTTGAGCTCGCCTTGGGAGCCCGTCACCTGTGCGCCCAAAGAAACGAGTCCACTGGCAAACGGAAGCGTGTCCACCCAAGTGAGCGTCCGACAAAGAGACAAGTCAATGGCGGACAGGAACAAGGATTGGTCACGGCTTAACGTTTTGAGCCCGCCTTGGGAGCCTGACACATGTGCGCCCAAAGAAATGACTCCGTCTCCGGAAAACGGAAGTGCGCCAACCCAAGTGAGCGCACGACAACAAGACAAGGAAACGGCAGACAAGAACAAGAATTGGTCACGGCTTAGCGTTTTGAGATCGCCTTGCGAGCCCGTCACCTGTGCACCCAAAGAAACGAGTCCCCCGGCAAATGGAAGCGTGCCCACCTAAGTGAGCGCCTGACAAAAAGAAAAGGCAATAGTGGACAGGAATAGGAATTGGTCACGGCTTAACGTTTTGAGCTCTCCCTGGGAGCCTTTCACATGTGCACCCAAAGAAATGAGTCCGCTGACAAATGGATGTGCGCTCGCCCAAGTGATCGCCCGAAAAAGAGACAAGGAAATGGTGGAAAAGAACAAGAATCGATCATGGCTTAACGTTTTGAGCTCGCCTTGGGAGCCCGGCATGCGTGAGCCCAAGGAAATGAGTTCGACGGCCAACGGAAGAGCGCCCACCCAAGTGAGCGCCCGACAAAAAGACAGGCCAATGACGGACAAGAACAAGAACAGGTCACGGCTTAACATTTTGAGCCTGGCACATGTGCACCCAAAGAAACGAGTCCGCCGACAAATGGAATCGCACCCACCCAAGTGAGCGCTCGACAAAAATACAAGCCAACAACAGACAAGAACAAGAATCGGTCACAGCTCAACGTTTTGAGCTCGCCTTGGGATCCTGGCACATGTGCGCCCAAAGAAACGACTCCATCTCCGGTGAACGGAAGTGCGCCCTCCCAAGTGAGCGCCCGGCAAAAAGACAAGGCAACGGCGGACAAGGACAGGCATCGGTGAAGGCTTAACTTTTTGAGCTCGCCTTGGGAGCTCGGCTCATGTGTGCCCAAAGGAGCGAGTCCGCCGGCAAACGTAAGCGCCCCCACCCAAGTGAGCGCCCGGCAAAAAGACAAGGCAATGGAAGATAAGAATAAGAAGCGGTCACGGCCTAGCAATGTTTTGAGCTTGGCTTGGGAGGTTGGCACATTTGCGCCCAAGGACGAGCTCAACTTGGAAGACCGGCGGAGGTGCGCCCAAAGAAACGAGTCCGCCGGCCAAAAGAGAAGGCGACGGAAGATAAGAACAAGAACTAGTCACGTCTTAACAACGTTTTGAGCTCGCCTTGGGAGCCCGGCACATGTGCACCCAAAGAAACGAGTCCACTAACAAATGCAAGTGTGCCCACCAAGTGCGCGCCCGACAAAAAGATAAGGAAGTGGAAGACAAGAACAAGAATCGGTCACGGCTTAACATTTTGAGCTCGCCTTGGGATCCCGTCACATGTGCGCCCAAGGAGGAGCTCGACTTGGGAGTGGATGAGTCAAGTGATGGGTAGCAACCAAGAATAAAGGAATTCCTCAGTGGCCCCTCAGTGGAACCCAGGAATTCCTCAGTGGATATTTAAAGGTCCAAGACCACGGAGAGGTGAAGCGGACAATGGTACTAGTTCGATCGATCCAAGCGGTTCAATTCAATTGAGGTTGGGGCCTGAGGCACATGCAGGGCATGCCCCTCCTCTAGAAGCTCCAGAGGAGGGCGCACTTTCCGGAGAAAGCAGCTCGTGCATAATTCTAGAAGTTCCCTCTGCAACGAGGTGCGGATCCGTAGCACAAGAGGCATGCCACAGTACGTGGAGGTGCTTTTCCTATGGCTGGCCTCATGGGAGGTGCCTGTGTGAAGTCTAAGTTTCTGCCGGGACTTAGACATGTGACAGTCAACCTAGTCTACGAAAGATAGCGTTGCGGTGTGGGTAGGACTGCAGACGGACATCGGTCTTGTGGGGACTCTCTTGGACATGGTTAGCTGAGAGAGAGTGCACCCAGTTGGTTGGAAGATGTTGCGGAAGGACAACGGTATCGTTGCAGGAAAGGTTGCGGACGGACGACAGCATGCCGAAGTGGTTTCCCAGACTAGGATGGACGGTAGGAAGCTGGGAGACTTGCGACGGAGTGCAACAGAGACAGAGTGCAGATGCAGACCGTGGATGCTACTGTGGTAGAGCCTAGACACTGGCCGATTTCCCATCAGTTGATGTTGTGTCTTGAGCTGCCCAGTGTGGCAGGCTCATGGATGAGGTGCCGGGATGTGGCAACCCTCCGATGTTATATGTAAAGTCTCTTTGAACCATGAATATTGCAAAAGGGGTGTTAGGCACGTCCGAGTTTGGAGTGCCACCCTCCTATGCATTTCTCTCTTGCTCTTGTGTTTGGCATGCGTTTACTGTAGGAAGCGCACATCAAGAAAAAAAGGCTAAGTAAGGAACTGTTAAAGAGATGAGGCATGGGTAATCCGTAGGTTAGGTGTGGCCTTCCGGGATGGTTTCACCCCAGGAAGTGCCGCATGGGCTATGTGTCACAGCCACAATTTTTGGCTCATCTCAAGCGACTAACTGTGGTGTGTGGCACTGCCCGGGAACATCTTGAGGGTGATACTAGCTCAAACGTTGCACTGACAGACTAAGCCTAAACCCGCGGAAGCTTTTCAACTTGACACTTTACTTGCTTACTTGTTTAACTCATAAGCACGTTTACGACAACATCAACACTTAGCCAATTATCAGTGAATGCAATACTCAAGTAAAACACGACGCGGGAATAAGTTGGGGTTTCAAAACTGGCCAACCCATTTATCGTTTGTATAATCAATTGTTTACAGCAAGTGGAGTTTCCCTAAAACTCGGCAGAGCTCCGGCATGTTCCAAACCAGCAACACGCCTTACAACAGATATAGAAATTACAAAATGGCAGAGTTGCCCCCTGCTTGGGCGTCCCAACTCCATGAGACCGTCGACTTTTGCAACCCACGTATGCTGCCGAACTGTCTCACCGTGCAACCGGAATGATTGCAGAACCTGCCAAGTTCAAACTCTTCCGCAACCCTGCTGCAACCATATTCTGCTGGAACGGACCGTGTGCGAGAACAGAGCTTGGATTGCCTCCCTAACTCTATGTCTCCTTGCCTTTTCCGAAATTCCTTTCCTGAACGCCCCCTCCTTCGTTTTGGCCTTAAGCTTATATACATGGTGCCGTGTGGGAGGGTGCGGCCCCACCCTAGGCACACCCTTGCTTGGTGCACAAGTCAACCTCCCACCGATGTGCCATTTGAAATGGTCTTGGCCCAAGTCCCTCGCAAATTCGCACGTTTCGGTCCATTTTGTTGGGCGTTGTCCCTTGGATCCCGACCTGAGCTCTCCGTTGTGGCTCCCAACCCGAGCTCCTTTCTTGGATTCCAACCTGAGCTCATTTTGGGGTTGCGAACCCGAGCTTGTTTCTAGGCTGTGAACCCAAGTTCGTTCTTCCGCTGGCGTCTGGTCCACCTTCCCTTCCGCCCATCGCTCTGGCTTGTTGCATCAAGTGCCGGTCCGTTTGGGTGATGCTCCGTGGAGTGTGTGGGCACTTGGCCAATGCACCACTACTCCAACACTTGAGTGTGTCGAACGGTCCAAGGGTGCGCCCCGTTTCTTTCCAGTGTGCAACCGCGCCCCACTCTCGGGCTTGCCATGCACCGAAGTGTTGTGTGGGCGTCTTCAGTGGGAGTGCGCCCAGGCTAGGTCCACGCACACCACTCATCGTTCCGTCTCTGGGTGGCTTTCCTTCCTTGCTAAGTCTCCTTGCAGCCGATCATTGCTTTTCCCAACTGGGCGCCCAAGCCAACCTCTTGGGCGGGAGTGCAAGACTCCCATGCAAGCGTGGGTGTTGTGCGGAAGACGTGGCTGTGACACTATGTGTCAAAGCCACACTTTTTCGCTAGTCACCAGCGTCCAAATGTGGTGTGCGGCACTGCCTGGGAAAGACTTGAGGGCATGGCCAACTCAAGCATCGCACCAGCAGACTATGCCTAACCTGCGGAAACTTTTCAACTTAACAATTGCAACCTCGTTTACTTGTTTATAACAGTTAACATGTTCCTACCACATCCACACTCAGCCAATTTTACACATGCATGAACATCGAGTAAACAACACACACAAGTGTAAGTTGGGGTTGCCAAACCATCAACCCTTAAGCTTTGTATAATCAATCGTTTACAGCAGGTGGATTTTCCCTAGCAGAGCTCTGGCGTGTGCCCAACAAGCAGCACGCCTTACAATAGATATACAAAATACAAAGAGAGAGTTAACCCTTCCAATAGGCGTCTAACTGCTGAAACTGCCCACTGCTGCAAACCCTTGCTGCTGCTGTGGAACTATCTCACTATGCAACCGCACTGTGTGCGAACCTGCCAAATTCTGCACTGTAGCAGCACCTTGCTGCGGCCGGACTTCACTGGAAGAGACTGTGGGGAAGGATAGAGATCACATAGCCTCCCTAGCTCCGAACTTCTCCCTTAGCCGAATTTCCAACTTAGTTGCAGCTACCTTCTTGGCTTCTTTCCTTAGCCTTTTTATATAATGTCGTGTGGGAGGATTCGACCCCACCTTGGGTGCACCCTTGCTTGGAAACCACGTCAACTCTGCACCGACGTACCATCAAACGGCCTCCGATCCGCGATCCGTGCGTCATCGGTCCAAGTATTCCGCAAGCCGTGCGCCTTCGGTCCACTTCCGCAATCAGTGCGCCTTCGGTCCACTTCCGCAAGCTGCACGTCTTCAGTCCGTCCTGACTTCTCGACCAGATCCCATCCCGAGTTTGCATGCTTCCATCCCGAGCTCGCGGGCTTCTGGCAGGGCTTTCATCCTGATTTCAAATGGGCTTCAAACCCGAGCTCGTTTGTCTCCCAACCTGAGCTCGTTTTCCCGGGCTTTCGATAGGAGCTCGTTTCCTGGGCTTCCAACATGAGCACATTTCCCGGGCTCCCAACCCGAGCTCAATGCCCAGCTAACATTTGTGGCGAAGTGTTGCAACACTTGCGCGTTTGCTTCTTGGAGTGTATGTGGGCACTTGCTCCGTCCTGCCACTACTCCCACATCTGTTTGGTCCAAGGGTGTGCCCAGCGCCCCTTCGTCTTGCCGACTTGTCGTTTTGCAACTGTGCCCCACTCTCGGGCTTGCCATGCACCGATGGGTGAGTGTGGCATCATTTGTGGGAGCACTCCCATGCCTGCTCCACGTGCCCCACTGTTTGGTCCATCGCTTGCAACCAAACTTTGTTTTTCCCAAGCCAACCTCTTGGGTGGGAGCGCAAGGCTCCCATACAAGTGTGAGTGTCGTGCCAGAAACGTGGCCGTGACACTATGGGCAACGAAAAAGGTGAGTCATGCCGGTGAGCTTGAGATGGATGGTATCGGAGCTTCGGTTGCCGTGGGAGCATCGAAACCCCAAATTTCCCCGCGACTTCGCGCATTTTGTTTTCCCCGCGGCGTGCGTCGGGAAACCCCAACTTTCCCCGCAACTTAGCCCATTTCTTTTCCCTACGGGGTGCGCCGGGAAACCCCAACTTTCCCTGCGACTTTGCCATTTTTTTTTCCTTGCGGCGTGTGTCGAGAAACCCCAACTTTCGCCACGACTTAGCCCATTTGTTTTTCCCCGCGGCGTGCGCTGGAAAAACCCCAACTTTCCCCGCAACTTTGCCATTTTTTTTCCCACGGTGTGCGCCAGGAAACCCCAACTTTCCACGCAACTTTGCCATTTTTTTTCCCCGCGGCGTGCGCCGGGAAACCCCAACTTTCCCTGCGACTTTGCCATTTTTTTTCCCCGCGGCGTGCACCAGAAAACCCCAACTTTCCTTGCGACTTTGCCATTCTTTTTTCCCCACGGCGTGCCCCGGGAAACCCCAACTTACCCCATGACTTTGCCATTTTTTTTCCCTGTGGCGTGCGCCGGGAAACCCCAACTTTCCCCGCGACGTTGCCATTTTGTTTCCCCGCGGCATGCACCGGGAAACCCCAACTTTCCCCACGACTTTGCCATTCATTTTTCCCTGCGGCGTGCGTCGGGAAACCCATCCTTTCCCTGCGACTTTGCCATTCTTTTTTCCCCGCGTCGTGCGCCGGGAAACCCCAAATTTCCCCGCGACTTAGCCCATTTTATTTTCCCCGTGGCGTGCGCCGGGAAACCCCAACTTTCCCTACGACTTTGCCATTCTTTTTTCCCCGCGGCATGCGCCGGGAAACCCCAACCTTCCCTACGACTTAGTCCATTTTCTTTTCCCCGCAGCGTGCGCCGGGAAACCCCAACTTTCCCCGCGACTTTGCCATTTTTTTTCCCCGCTGCATGCGCCGGGAAACCCCAACTTTCCCCACGACTTTGCCATTTTGTTTTTCCCCGCGGCGTGCGTCGGGAAACCCCAACTTTCCCCACAACTTAGCCCATTTTTTTCCCCGCGGCATGCATCGGGAAACCCCAACTTTCCCCGCGACTTATCCCATTTTTTTTCCCCGCGTCGTGCGTCGGGAAACCCCAACTTTCCCTGCAACTTAGCCCATTTTTTTTTCCCCGCGGCGTGCACCGGGAAACCTCAACTTTCCTCGCGACTTAGCCCATTTTTTTTCCCCGCGGCGTGCGCCGGGAAACCGCAACTTTCCCTACGACTTAGCCCATTTTTTTTTCCCTACGGCTTGCGCCGGGAAACCCCAACTTTCCCCGCGACTTTGCCATTTTTTTTTCCCCGCGGTGTGCGCCGGGAAACCCCAACTTCCCCCGTGACTTAGCCGATTTTTTTTCCCCGTGGCGTGCGCCGGGAAACCCCAACTTTCCCCGCGACTTTGCCATTTTTTTTCCCCGCGGCGTGCGCCGGGAAAACCCAACTTTCCCTGCGACTTTGCCAGTTTTTTTCCCCGCGGTGGGCGCCGGGAAACCCCAATTTCCCCTGCGACTTAGCCAAATTTTTTTTTCCCTTCCGCGCTCCAGGAAACCCCAACTTCCCCTGTGACTTAGCCAATTTTTTTTCCCCCTTCCGCGCGTCGGGAAACCTCAACTTCCCCTCTTCGATCATAATCCGACACACGATAGCTTCGCGCCAGTGGCTTTTCAACCAAGCGCGATGACCAATTGTGTGAATCAACGGTTCCTCTCGTACTAAGTTGAATTACTATTGTGATGCAGTTCATCAGTAGGGTAAAACTAACCTGTCTCACGATGATCTAAACCCAGCTCACGTTCCCTATTGGTGGGTGAACAATCCAACACTTGGTGAATTATGCTTCACAATGATAGGAAGATCCGACATCGAAGGATCAAAAAGCAACATCGTTATGAACGCTTGGCTGCCACAAGCCAGTTATCCTTGTGGTAACTTTTCTGACACCTCTAGCTTCAAATTCCAAAAGTCTAAAGGATCGATAGGCCACGCTTTCACGGTTTGTATTCGTACTGAAAATCAAAATCAAATGAGCTTTTACCATTTTGTTCCACACGAGATTTCTGTTCTTGTTGAGCTCATCTTAGGACACTTGTGTTATCTTTTAACAGATGTGCCGCCCCATCCAAACTCCCCACCTGACAATGTCTTCCGCCCGAATCGACCCGCAGATGTGTGCCTTAAGGCCAAAAAAAGGGGCAATGCCCTATCTCTGCCCCACGGAATAAGTAAAATAACGTTAAAAGTAGTGGTATTTCACTTGTGCCATAAACGGCTCCCACTTATTCTACACCTCTCAAGTCATTTCACAAAGTCAGACTAGATTCAAGCTCAACAAGGTCTTCTTTCCCCGCTGATTCTACCAAGTCCATTCCCTTGGCTGTGGTTTCTCTAGATAGTAGATAGAGACAGTGGGAATCTCGTTAATCCATTCATGCGCATCACTAATTAGATGACAAGGCATTTGGCTACCTTAAGAGAGTCATAGTTACTCCCGTTGTTTACCCGTGCTTGCTTGAATTTATTCACTTTGACATTCAGAGCACTGGGCAGAAATCACATCGCATCAGCATCTGCAGGGACCATCGCAATGCTTTGTTTTAATTAAACAGTCGGATTCCCCTTGTCCATACCAGTTCTGAGTCGATTGTTCACCGCCTAGGGAACGTCCCACAAGGGGAGATTCTACGCAAGTAGCCCTACAGGCACGCGACTGCCTGCCCTCACCGCGAGTGCAGCTCGTGCAGACTGCCGACAACCCACAGGTTGGAGACGCAAACCCCTAGGCCCATCCCTCAGAGCCAATCCTTTTCCCGAAGTTATGGATCCATTTTGCCGACTTCCCTTACCTACATTGTTCTATTGACCAGAGGCTGTTCACCTTGGAGACCTGATGTGGTTATGAGTACGACCAGGCATGAACGATACTCGGTCCTCCAGATTTTCAAGGGCCATCGAGGGTGCCCCAGACACCGCAAGACGTGTGGTGCTCTTCTAGCTGCTAGACCCTATCTACGGTTGAACCGATTTCAGGGTGGGCAAGTTGTTAAAAAGAAAAGATAACTCTTCCCAGGGCCCCTGACGACATCTCTGGATTTCCTAACGTCGTCGTCCACCGCCATGTCCCGGTTCAGGAATATTAACCCGATTCCCTTTCGATGTTCGTGCATAGTGTGCCCTTGATATAGGGTTTCCCCATCTCTTATGATCGACTAACCCATGTCCAATGGTTGTTCACATGGAACCTTTCCCCACTTCAATCTTCAAAGTTCTCATTTGAATATTTGCTACTACCACCAGGATCTGCATCGAGGGCTAGTCTACCTAGGCTCACACCCAAGGTTTCTCAACAACCCCTGCATCCTCCTACTCATCAAAGCCTAGCAATTTCTCTAACGGTCGAGTGTAGGTCGCACGCTTCAGCACCATCCATTTTCGGGGATAGTTGATTCGGCAGGTGAGTTGTTGCACACTCCTTAGTGGATTTCGACTTCCATGACCACCGTCCTGCTGTCTTAATCAACCAACACCCTTTGTGGGATCTAGGTTAGCGCATAGTTTGGCACCGTAACTCGACTTTCGATTCATCCTGCATCGCCAGTTCTACTTACCAAAAATGGCCCACTTGGAGCTCTCGATTCCATGGCACGGCTCAATGGAGTAGCTGCACTGTCTTACCTATTTAAAGTTTGAGGATAGGTCGAGGGTGTTACGCCCCCGATGCTGCTAATAATTTTCTTTACCCGATAAAACTCGCACATGAGCTCCATTTATCCTGAGGGAAACTTCGGAGGAAACTAGCTACTAGATGGTTCGATTAGTCTTTCGCCCCTATACCCAAGTAAGACGAACGATTTGCACGTCAGTATCACTCCTGGCCTCCACCAGAGTTTCCTCTAGCTTCACCCTGTTGAGGCATAGTTCACCATCTTTCGGGTCCCAACAGGTGTGCTCGCACTTGAACCCTTCACAAAATCTCAAGGTTAGTCGGCGGTGCACCCCCCGCAATGGGGGGCTCTCGCCAGTCAGCTTCCTTGCACCTCACGGGTTTACAAACCCACCGACTTGCACACATGTTAGACTCCTTGGTCTGTGTTTCAAGATGGGTCGAATAGAAAGCCCACCAACCAACACCGCGAGCATGCAGGTGCACAATGGCCCGCCCATTGGGCACATGCTTCATTCCTCGACCACCACAACAGTGAAACAATAGGCAGGAACCCACCCGCACTTGTGCCAATGCAACGGCCTATGCAGGTTTGCACCTCGAGTCGAGCGGCAAACCAACTTTTCAGCTGTTCTGCATTCGACCGAGGCACATCACCGGCCTCCATCCGCTTCCCTCCCGACAATTTCAAGCACTCTTTAACTCTCTTTTCAAATTCTTTTTCATCTTTCCCTCGTGGTACTTGTTCGCTATCGGTCTCTCGCTCATATTTATAATTGGACAGAATTTACCACCCAATTAGGGCTGCATTCCCAAACAACCTGACTCGCCAACAACGCCTCGTGGTGCGGAAGGATCCAGGCCCGACAGGGCTGTCAGCCTCTCAGGCGCCCCCTTCTAGGGGACTTGGGGCCAGTCCGCCGCTAAGGACGCTTCTACATACTACAATTCAGGTAGCGCTGCCACCCGATTTTCATGTTGGGATCTTCCCGGTTCGCTCGCCGTTACTAGGGGAATCCTTGTAAGTTTCTTTTCCTCCGCTTAATTATATGCTTAAAATCAGCGGGTGTTCTCTGTTGGTAGAATTTTTCCCTACGGATAAGTCAAAATTCTCTTAACTTAAAGAAGATTCCTAACTGACTCTAAGGTAAGAACAAAACAAAACAAATGCTACCTTGAAATTCCTGAACTAACTTTCACAACAAGATTACATGCATTCAGAAACGATGAAGGATATGACTCACCTTTCGATCTGACGTTTGTCCCGCTTCTAGCTCTTGATCCAAAAGCTCCAATGTAGAACCTGTTGAAATCAAACAAGGAACAAGCATACAAGCTTCCAAATACCTTGAAGTAAAGATTAGATTCAAATCTAGACTAGATACATTCCATGTCAAGAACTTATGCAATACACATGAAATGGGAAAAACAAGACAAGTTATCTTTATTACAAACTTGAAGAATGCTTACAAAGGTTGCTTGATGTCCAAGCCAATCCTCCAGCTCCAAATGCTTCCTCCTCTAGCTATCTCCACAAGGCTGCAAGATCATAAGTTTGATACTTCTAAGAGTCCCTCCCCCTTTCCCATGGAATGCCTCTCTTTTATAGTGTATGGTAGGGTTAACCAACAAGAGAGATGGGTGGATCTTGGGAGAACATAGTGGATCAGGGTTTCTAATCACAAAAAATGAGTTAGGATCGAATCAGGGACCCCAATCCTCCAATATCTCTCGAAAATCCAAAATCCCACAAGCCATGGCAAAAATGCTATAAAAAGAGTACCGCGCCCAGTAATTTGAGCATAACGCGGTAGTACCATGTGGAAGGGACAAAGCATAGCGCGGTAGTGTGTACTACCACGCTTCTAGGACATAGCAAAATGCAGTACTTAGGGTAAAAGCAGTCTCAGCTAGGTGAAAACTTGTCAGGGTAAGTTTTCCTTCAAGGTTCACTCATCATTTGTCTATTCTGGGTGGTTTAAAGCAGTAGGGGAAGTGTCGTCAACTCTTTTTGTGGTGAAGATGCAACACTGTGGAATATGGAGGTATAACAGATGCCCCCTAAAATGTGAGGTCATAAGGGACTGATGGCTGAAAGACTTTACAAATATTGTGCAGAGATAGCATTGAGGAGAGCGACAAGGAGCCGAAACAGAAACAAGATGTTAGATATACCACCAAGGCGGGCATCCCCATGCTCGGAAACAAATGACTCAAAGCATGGCTGCCGACCAATACATTGCAGATCCATGAGCACTGAGATGATATAGACTGTGGACAGATCATGGCTACTATGAACAAGCGTATATCCATGAGACAGTAATAACACAGCCATGACCAATACAAAGGACATCTCAATCGCAACCTAGACACAATCAAGATACAAAGGTGCGCCCAGGGTCTTCTACCCGATCGCAAACGATACAAATCTATCCATGTGATTACAAAGTGTTGAAGTCGAACATGGTAGAAACCATTTGATTACCGGTCAATGATGTGAACCGTTAACAAATGCGAGGGAAATCACCAATGATGACGATGATTCCCAAGGTATCTGAAGTACATCTCAACGAAATGCGAATGGATGAGTTGATGTCGACCATTCGAGATATTGTTCGATCAGAGGTCAGTGATGTGAACCTACTGTCGAACACGAGGAAACCTGCCATTGAGGCATGCAGGTACCAAGGTACTAATGGTTGATCTCTAAGTCTAATTCCTTTATAGTGATTTGACGTCGACGGGAATAGACTTGTCGAAGGTGGGCCATAATGATTCCCACATCATCGACACAAAATCGGAACGAACGATAAGATGATGAAACAATGGAGTATGCACTGACACAGCGGAGGCCTGATACAATGAACGACTCTCAACAATGCAACCCTTTGAACATATAACGGCATGTAATAGGACTTGGTAGCAAGGATTATTGATAGCAGAGGATAGACACCGAATGAGTAGGCTCGTGGCCAGGGAGACGACTCAGGATGATGACCATAACTCAGTGAAAAATAGATACCCAGTATAGACAAGGGATAGACACATGCCATGTTCAAAGGTAACAACTGACAAGTTGCCAAAATAAACTTGACTTGTTCCCCATATTCCCCCGACATGATAGACGAGTACCTCTTTGTTGTTTTTCGAGCTTGAAGAGGATAACAGATGCTCGGTGTAGCTCATCTCATAGATGAGTCCAATCTCACATGTTTTACGAACCTAAGAAAGGAGGGGTTCGTCCCAAAGTGGGCCCTTCGATGTTAAATTTTAACGAGTCCAAGGAAGGAAAACTCGGTATTTTTTCGCATTTAGAGAGCCTGAAAAACTTAAAGGAGGCTCCTCAATGTATTTTTTCATAAATTTAGTCCCTCGATCCCGAAAAAGTGTAAAACAATTCCCGAGAGAACTCTCCCAGTCGAAATTGACTGAGGTATACCTTTCTCGTAAATAGTCTAGACGAGCCGAAAAAGGGGTAACCTATCACCAAACAGATGACCTTTCAAATACTTTTACAAGTGTGAAAGAGTCAAGATCACTTGGAAATCTTTTCAATTTTAGGGAGTCTAAATAGAGCTTAACTATGGACTCCAATGGTCTTTTTCTTAATTTTTTAATTATTCTGGCCCGAAAAGAGAATAAAATACAACCAAGATAGTACTTTCCTCATTGTTTAACGAGTATGAGTAAAGCTAACCATACTCAACACCATTTACTTGAGTTTGACAAGCACGACAAGGGTGTAAAAGCGCTTGGAATCTTTTTCTAGTTTTAAATCCAGAGCACGAAAAAGATAAAGTAGGCTCAAAATGAAGGTCAAATAATGAATAGACGCCAGTGCTCATAAAACCAGATATTAGTAATGTGAAATGAGTTTTATTTTAACTAGATAAAATAATGATTAAAAAATGAGTGAAAAAGCTATATAAAGGATGGGTAAAAGTAGGAAGTTACCATTTCACTTGTGTTTTTACCCAAAGAGGAGATTTTACCCATTTGAGGAGCAAAAACTTCAAGGATCCATATCTGGAGTTTCAGGGCACTGTTTCAACAACCGTCTGTGCCAGGTAAGAGTTTTCAAGTTCCTCTTTCTTTTCATGTATGAATAACTTGCTTTCAGTAGGAAAAAATGATTTTTTGGGCAAGCCCTATTCAGCAAAAAACGCCCTCCATAGTACCGCGTGGGCTCCAAATCAGGAAATGCGGTACTGTTCGACAGTACCACGCTATAGCGTTAAATAGAAACACGGTACTGTGTAGTACCACATGGTAATATTTGGTCCAGGCGCGATGAAGATGAAATCTAAGATGAAAAAATCAATTTTTCTCAAAATTTTTGATGAAACCAAGTTGTTAAATGATTACTGAAAGTTTGTCCTGACCTTTTGCAGGAGTTTGCAATTTGTTTGGATCAAAATGGTTAGTTGGAAAGAAAGAGAGCATGAAGTAGATGATTTGGCAGCCGAAAATGACCTACCGACCGTGACTGCATTGTGAGAATGTGGTTTTTTAAAAAAATTTAAGACCAAAGGCATTCGTCAGCAAGCCAAACTTCTCACCCATCTTATTCAATTGTGGGACCTTGACATTTAAGCTTTCCAAGTGGGAGAGCACACCCTCGAGATTGAACTCGAGGATATTTATTTCCTCACCGGCCTCTCAAAAAGAGGAGCCCGGGTGAATTTCATTGGATACACAGCCTCGGAGGCGAGCACAGATGCATTGATGGCTCGGTATTGCCGTCAGGGTTCGAGTAAGAAAAGTGTCAAGGTGGTAATCAAAGATGTTATACAACTCCCTGTAAAAACCGTATTATTCACCATCACACGTACAGTAGGGAGCATGGGTCCCCATCAGGCATCTCGTACACAAATGAGTCTCGCAGTGGATTGTATGGCGGAAACAGTATTCAACTGGTGTGAGGCGGTGTTGGCCAACCTCAAAGAACAAGTGCACAAGTGTAGGGTTGGAGAGAATTCCCAATTTGGTTATGGGAGCATCTTGGTCACCTTCTTTTTGGCGAGGGTGCCATTGTTGCACCTACAGATATATATGCCCCCCCGTCCACCTACCGAGCCATGGATGGCTCGATGGAGTGATTATGCAGGACGTCTCGGGGGACCTCAGCGCTTGGCCTTTGGTGAGGATTTCTTCTCCTGGCTCGAGGAACAGATAGTGATGATCGATGACTACCCCTATGCAGGGGTGGACTTCCGCGAGGACATCGACTTGGCACTGCCCGAAGACAAAGATTGGGACAACTCAGCTATGACCTTCATGGATATATATATATATATATTTTTAATATATAATTTTTATTGCTTTTTAGAATGTGTAAAAGACTTCTAATGTATGTTCGTATGCATATCGCAGATCGTGGACCATAGAGACTGGCTGGGTACTCGCCATTACGTCGCAGTGGTCTTGATCGCCAAGCTGCTCCAGATAAGGAGGAGGATGAAGATGAAGCAGGAGGCATACGGATATAGAGAGGAACTTACAGGGCTTAACTCATGGTATCCCTGCTATGAGGATGGATGACGTCCCTTTGCATTTCCAGCGGCATACTGTAGGTGTGCCTAGTCGTATTGGCCGACTTCTTCGTAGGGTGGCTCAAGCTGTAGTGTGTTATCACCAGCAGCGTGAGGAATCTAATGAGGGACATGATAGATCTCCCAGATCTCCTTAGATGGTCTATTTTGTCTTTTGCGGCATGTATATGATATGTAGGCTTTGAGAGCCAAATTTTTGTATGGGATTTGGTCCCAAATTTTGTCTGACACAAACTCTATGTATTTGGAAAAACACTCTTATATACAGTGATATGGACCTATTTTCATGATCTATTTATTTACAATGACTTGTGCATTTTATTTTTTATGATGTATTCTTATGTATGGGCAAGATGCCAATCCAAAATGTAATTAGCCAATGAATCAGCTATACAATTGAATTCTCTTGGTACGTGTTGATATGAAATGAAATTAAAAGAAAATTCCAAGAGGCGTACCCTCCGAAATAAATGAAGCAGGATAGGATCACGAACTGTGTAAACACGATTCAGATGCGAAACCACGAGCTGGGAGTCTAAAAAGACTGATAGGGAGTCAATTCTGAGTGAAGCAACCTCTGTCAAGAGTCCGATGACTGCATGGTACTCTGCAATATTGTTGGTTGCAGGACCCAAACAATTGGATCCTGAAGATATCAACTCGCCAGTGGGAGAATAGAATACCCATGCTGCGGAAGTGAGATTCCAGGTATTCCGGCTTGCACCATCGGCGAATCCGAAGTAGGCAGACATTTGCACATAAAATCATGAGTCAAAGTAAGAGTGGATACATGAGGTCCATGCACACACCAAAAAATGAGTAAAAGAAAACTAAGTACATTATGTACAAAAATTAACCCACGTAGGGCAACCTTACGCGTAGAAGCGTTTGAGGTATAGCCCATTGCGGGGCCGAGCCAATGGCATACCATCACAATTGATTAGTTCATAGGCTCTTTTTTCCAAGACACGTTTTACAAAATGGACGTGAAACTTGGTGGTGTTATGACGACCCAAACCATGCAAATGAGAATGAATCAAAATAAGCCTTGTCTTCGATGAAGCCTAGCTATGGAAGAGAGAGAGTTCTTCGATCATAAATGCATGAAATTTTTCACAAGCAATAAAAATCCAAAAAAAAAAAAAAAAATTGTTTTCTTTTTGTAAATAGAGCCAAACTGAAATAAACACTCTTTTTAATTCATTGATCCTACAACTAAGATGCTTCAAATGTGAGAATTTATGTGGCACATTCAATGGTTCATTTCCTAATGCACAATACTACTGCTAGACTTTTTCAATTCAAACAACATAATTGTTCTCAAGTGATAATTTTTTAATTACTGAAAATGATGGAAACAATGTGACTGTAAAAGCTACAAGGTTCAGTAAAGGAGAACAGTAGTGATGGGTTGGTTGTGGTGAAAAAATCAAGCCAATGCAATCAAAGTGAAGGGGTGACCCTATGTGCCAAAAATGCCACTAATTCACACAACAATCAAGCTCACAAACAAGCAATAAAAACACCACACAGACTGTAAAATGGACAGAATGGTAACAGGGAACAACAAACACTACCTAAGGCAGAGAAAGACTCAGGAAACCAAGCAGGGAGAAAAAAACAATTTACAGTGTGTAGACACTACCGCGTGGCAGAATGAGGCTTTAGCGTGGTACTTCTAAACTACCGCTCTGGTACTAACTCAAAAGACGCGATACTACCGTGTTGTAATTAGTGCAGAGGGAGCGGTACTGTGGCAAAGTGTGAAAAAGCACAAGTTTTGAAAAGGAAGATGCAATTTTCAGGGTGTCTGCAAACCCAAGGGACTCAGTGATCACACAGGGAGAAAAAAAAAACAGAGAGGAGGGGTGAATAAAGGTCAAAAAGACCAAAATTCAAAACTAGTTTGAAGAGCAATAAAAAAAATCACAATCAAAAGATGGATGACAGTGAATTGAATCAATCAAACTGAAATCAAACCAGCGGAGTTGCCATTCTTGTTGGTAGAGATTTTCCCTACGAATAAGTCAAAATTCTCTTAACTTAAAGCAGATTCCTAACTGACTCTAAGGTAAGAAAAAAACAAAACAAATGCTACCTTGAAATTCCTGAACTAACTTTCACAACAAGATTACATGCATTCAGAAATGATGAAAGATATGACTCACCTTTCGATATGACGTTTGTCCCGCTTCTAGCTCTTGATCCAAAAACTCCAATGTAGAACGTATTGAAATCAAATAAGGAACAAGCATACAAGCTTCCAAATACCTTGAAGTAAAGATTAGATTCAAATCTAGACTAGATACATTCCATGTCAAGAACTTATGCAATACACATGAAATGGGAAAAACAAGACAAGTTATCTTTATTACAAACTTGAAGAATGCTTACAAAGGTTGCTTGATGTCCAAGCCAATCCTCCAGCTCCTAGTGCTTCCTCCTCTAGCTATCTCCACAAGGTTGCAAGATCATAAGTTTGATACTTCTAAGAGTCCCTCCCCCTTTCCCATGGAATGCCTCTCTTTTATAGTGTATGGTAGGGTTAACCAACAAGAGAGATGGGTGGATCTTGGGAGAACTTAGTGGATCAGGGTTTCTAATCACAGAAAATGAGTCAGGATCGAATTAGGGACCCCAATCCTCCAATATCTCTCGAAAATCCAAAATCCCACAAGCCATGGCAAAAAGGCTATAAAAAGAGTACCGCACCCAGTAATCTGAGCATAACGCGGTAGTACCGCGCGGAAGGGACAAAGCATAGCGCGGTAGTGTGTAATACCGTGCTTCTAGGATAGAGAAAAACGTGGTACTTAGCGTAAAAGCAGTCTCAGCTAGGTGAAAACTTGTCAGGGTAAGTTTGCCTTCAAGGTTCACTCATCATTTGTCTCTTCTAGGTGGTTTAAAGCAGTAGGGGAAGTGTCGTCAACTCTTTTTGTGGTGAAGATGCGACACTATGGAATATGGAGGTATAACATTCTCACCTCAGCTGGGGTCGCACAATGGAGGAGCCCAACCTATCCATCCAAACAGAAGGATAGTGGGCAAGCCAAGTTCTAGCAATGCCGCACCTTCCCTGCACCGATTCTCACCCCCTCCAAGAGGACAAAGGCCACTGCTATTCCATGCAAGGAAATGGACATCGCATGCATTTAAGCCGATCACGCCATGTAGAGCCCATAAAACCATCTCTGGTCCTCCCCCTACCTTGAGGGGGAGCGGGTTTGTTGGATGCGACACCCAGACAAACATGCCCTCGACCGAGGTCTCGGGTGCAAATTGCATTCAAAATCTCGATGATTCATAGGATTCTGCAATTCACACTAAGTATCGCATTTCGCTACGTTATTCATCGTAACGAGAGCCGAGATATCCATTTCCGAGAGTCATTTCTCTTATATATTATCGACAAAGCCCCCCTCCCACCCGGCGGAGTGCAACTACGACCAAATAGAAAATCCCACGATGCATACGGTGCATCTATATCACGGCCCAAGGGACAACGAGCCTCGTGCAAGACAAAGCACAAGCACACGAGGAGGGATGGGGTATGGGTTTCGTCACAAACATCAACCACAAATCAAAAGGGGGCCATGCAAGGAGCGATCAAGGAGGGGACTAGGGTGGCCAACCCAATAGCTTGCGCTGTGTTTCATCTAATCCATCAATCGCCTCTTTCGTAATTTCCCCGTTCGGCAAGGGAAAGGAAAAATGAGGGAGGACACGTTGCTACCAAACATAAGGGGAAACCATTGGCACTACAAAAGACTCAAGGTTTCCTCCAAGGAGAATGCCTACACCTCTTGCAGATCAACAGCGACAACAAGCAATGCCAACAAAGTCGGATCCATGGGGAGGGTCCGTTGGGCCCTGATGCCGAAATTCACCAAGGGAAATTGTGAGAGGTGGATGGGAGGAGGACTAGGGTGGCCATCCCGGTGGGTTTCCCTGCATTTTCATCCTCCGTCCAACAACCACACCCTCCGATTTAATCCCTCACGAAAAGTCAGGCAAACGGGGCACAAGGTTCCCTTACCTAGAGCCAACGACAGAAGGAAAGCTCACCGCACTGGCTGCAAAGGCATGCTAACTCTGGCCAAAGCACATGGGATCATCCCTTGATGGTTTTTAACAGTGCAGAGCCCCTGACGGTGGCCCATTATAGAAAGAGCATAACAAGCACAACCATCACAACAGATATGCCTTGCGGAAAGGTCCGTTGGGAGAGGCCACATGATGCAAGGCCCTTGGAAATCTCGAGGCAAGAACATGAGCAAAACAACAACCAAAGGGGCATCTGAGTTGGCTACATGGCGAGCACCCACCGAATGGTTGCACATCCTATAACCACTTTCCCGTTAAGGACAGGATTGGCACCCATCAACAAAGTCAGGCTGGAGAAGCCTTGAAATCAACCACTGGAGGAAGGAGTTAAGGATAGTCATCAACACCCCGAGAGTGGAGATGCACATCCGCGTCGAAACACCCAACGGGTGAGAGGATGCAAGTGGCTAACCAACGGTGACCGATGCCCAACAACCCAAAGCCGCGGAGTGGAAAACTCTCGCATGGCAGGCCACACTCCAGAGGAACAACAGAGCTAGATGCAACAATGTTCAAACACCCGCACGGTCTTCGAGCACAAACATCCAACAAAGGTGGCATGCACATGCACAATGAACCCCCCACGTGGATGCCCTGCAGCCAAATGGATGATAGCAAAAGCAAACGAAGCAGACCGTAAAATGGGGACAATCAAGCCCTACTTTCAATGATCCTACCGCATGTTCACCTACGGTAACCTTGTTACGACTTCTCCTTCCTCTAAATGATAAGGTTCAGGGAACTTCTCACGACGTCGTTGGTAGTGATCTGCCGTCGTCGACGCGATCTGAACACTTCACTGGATCATTCAATCGGTAGGAGCAACGGGCAGTGTGTACAAAGGGCAGGGATGTATTCAACACGAGCTGATGACATGCGCTTACTAGGAATCCCTCGTTGAGGACCAATAATTGCAATGGTCTATCCCCATCACGATGCAATTTGAGAAGATTTCCTAGCCCTCTCGAACCAGGGAGAAAAACTCGTTGACTGCATTAGTGTAGCGCGCATGCAGCCCAGAACATCTAAGGGCATCATAGACCTGTTATTGCTATAGTCCCTCTAAGAAGATGGCCGCGAAGGGGAACCTCTGCGTAGATAGTTAGCAGGCTGAGGTCTCGTTCGTTATCGAGATTAATCAGACAAATCGCTCCACCAACTAAGAACGACCATGCACCACCACCCATAGAATCAAGAAAGAGCTCTCAATCTGTCAATCCTTACTATGTCTGGACCTGGTAGGTTTTCCCATGTTGAGTCAAATTAAGCCGCAGGCTCCACTCCTGGTGGTGCCCTTCTGTCAATTCCTTTAGGTTTCATCCTTGTGACCATACTCCCCCCATAACCCAAACACTCTAATTTCTCAGAATCTGCTGGCGGAGTCCTTAGAGCAACATCCGCCGATCCCTGGTCGGCATCGTTTATGGTTGAGACTAGGACGGTATCTGATCATTTTTGAGACCCCAACTTTCATTCTTGATTAATGAAAACATCCTTGGAAAATGCTTTCGCAGTGGTTCGTCTTTCATAAATCCAAGAATTTCACCTCTGACAATGAAATACGAATGCCCCTGACAGTCCCTATTAATCATTACTCCGGTCTCGAAGGCCAACACAATAGGACTAGACTCCTATCACGTTATTCCATGCTAATGTATTTAGAGCATAAGCTTGCTTTGAGCAGTCTAATTTTTTCAAAGTAACAACGCCAGAACCATGACCCAGCCAATTAAGGCCAGGAGTGCGCCGCCGACAAAAGGGATGGAAGGGCAGGTGCACACCGAATAGGCGGACCGACCTTTACGACCCAAGATCCAACTACGAGCTTTTTAATTGCAACAACTTAAATATACGCTATTGGAGATGGAATTATCGTGGCTGTTGGCACTAGACTTGCCCTCCAATGGATCCTCATTAAGGGATTTAGATTGTACTCATTCCAATTACCA
The DNA here is from genome assembly GCA_027924585.1 of Larix kaempferi. Taxonomy (NCBI): domain Eukaryota; kingdom Viridiplantae; phylum Streptophyta; class Pinopsida; order Pinales; family Pinaceae; genus Larix; species Larix kaempferi. The sequence continues at coordinate 5,828,569 of BSBM01000474.1, forward strand.
GACTCGATGAGCCCAGTATTGTTATTTATTATCACTACCTCCCCATGTCAGGATTGGGTAATTTTCACGCATGCTGCCTTCCTTGGATATGGTAGCCGTTTCTCAGGCTCCCTCTCTGGAATTGAACCCTAATTCTCTGTCAGCCGTTACCACCATGGTAGGCCTTGATCCTACCATCGAAAGTTGATAGGGCAGAAATTTGAATGAATCATCGCCAGCACAAGGGCTGTGCGATCCATCGAGTTATCATGATTCACCGGAGAAGCGGGCAAGCCCGCGCCGGCCTTTTATCTAATAAATGCATCCCTTCCGTGAAGTCAAGACTTGGTGCACGTATTAGCTCTAGAATTACTACGGTTATCCGAGTAGTAAGGTACCATCAAAGAAACTATAATTGATTTAATGAGCCATCCGTAGTTTCACAGTCTGAATTAGTTCATACTTAGACATCCATGGCTTAGTCTTTGAGACAAGCATATGACTACTGGCAGGATCAACCAAGTAGCATCCTAGGACTTCAAGGCACCCAAGGGCCCTCTATGGAGAGCACACTCGGAGCGCCCATCCACGATAGGAGATGAATTCCAACATACGTATAAGCTTCATTTTGTTCCTTGCAACCTTGCAAATGCCGATGAGCGAGGCAAGTGGAAATACCATCGGGGGAGAAACCAAAGGGAAAAGGCCAACCGTATCGGGAACAACCGAAAGTGAACGGGGAATGCCCTCCACCCTTGAAACCCCTGGCACAAAGGCATAAGCCTATGTGGTTCTCCCGCCACGTATGCTGATGCAAGGCATCGCTAAAAGTAATTTCGGACAGAGCCCGAATGCCATGATAAAAGAAGGCGAGAACATTACCAATCTATCCAGCAAGAGCAAGAGCAAAGCTAGCCACCGTATCGGGAACAACCGAAAGAAGAGCATGAATGAATGAGCATAGCCCTTCACCTTCGAAACCCCTGGCACTAAGGAATAAGCCTATGCGGTTTTCCCGCCACGTATGCTGATGCAAGGTGTCACTAAAAGTAATCTATCTTTAGCGGGCCAGCCGGAGACCTGACCACTACGGCAGAGCCCGAATGGCATTGGAAAAGAAGGCGAGAACATTACCAACACGTCAAAAATATTCGTGGAAACCTTCGACATGCAAGCATCAATCTTCTGCTCACCGAGGAAATGATGTGGGTTTTCTCTGGGAACCAAAATCGGGGACAACCCAAAGAAGAGCATGAATGAACGAGCAAGGCCCTCCACCTTCGAAACCCTTGGCACTAAGGCATGAGCCTATGTGGTTCTGCCGCGACGTATGCTGATGCAAGGAATCACTCAAAGTAATTTATCTTTAGCGGGCCAGCCGGAGACCTGACCACTGCGGCAGAGCCCGAATGCCATTGGAAAAGAAGGCGAGAACATTACCAACACGTCCAACATATTCGCGGCAACCTTCGACATGCAAGCATCAATCTTCTGTCCACAGAGGAAATGATGGGGGTTTTCTCTGGGAACAAAATCCAACAACAACAAAGCCAGTTACGAGTCGAAATATATCCAGAACAAAGTCGATACAAGCAGCCCTCCACCTTTCAAGCCGCGCATCGAGGTAAATGAGGGAAGTTTGTCACCTGTGGAAATCTCCATGCGAAGGCAAGAGATGGTGAGAGCGTTCCACCTCGCACCTCTAGTCAGAACAATCCTCCTCGAACAAGCCAGCTTCTTCGTCTTTCCATGGGAAATATGCATCAGCCCAAAATCGAAACACTCGACAACGGCACTGCTACGGATGCAGGGACATCAGTCACACCAATCTGGGCATGCTGCGGATGCACCTTTCTGAGCGCACCTCTGGGCGCACTCCTCAACACTACGGAACCGTCCCCTCCCGAATGTGGACCGAGCGCACTTTTGGGTGTCAACTTCCTGGACACGGCTCAACAGACCACGTCACAACTAGCCGTGGACCAAAACTGCCTTGTGCACCATTCTGGACGCACACCTGCGGAACGCGTCACAACACTCCGCGAACCGGGTGCACTGTCAAAACTGCCAAGACATGCGGAAGTTCCCCATCACCTGGGCGCACTTCATAACCTGTTGAAACCCCAACAAGTCGAAACCAAATGTCTCTGCAGAGCTCGCATCCGCAGCCATCTGCCGAATGCCTCGTCTGGTGGGCGTTGTCTCCTTAGCGCACTTCTGCGGGATGTCAACACTGAATGCTCGCCTGTGGAGCACGTCCAAACTGAACGCATGTCGGAGCCAAGTGAGGATCTGCGCTACTACTTTGGATGAAACCCTCGGTTGGATGCCTCCCAAATGGAGTGTGCATACCGCACTGTTGCTCCCAACACTTAGCCGAATTCCACCTCTTGCTGCCTCTGTCTCCACATCTGCACGTCTGCGTTTTGAGCCAACTTTGCCAAACTGTCGCGCGCCTGCCAAGCCTGCTTGCCGCACTGCCTGGTAGGGTGCCTCCCTGTTTAACCAAAGTCATTTTCTCCTTCCGGCTTTGTATACTTTTGGCTAGGCTTCCTTAGCCTTTTTATATACTTGGGTGCCCATAAAACTGGCCGTTGTATCCGCCCAAGCCGACACAACAAGTTGTCCATGACCCTTGCAGAACGCCCATCATGTGGGTGCTTTTCCCACACTTAGTCATTTTATCGACCAAGTGCCCATCCGCAATGGTCCAAGGACCCACTTCGCTAAGCTGGAGGAACCCCAAGTTATTTGAATTCTTGGGTTGTGACAGACCGCCCTACGAATGACCCAAGGCCAATTTTCAGGCAGACCCGATAGACAAAGCTTTCGCTGCACCACCCTTCACACGAAATGACACTTCCACCGGCAGAGAAGTGCGTGATAGGCATCGTCGAAGTCACTTAACCAAAAATCTTGGACCCAGCAACCGAAAGAAGACAAAAGAAACAAGCCCTAGTTGGGAGCCACAACAAGCGGCTAGAGCACCACTTGCGGTGTTGGTGTGGCTTCATTTGCCAGTGCCTTCCCAAGATTAGCATTGCAATCAATACTGCTCATGCGCTACAAACCGGAGACGGCAACGCACTGCAAGCCGACCGCCCTATGAATGACCCGAGGCCATTTTTCAAGTAGACCCAACAAGATAGCACATTCACCGCACCACCCTTCACACGAAATTACACTTCTACCGAAAGAGAAATGTGTGATAAGCATCATCGAAGTAACTTAATTGAAAATCTGGGACCCAACAATCGAAGAAGCAAGCCCTCGTTGGGAGCCACAGCAAGCCACAGAAGCACCACTTGCGGTGTTGGCGTGGCTTCATTTTCCCATGCCTTCCCAAGATGAGCGTTGCCATCAATACTGCTCATGCGCTACCCAGCGGACACGGAAACACACTGCAAGCCGACCACCCTACGAATGACCCAAGGCCAATTTTCAGGTAGACCCGACAAGCAGCGCATTCACCGCACCACCCTTCGCACGAAATGCACCCACCAAGTGAGCACCCAGCAAAAAGACAAGCCAGCGGACAACAAGAACAAGGATCGGTCACAGTTTAACATTTTTCAGCTCGGGTTGGAAGCACAAGGCAGATGGGCGCCCAAGGAGTAGCTCACATTGGGAGCACGCCGCAGCTCGGGTTGGGAGCACGCCACAGCTCGAGTTGGGAGCATGCCACAGCTCGCGTTGGAAGCACAAGGAAGATGGGTGCCCAAGGAGCAGCTCGCAATGGAAGCACGTCGCAGCTCGGGTTGGAAGCACGCCGCAGCTCGGGTTGGAAGCACAAGGCAGATGGGCGCCTAAGGAGCAGCTCGCATTGGGAGCACGCCGCAGCTCCGGTTGGGAGCATGCCACAACTCGGGTTGGGAACACGCCACAGCTCATGTTGGAAGCACAAGGCAGATGGGCGCCCAAGGAGCAGCTCGCAATGGGAGCACGCCGCAGCTCTGGTTGGAAGCACGCCACAGCTCGGGTTGGAAGCACAAGGTAGATGGGTGCCCAAGGAGCAGCTTGGGTTGGAAGCACGCCACAGCTCGGGTTGGAAGCACAACGCAGATGGGCACCCAAGGATCAACTTGCATTGGGAGCACACCACAGCTCAGGTTGGAAGCACGCCATAGCTCGGGTTGGAAGCACAAGGCAGATGGGCGCCCAAGGAGTAGCTCACATTAGGAGCACGCCACAGCTCGGGTTGGAAGCACAAGGCAGAGGGGCGCCAAAGGAGCAGCTCATAGTGGGAGCACGCCACAGCTCGGGTTGGAAGCACAAGGCATATGGGCGCCCAAGGAGTAGCTCGCATTGCAAGCATGCCACTGCAAGCGCGCCCACCAAGTGAGCGCCCGACAAAAAGACAAGCCAGTGGAAGACAAGAACGAGGATCTATCACGACTTAACATTTTCACCTCGGGTTGGAGCACAATGCAGATGAGCACACAAGGAGCAGCTCGCATTGGGAGCACGCCACCGCAAGCATGCCCACCAAGTGAGCGCCTGGAAAAAAGACAAGCCAGCGGAAGACAAGAACGAGGATCAGTCACGGCTTAACGTTTTCATCTTGGGTTGGAAGCACAAGGTAGATGGGCACCCAAGGAGTAGCTCGCATTGGGAGCACGCCACAGCTCGGGTTGGAAGCACGCCACAAGCTCGAGTTGGAGGCATAAGCCAGATGGGCGCCCAAGAAGCAGCTTGCATTAGGAGCATGCCACAAGCTCGGGTTGGAAGCACGCCATAGCTCGGGTTGGAAGCACAAGGCGCATCTTGCATTGGGAGCATGCCATAGCTCAAGTTGGAAGCATGCCACAGCTCAGGTTGGAAGCCCAAGAAAGAAATGAGTCTGAATGCCAACACAAGCGCGCCCACCAAGTGAGCGCCCGACAAAAATACAACGCATTGGAAGACAAGAACGAGGATCGGTCATGGCTTAACGTTTTCAGCTCGGGTTGGAAGCACGGCACATGGGTGCCTAAGGAGCAACTCGCATTGGGAGCATGGCACAAATGCACTCGAACAAACGAGTCTGAATGCCAATGCAAGCGCGCCCACCAAGGGAGCGCCCGACAAAAAGACAAGGCAGGGGAAGACAAGAAAGAGGATCGTTCACGGCTTAATGTTTTGAGCTCGGGCTAGAAGCATGGCACATGGGCACCCAAGGAGTGGCTCGCATTGGAAGGTCGACACTTGTGCGCCCAAAGAAACGAACAAGGATTGGTCATGGCTTAACGTTTTGAGCTCGCCTTGTGAGCCCAGGACAGGTGCACCAAAAGAAACGAGTCCGCTGGCAAAACGGAAGCGCGCCCACCCGAGTGAGCGCACGGCAAAAAGACAAGGGAACGGCAGAGAAGAAAAAGAATTGGTCACGGCTTAATGTTCTGAGCTTCCCTTGGGAGCCTGGCACATGTGCACCCAAAGAAATGAGTCCGCCCGCAAATGGAAGCGCGCCCACCCAAGTGAGCACATGGCAAAAAGACAAGGCAACGATGGAGAAGAACAAGAATTGGTCACGGCTTAACGTTTTGAGATCCCCTTGGGAGCCCGACACATTTGCGCCCAAAGAAACGATTTCACCCGCAAACGAAAGCGCACCCACCCAAGTGAGCGTCGGGCAAAAATACAAGGCAACGACAGACAAGAACAAGCATTGGTCAAGTCTTAACATTTTGAGCTCGCCTTGCGAGCCCGACACATGTGTTCCCAAGGAAATGAGTCCGACGGCAAACAGAAGCTCACCCACCCAAGTGAGCGCCTAGTAAAAAGACAAGGCAACGACAGACAAGGACAAGCATTGGTCACGGCTTAACATTTTGAGCTCGCCTTGGGAGCCTGACACATGTGCGCCCAAGGAAACGAGTCTACCGGAAAATGAAAGCGCGCCCACCCAAGTGAGCGCCCAGCAAAAAGACAAGGCAACGACGAACAAGAATAGGAATTGGTCACGGCCTAACGTTTTGAGCTTGCCTTGGGAGCCCGGCACATGTGCGCCCAAAGAAACAAGTCCAGCATCAAGTGGAAGTGCACCCACCCAAGTGAGCTCCTAGCAAAAGGACAAGGCAACGGCGGACAAGGACAAGCATTGGTCACCTCTTAACGTTTTGAGCTCACATTGGGAGCCCGACACATGTGCGCCCAAGGAAACGAGTCCGCCGGCAAACGGAAGTGCCCCCACCCAAGTGAGCCCACGGCAACAAGACAAGGCAATGGCAGACAAGAACAAGGATTGGTCACAGATTAAAGTTTTGAGCTCCCCTTGGGATCCCGGCACATGTGTGCCCAAAGAAACGAGTCCGCCCGCAAACGGAAGCATGCCCACCCAAGTGGGTGCCCATCAAAAAGACAAGGCAATGGCGGACAAGAACAAGCATTGGTCACAGCTTAACGTTTTGAGCTCGCCTTGCGAGCCCGGCACATGTGCACCCAAGGAAACGAGTCCGTCGACAAATGGAAGCACACCCACCCAAGTGAGCGCTGAGCAAAAGGACAAGGCAATGACGGACAAGTACAAGAATTGGTCATAGCTTAACGTTTTGAGCTCGCCTTGGGAGCCCGACACATGTGCTCCCAAAGAAACGAGTCCGGCGGGAAACGGAAGTGTGCCCACCCAAGTGAGCACCCGGCAAAAAGACAAGGCGATGGCGGAAAAGGAGAAGCATTGGTCATGGCTTAACGTTTTGAGCTCGCCTTGGGAGCCCGACACATGTGCACCCAAGGAAGAAACGAGTCCGCCAACAAACAGAAGCGCGCCCACCCAAGTGAGCGCCCGACAAAAGCATAGGGAAACAGTGGACAAGAACAAGAATTGGTCACGGCTTAACATTTTGGTCTCGCCTTGGGAACCCGACACATGTGCACCCGAAGAAACGAGTCTGCCGGCAAATGGAAGCATGCCCACCCAAGTGAGCGCCCTGGAAAAAGCTAAGGCAACAACGAACAAGAACAAGAATTGGTCACGGCTTAACGTTTTGAGCTCGCCTTAGGAGCCCAACACACGTGAGCCCAAAGAAATGACTCCATCGATAAACGGAAGCGTGCCCACCCAGGCGAGCGCGCGGAAACAAGACAAGGAAACAATGGACAAGAACAAGAATTGGTCACGGCTTAACGTTTTGAGCTCGCCTCGGGAGCCCGACACAAGTGATCCCAAGGAAACGAGTCCACCGGCAAACGGAAGTGTGCCCACCCAAGTGCACGCCTGGCAAAAACACATGCCAACGACGGACAAGAACAAGAATCGACCACAGCTTAACATTTTGAGCTCGCCTTGGGAGCTCGGCACATGTAAGCCCAATGAAACGAGTCCACTGGCAAACGAAAGCGCTCCCACCCAAGTTAGTGCCCGGCAAAAATACATAAGGCAACGCTGGAAAAGAATAAGAATTGCTCACGGGTCAACATTTTGAGGCCGCCTTGGGAGCCCGGCACATGTGCGCCCAAAGAAATGAATCCATCTCCGGCAAACGGAAGCACGCCCACCCAAGTGAACACACGGAAACAAGACAAGGAAACGACGGACAAGAACAAGAATTGGTCACGGCTTAATGTTTTGAGCTCACCTTGGGAGCCCGTCACCTGTGCACCCAAATAAACGAGTCCCTCGGCAAACAAAAGCGCGCCCATCCAAGTGAGTGCCCGACAAAGAGACAAGTCAACGGCAGACAGGAACAAGGATTGGTCATAGCTTAACATTTTGAGCCCACCTTGGGATCCCGGCACATGTGTGCCCAAAGAAACAACTCCATCTCCGACAAATGGAAGCATGCCCACCCAAGTGAGCGCACGGCAACAAGACAAGGCAACGACGGACAAGAACAAGAATTGGTCATGGCTTAGCGTTTTGAGATCGCCTTGCGATCCCGTCACCTATGCGCCCAAAGAAACGAGTCCCCTGGCAAACGGAAGCGCACCCACCCAAGTGAGCGCCCGACAAAAATACAAGGCAATGGCAGACAGGAACAAGAATTGGTCACGGCTTAACGTTTTGAGCTCTCCCTGAGAGCCCTTCACATGTGCGCCCAAAGAAATGAGTCCTCCGACAAATGGATGTGCGCCCACCCAAGTGATCACCCGAAAAAGAGACAGGGCAATGGCGGACAAGAACAAGAATTAGTCATGGCTTAACATTTTGAGCTTTCCTTGGGAGCCCGGCATGCGTGAGCCCAAGGAAACGAGTTTGGAGGCGAATGGAAGAGCGCCCACCCAAGTGAGCACCCGAAAAAAAGACAGGCCAACGGCGAAAAAGAACAAGAATAGGTCACGGCTTAACGTTTTGAGCCCGGCACATGTGCGCCCAAAGAAATGAGCCCGCTGACAAATGGAATCGCGCCCACCCAAGTGAGCACCCGGCAAAAAGACAAGCGAACGAAGGACAAGAACAAGAATTGGTCATGGCTCAACGTTTTGAGCTCGCCTTGGGAGCCCGGCACATGTGCACCCAAAGAAATGACTCCATCTCTAACAAACGGAAGCACGCCTGCCCAAGTGAGCGCCTGGCAAAAAGACAAGGCAACTGTGGACAAGGCAACGGCGGACAAGGACAGGCATCGGTAACGGCTTAATTTTTTGAGATCGCCTTGGGAGCCCAGCGCATGTGCACCCAAAGGAGCGAGTCCGCTGGCAAACGGAAGCGCACCCACCCAAGTGAGCACCCCGCAAAAACACAAGGCAACGGAAGATAAGAACAAGAAGTGGTCACGGCCTAGCAATGTTTTGAGCTCGCCTTGGGAGGTCGGCACATTTGCGCCCAAGGAGGAGCTCGACTTGGAATACCGGCGGAGGTGTGCCCAAAGAAACGAGTCTACAGGCCAAAAGAGAAGGCGACAGAAGATAAGAACAAGAACCGGTCATGTCTTAACAACGTTTTGAGCTCGCCTTGGGAGCCCGGCACATGTGCACCCAAAGAAATGAGTGTGTCGGCAAACGCAAGTGCGCCCACCAAGTGCGTGCCCGGCAAAAAGACAAGGAAGTGGAAGACAAGAACAAGAATCAGTCACTGCTTAACGTTTTGAGCTCGCCTTGGGAGCCCGCCACATGTGCACCCAAGGAGGAGCTCGACTTGGGAGAGGATGAGTCAAGTGATGAGGAGCAACCAAGAATAAAGGAAGCAGTTTGGCCTGCGGAAATGGCGCCTGTCTTAATTTTGTTCAAGGTTCCTTCAAAGATGTTCTCGTAGTACTACCTATGTTGGGTATGCATGCATTGGCACCCATCTTGTATTCAAAATTTCACATCGGTGTTAGAGCTCCCTTAGATGTACGGATATGGGTCTCCTTACTCTCTTTTCAGTTGCAATGGATCTTATTAGAGTTGGGCTCTTCTGATCCTTGGCCTTGAAACCTAGGAATTCCTTAGTGGATATTTAAAGGTCCAAGACCACAGAGAGGTGAAACGGACAATGGTACTTGTTCGATCGATCCAAGCGGTTCAATTCAGCTAAGGTTGGGGCCTGAGGCACATGCAGTGCGTGCCCCTCCTCTGGAAGCTCGAGAGGAGGGCGCACTTTCCGGAGAAAGCAGCTCGTGCATAATTCTAGATGTTCCCTCTGCAATGACGTGCGGATCTGCAGCGCAGGAGGCATGCCACAGTAGGTGGAGGTGCTTTGCCTGTGGCTGGCCTCATGGGAGGTGCCTATGCGAAGTCTAAGCTTCTACCGGGACTTAGACGTGTGATAGTCAGCCTAGTCTGTGGAAGACAGTGGTGTAGTGTAGGCAGGACTGTAGACAGACATCAGTCTTGTGGGGACTCTCTTGGGCATGGTTCGCCAAGAGAGAGTGCACCCAGTTGGTTGGAAGATGTTGCGGAAGGACAGCGGTATCGTTGCATGCAAGGTTGCGGACAGACGGTAGCATGCCGAAGTGGTTTCCCAGACTGGTACGGATGATAGGAAGCCAGAAGACTTGCGACGGAGTGCAACAGAGATAGAGTGCGGATGCAAACTGTGGATGCTAATGTGATAGAGCCTAGACACTGGAGTTTGGAGTGCCACCCTCCTATTCATTTCTCTCTTGCTCTTGTGTTTGGAATGCATTTACTGTAGTAATTGCACATCAAGAAAAAAAGGCTAAGTAAGGAACTGTTAAAGAGATGAGGCGTGGGTAATCCGCGGGTTAGGTGTGGCCTGCCAGGCTGGTTTCTCCCCAGGAAGTGCCACATGGGCTATGTGTCACAGCCACAATTTTTGGCTCGTCTCAAGTGACTAACTGTGGTTTGCGACACTGCCCGGGAACGTCTTGAGGGTGATACCAGCTCAAACGTTGCACTGGCAGACTACGCCTAAACCCACGAAAGCTTTTTAGCTTGACACTTTACTCGTTTACTTGTTTAAATCATAAGCATGTTTATGACAACATCAACTCTTAGCCAATTATCAGTGAATGCAATACGCAAGTAAAACACGACGCGGGAATAAGTTGGGGTTTCCAAACCGGCCAACCCATTTATCGTTTGTATAATCAATTGTTTACAGCAAGTGGAGTTTCCCTAAAACTTGGCAGAGCTCTGGCGTGTGCCAAACCAGCAACACGCCTTACAATAGATAAAGAAATTACAAAATGACAGAGTTTCCCCCTGCTCGGGCGTCCCAATTCCATGAGACCATCGACTTCTGCAACCCACGTATGCTGCTAAACTGTCTCACTGTGCAACCGAAACGAGTGCAGAACCTGCCAAGTTCAGACTCTTCCGCAACCCTGCTGCAACTGGATTTTGCTGGAACGGACCGTGCGCGAGAACAGATCTTGGACTACCTCCCTAGCTCTGTGTCTCCTTGCCTTGCCCGAAATTCCTTGCCTGAATGCCCCCTCCTTCATTTTGGCCTTAAGCCTATATACATGGTGCCGTGTGGGAGGGTGCGGCCCCACCCGTGGCGCACCCTTGCTTGGCGCCCACGTGAACCTCCCACTGACGTGCCATTTGAAATGGTCTTGGTCTAAGTCCCCCGCAAATCCGCGCATTTCGGTCCATTTTGTTGGGCGTCATCCCTTGGCTCCCGACCCGAGCTCTCCGCCATGGCTCCGAACCCGAGCTCCTTTCTTGGCTTCCAACCCGAGCTCATTTCAGGGATGCGAACCCGAGCTCGTTTCTTGGCTGTGAACCCAAGTTCATTCTTCCGCTGGCGTCCGATCCACCTTCCCTTCCGCCCATTGCTTTGGCTTGTTGCATCAAGTGCTGGTCCGTTTGGGAGCTGCTCCATGGAGTGTGTGGGCGCTTAGTAAACGCACCACTACTCCAACACTTGAGTGTGACCAACGGTCCAAGGGTGCGCCCCGTTTCTTGCCAGCATGCAACTGCGCCCCACTCTCGGGCTTGCCATGCACCGAATTGTTGTGTGGGCATCTTCGGTAAGAGTGCGCCCTAGCTAGGTCCACGCACCCCACTCATCGTTCTGTCTCTGGGTGGCTTTCCTTCCTCGCTAAGTCTCCTTGCAGCCAATCATCGCTTTGCTCAACTGGGCGCCTAAGCCAGCCTCTTGGGCAGGAGTGCAAGACTCCCATGCAAGCGTGTGTGTTGTGCGGAAAACGTGGCTGTGACACTATGTGTCAAAGCCGCACTACCTGGGAAAGACTTGAGGGTGTGGCCAACTCAAGTGTTGCACCAGCAGACTATGCCTAACCTGCGGAAACTTTTCAACTTAACACTTGCAACCTCGTTTACTTGTTTATAACAGTTAACATGTTCTTTGCACATCCACACTCAACCAATTTTACATATGCATGAACATCAAGTAAACAACACACACAAGTGTAAGTTGGGGTTGCCAAACCATCAACCCTTAAGGTTTGTATAATCAATCATTTACAGCAAGTGGAGTTTCCCTAGCAGAGCTCCGGCGTGTGCCTAACAAGCATCACGCCTTACAATAGATATACAAAATACAAAGAGAGAGTTAACCCTTCCAACAGGCGTCTAACTCCTGAAACTGCCCGCTGCTGCAAACCCTTACTGCTGCTGCGGAACTGTCTCACTGTGCAACTGCACTGTGTGCGAACCCTCCCAATTCTGTGTTGTAGCAGCACCTTGCTACGGCCAAACTTCATTGGAAGAGACTGTGGGGAAAGACAGAGCTCGGATAGCCTCCCTAGCTCCAAACTTCTCCCTTAGCCGAATTTCCAACTTAGTTGCAGCTACCTTCTTGGCTTCTTTCCTTAGCCTTTTTATATGATGTCATGTGGGAGGGTGTGACCCCACCTTGGGCGCACCCTTTCCTGGCACCCACGTCAACTCTGCACTAACGTACCATCAAACAGCCTCCAATCTGCGATTCGTGCGTCATCGGTCCAAGTATTCTGCAAGCCGCGTGCCTTCGGTCCACTTCCCCAATCCGTGCGCCTTCGGTCCAATTCCGCAGGCTGCGCGTCTTCGGTCTGTCCCGACTTCTCGACCGAATCCCATCCCAAGTTCGCATGCTTCCATCCCGAGCTCGCGGGCTTCTAGCAGGGCTTTCATCTCTATTTCAAACGGGCTTCGAACTTGAGCTCGTTTTCCCGGGCTTCTGACAGGAGCTCGTTTCCTGGGCTTCCGACATGAGCTTGTTTCCTAGGCTCCCAACCCGAGCTCAATGCCCAGATAACATTTGTGGCGAAGTGTTCCAACACTTGCACATTTTCTTCTTGGAGTGTATGTAGGCACTTGGTCCGTTGTGCCACTACTCCCACGTCTGTTTGGTCCAAGGGTGCGCTCGGCGCCCCTTCATCTTGCCGACTTGTCATTTTGCAACCACGCCCCACTCTCAGGCTTGCCATGCACCGATGGGTGAGTGTGGCATCATTTGTGGGAGTGCGCCCATGCCTGCTCCGCAGGCCCCACCGTTCGGTCCATCGCTTGTAACCAAACTTTGTTTTTCCCAAGCCATCCTCTTGGGTGGGAGTGCAAGGCTCCCATGCAAATGTGAGTGTCGTGCCAGAAACGTGGCCGTTGTTGAATATTGTAACTTCTAAGAATATTATATTTGTATATTATTTATTCCGGAGATGTTCCATACCTCCGATGTGATTATACTATGAATCCGGAGATGTTTATTCCTCTGAATTCGTTGTGGTAACTAGGGTTATTAGACCCACCATGTGGGGGTCGGCCTAGTCAGTTATAATAGGTTATTTAACCTAATGGTTAAATATGAGCCTACATGTACTTGTGTAAAATACATGTCAGTGTAGTGTATAAATAGAGGAGGTATGTTCCTCATTTGACACACTCACTCACTTAAGAGAGGTGCACTTGTGGAGGAGAGGTCTGCTATGGTGGAGGAGGAGATCATGTCTTTGGTTTGCATCTTTGTATATTTCTGGTCATCTATATTGAGGAAGCTTTACTGGGTTTTCTACCCCATGAGGGTTTCCCAGGATAAATCTGTGTCTCTTATGTTTATGCTATGCTTGTTGTTTCTTCAGTGATCCTGTATATGCTATTATTGTGAAATGGAATGTAATGCTACTATTTTCTATCTTAGCATATTAAATTTTAACATGGTATCAGAGCTAACCTGAAGGAAGGCAATGTATGGCACTTACGACACTTGCTTCTCTTGCGACAATTTGAAGGTTAGGGTTTTATATAGCAAAAACCGGTCATTGTGGAACTTTCGCTATAAATCCATTTATGCAAAGTTTCAGGATCTGAAAAGTTTACAAGTTGTAGATAACATCCCCAGGTACCTTGTGTCCAAAGGGAACCCTCCGATTCATTGTACTTTATGAGTTATGATCAGTACAAGTTAGGCTTTTTGCCTCTTCCAGATCTTAGTCAAAATCAGGTGACCTTGGAAAAAATGTCATAACTTGGGATAGGAAGCTCCAAATACAATTTCGTAAAAATTGACAGGTATTACATAGATGGTACTATCTCAGGAAACCTTTTCATATGCCGAAGGTGAACCAATGACACGTGGCATGCCGTACAAGTTCACTCTCCTGTTTTATCCCATAAATAGGTCACGTTGCGACACTTGGCATAACTCTCTCTCAGAGAGTCCAATTGAGGTCAGACCTATCATGATGGAAAGATAACAGGGCGAGCTATCTCAAGAAAAGTTTTTAGAGGCCGAAGTTCAAATAGTGACACGTGGCATGCCGTACAAGTTCACTCTCCTGTTTTATCCCATAAACAGGTCACATTGCGACACTTGGCATAACTCTCTCTCAGAAAATCCAATTGAGGTCAGACTTGTGAGGATGGAAAGATGACAGGTCAAGCTACTGCAGAAAATGTTTTCAGACCCTGTGGAGAAGAAATTTCAGAGTTATAGCAGAAACAATCAGGTGCATATTTCTGTCAAAACAGAATTATTTTTGGAGCACCTTTATTCATGGCTTCCAGAATTTAGGGTTTCGGAGAAAGTTAGAATTTTTGGAATCGGAGTCCACAGCTGGAAGCTCCTCAGAAAAATAATAGTTTAGAGCCTTGGATCAAACCTTTTGATTGGACAAAAGGGTGGGCTTCATCAAACCCTAGTTCTGGTTCTTGTCCAGAAGATCCAGAAGTTTCGAAGGCAATTTTGAGGGGTCAAATTTTGGAGATTTCAAAATTGAAGAATGCTAGGTTGATCAGCTCAGCAAGACACATTCTTCCATCCATTCAGAAGTGTGAAAGTCAAAGATTGAATTTTTAGGGTTTCTCTAGCAAACCCTAATCAAGCTCCAAATCAAGTTTCAGGGGGAGTTGAGGCTAAGGCCTTACATAAGAAGACTACAAAAAGTCTCGACAAGTATGACTTAAGGAGGTTCAGGTATGCCTTGAAATCTGATTCTTGATTAAGTTCATAATGTGTTTGTCTTCATGTTATTTATTAGTACAATCTTGATTAATGTTATTAATTTTCCTATCACCCTAGTAACAATATGAATGCATGTGAATGATCGAAGACATTCATTGATTAGGGCTATATGATTGTACTTATGCATTATGGTGTTGTGTGAGGTTGATGTTGTCTGCTAACAAGACATAGGTACATCAAGACAGACAAATCAAGTTCCATGACCATGACAACATGAAGACAAAGACTCGCGAGGTATGTATGACTTTGTTATATCATGATTAACCTACGAGACATGCAGGTTCTAGCTCAGGATCTCTAAATCATTGAAGAGATTGTTTAGGTATGTTGTACATAACTAAGCAGGTATACTAATCCAGGTATGTTTTCCTATGTCATGTTAGAATCTTACCTTGTGTAAGTATACTTGGTATGATTGGTTAGTAATCAAGGGTTTATGCATATTATGTCTCTTATCTTGGTTGATGATTTAACTAACTAGATCAAACAAGAATATGCATGATTAAAAGAAGACTTCCTTGAAACCCTGAATACTAATGATCATGACTGTACATATTCAAGATTATTTAGAATTAGAATGTTTTGATAATATTGAGAATATACTAATGAATGTATGTTTGTGTATGAGATCATGAGGATGACACTAGTGTACACTTGAGCATGCACAGTGGTACAGAATGAATAGAAGAAAACATACAGAAGATCAAGCGGGAGGCAACCACACAAACATAAAAGATAAGTATTTGGGTTGTTATTAGAAATAGTAAATGATATTGCTCGTATGCATATTTGTATTCCTAGAATATATCATGCTGAGTGTAAACATTCATAAAGCATTGAACAGTATACTACTAATATGCATATGATTGGTAAATTGGACAAACATTCCATTGTTGCTTGTCTAGAATGAAACCTGTTTGCTGACATGCTGAGAGCTGTGCACACTCTCGATAGTATGTTCTGGTAGAGATGGAAGGCATCTAGATAGCCACTGTATGCATACAGGATATGGGAAAGTGTTGTGCCAAAGTATTGGTCAAAATAGTTGCATAACTATGTAAATGATATTTGTATGCATAATAAGTTATCATGTCAATATGATTTGATGATTATGAAGTATTACTAATCATGTACTTAATTTTGATTTGTAGGAAGATCATGATGAATGATGAACTCTGAACAAGCGATGGATGTTCAACAAAATATTTACAAATCAAACACACTATAGAAAGCTTGTGGTTAAGAGATTCTATTAGAAAGAGGAAGAGAATCATGATGAGATGTTTTGCTCCAAGGGACTAGATAAGACCATTCTCTTAATAATGTAATCAGGTTCTGTATGGGTTCCCAGGATCGGTAGTCAATTGATGAGCTTAATGATCATCATGGGTGATGTGGATCTCAACCTTTGCTACAAGGTTGAATATGGGTTCTATACACATATGACATGGATGCAAGAAGGAACTCACCACAGAGTTCGAATGATTTTGAGGCTCATATTAGTAGACCCATCTGACGAGAGATGGCACAGATAGATATGCAGAAGATCACTCAATGCTGAGTGTGAATAATGGACAATTGACAGCTTCATGACAAAGCTTGGGCTTTACCAGAAGTAAAGTTGTTCCTAACCTTTACCTTAAGGTTGTGGATGATGAACCTATCATACCATTATTGTATGACGATGATCTCTTTCTGACAAGGAATGAGAAACAGGTCATGAAAATGGTTGCAGAAATGAAAATGAAAGATCTCGGATTAATGCACTACTTCTTAGGTCTAGAAGTATGGCAAGATCCAAAAGGAATCTTTTAAATCAAGGTAAGTATGCTGTGAAGTTTCTAAAAAGATTTGATATGTTGGAGTATAAAGCCATGGCCACTCCCATGGACTCCAACTTGAAGTTGTTATTTAATGACTCATCGTATTTAGTGGACCTAACCCTATATAGACAAATCATTGGGTCATTGATGTTTTTGACAAATACTAGGCCAGATATATGCTTTGCTATAAATACCCTAAGTCAGTATCTAGTAGAACCTAGAAAGGTGCACTTAATAGCTACAAAGCATGTAGTGAGGTACCTAAAAGGTACATTAGATTTTTGGTCTATATTATCTTGGAGGTCATGAACTCCGTTTACATGGTTACTCAGATTCTGATTGGGCAGGAAGTGCCTCAGATAGAAAGAGTACATCAGGTGGATGTTATAGTCTTGAATCTGCCATGATCTTATGGTTCAACAAGGAACAATCTAGTGTGGCTCTCAGTACTGCTGAAGCAGAATATATATATAGTTGTCTTCTCTGCCAGCTGTGAAGTACTGTGGCTTTTATATGGAGTGTTTGACTTAGAAATGAATTCCACTATGATTATGTGTGACATTAAAAACTGCATCAAGATAGAAAATCTTGTATTCCACGATAAGTCAAAAACACATAGAGATTCGATACTTCTATTTACGAGATATGGTGTAGAGAGGAGCTATCAAGCTCGAGTATATAAGCACTGAGGATCAGATTGCTGATATCTTGACTAAACCTCTGTCTCAAGTAAAGTTTGAATACTTCCGAGACAATCTTGGTATAGTCCAGAAGGACCCTCCTCGAAAGGGGGAGTAGTATAGTATCTGATAACAAGTCTGTCTCATCAATAATGAGGTTACCTTTTTACTGCACCTAGTTACTTAGAATTATTTAGATTTAGGAATCTTATATTTTTTCTTTTGATGATAGATGTATACATGCTTTTGATGATAGATGTATACATGCTTTTGATATTAGATATACATGCTTTTGATGATAGATGTATACATGCTTTTGATGATAGATGTTATACATGTTTTGATGATGAGGATACATGTTTTGTTATACATGTTTTGATGATGAGGATACATGTTTTGTTATACATGTTTTGATGATGAGGATATGATGAAGTTCTTGGTGAACATGTGAGGGGATTGGATCATCCCTGGACTTCAGTCCGAAAGAAGAGCCATAGACGTATGTCTTCGAGAATGAAGTCCTTGGTGGACTTGAGGGGATTGGATCATCCCTGGACTTCAGTCCGAAAGAAGAGCCGTAGACCTATGTCTTCGAGAATGAAGTTTTTGGTGAACATGTGAGGGGATTGGATCATCCCTGGACTTCAGTCCTAAAGAGAGCCGTAGACGTATGTCTTCAAGAATGAAGTCCTTGGTGGACTTGAGGGGATTGGATCATCCCTGGACTTCAGTCCTAAAGAGAGCCGTAGATGTATGTCTTCGAGAATGAAGTCCTTGGTGGACTTGAGGGGATTGGATCATCCTTGGACTTCAGTCCTAAAGAGAGCCATAGACGTATGTCTTCGAGAATGAAGTCCTTGGTGGACTTAAGGGGATTGGATCGTCCTTGGACTTTAGTCCTTTGAATTGAGCCGTAGACATGATGTCTCCAAGAACAAAATCCTGAATGAACAGGTAAGGGGATTGGATCGTCCTCGGACTTTAGTCCTTTGAATTGAGCCGTAGACATGATGTCTCCGAGAACTAAATCCTGAATGAATAGGTAAGGGGATTGGATCGTCCTCGGACTATGGTCCTTTGAATTGAGTCGTAGACATGAGGTCTCCGAGAATTGAATGATAGGACTGGATCATCCCTGGACTTTGGTTCAAAAGGTACATGATAGGACTGGATCGTCCCTGGACTTCAGTTCAAAAGGTACATGATAGGACTGGATCATCACTGGACCTCGGTTCAAAATGTACGTGACAAATCCTAGAATTGTTCTAGGTTACATCCAGCATGAAACAGGGTTGGCTCTGTAGATGTGATACATCCAGCATGAAACAGGGCTGGCTCTGTAGATGTGATACATCCAGCATGAAACAGGGCTGGCTCTGTATATGTGATACATCCAGCATGAAACAGGGCTGGCTCTGTAGATGCGATACATCCAGCATGAAACAGGGCTGGCTCTGTAGATGTGATACATCCAGCATGAAACAGGGATGGCTCTATAGATGTGATACATCCAGCATGAAACAGGGCTAGCTCTGTAGATGTGATACATCCAACATGAAACAGGGTTGGCTCTATAGATGTGATACATCCAGCATGAAACAGGGCTGGCTCTGTAGATGTGATACATCCAGCATGAAACAGGGATGGCTCTATAGATGTGATACATCCAGCATGAAACAGGGCTAGCTCTGTAGATGTGATACATCCAGCATGAAACAGGGCTGGCTCTGTAGATGTGATACATCCAGCATGAAACAGGGTTGGCTCTGTAGACGTGACACATCCAGTATGAAAGAGGACTAGCTCTATGGCGGTAAATCCTAGATCTGATCTAGGTCACATCCAGTATGAAAAAGGACTAGCACTGTGGTTGGGATTAGATCATCCCTAGACATGATACTTATCTTAAAGAGATAAGGATTGATCATCCTGGAACTTGATCTGGATTGTATCATCCATGGACCTATGTCCTAAAGAGAGCAGGATTGATCATCCTGTAATATGATCGTGTGATGACAATGGTGATGATCGTGTGATGACGATGCTGATCGTGTGATGTCGATGCTAATGATCGTGTGATGACGATGTTGATCGTGTGATGGCGATGCTGATGATCATGTGATGACGATGCTGATGATCGTATGATGACGATGCTGATGATCGTATGATGACGATGTTGATGATCGATGCTGATGATCGTGTGATGACGATGTTGATCGTGTGATGTCGATGCTGATGATCGTGTGATGACAATGTTGATCATGTGATGGCGATGTTGATGATCATGTGATGACGATGCTGATGATCGTGTGATGACGATGCTGATGATCGTATGATGACGATGTTGATGATTGTGTGATGACGATGCTGATGATCGAGTGATATCGATGTTCCAGTAACTAGTTGAGTTACTGATGATGATGAACTGAAGAAAGCTTCCGATGATATATAGATGTATCATGTATGATGTATGACTCGTTGCTCCTACGGATGTTGTTATAATATCCTTCTCGTTAAGGGGGAGTGTTGAATATTGTAACTTCTAAGAATATTATATTTGTATATTATTTATTCCGGAGATGTTCCATACCTCCAATGTGATTATACTATGAATCCGGAGATGTTTATTCCTCCGAATTGGTTGTGGTAACTAGGATTATTAGACCCACCATGTGGGGGTCGGCCCAGTCAGTTATAATAGGTTATTTAACCTAATGGTTAAATACGAGCCTAAATGTACTTGTGTAAAATACATGTCAGTGTACTGATTAAATAGAGGAGGTATGTTCCTCATTTGAC
This sequence comes from Larix kaempferi, assembly GCA_027924585.1. Classification (NCBI taxonomy): domain Eukaryota; kingdom Viridiplantae; phylum Streptophyta; class Pinopsida; order Pinales; family Pinaceae; genus Larix; species Larix kaempferi. Next base: position 5,848,617 of record BSBM01000474.1, read on the forward strand.
ACACTCACTCACTTAAGAGAGGCACACTTATGGAGGAGAGGTCTGCTATGGTGGAGGAGGAGATCATGTCTTTGGTTTGCATCTTTGTATATTTTTGGTCATCTATATTGAGGAAGCTTTACTGGGTTTTCTACCCCATGAGGGTTTCCTAGGATAAATCTGTGTCTCTTATGTTTATGCTATGCTTGTTGTTTCTTCAGTGATCCTGTATATGCTATTATTGTGAAATGGAATGTAATGCTGCTATTTTTTGTCTTAGCATATTGAATTTTAACAACCGTGACACTATGGGCAACGGAAAGGGTGAGTTGTGCCGGTGAGCCCGTGATGGATGGTATCGGAGCTTCGGTTTCCGTGGGAGCATCGAAACCTTAACTTTCCCCGCGACTTAGCGAATTTTTTTTCCCCGCGGCGTGCGCCGGGAAACCCCAACTTTCCCCACGACTTAGCCCATTTTTTTTTCCCCGCGGCGTGCGCCGGGAAACCCCAACTTTCCCCCCGACTTTGCCATTTTTTTTTCCTCGCAGCGTGCGTCGGTAAACCCAAACTTTCCCTACGACTTAGCCCATTTTTTTTTCCCCGCGGCGTCTGCTGGGAAACCCCAACTTTCCCCGCGACTTTGCAATTTTTTGTTCCCCGCGGCGTGCGCCGGGAAACCCCAACTTTCCCCGTGACTTTGCCATTTGTTTTCCCCGCAGCGTGCGCTGGGAAACCCCAACTTTCCCCACGACTTTGCAATTTTTTTTCCCTGTGGCGTGCGCCGGGAAACCCCAACTTTCCCCACGGCTTAGCCCATTTTATTTTCCCCACGGTGTGCACCGGGAAACCCCAACTTCCCCCCTCAACTTTGCCACTTTGTTTTACCCGTGGCGTGTGCCGGGAAACCCCAACTTTCCCCGTGACTTTGCCATTCTTTTTTTCCCCGCGGCGTGCGTTGGGAAACCCCAACTTTCCCCCTTTTGCCATTTTGTTTCCCCCACGGCGTGCGCCGAGAAACCCCAACTTTCCCCGCGGCTTAGCCCATTTTTTTTTCCCCGCGGCGTGCACCAGGAAACCCCAACTTTCCCCATGACTTTGCTATTTTTTTTCCCCGCGGCGTGCGCCAGGAAAACCCAACTTTCCCCACGACTTTGCCATTTTTTTTCCCCACGGTGGGCGCCGGTAAACCCCAACTTCCCCCGCGACTTAGCCAAAAAAATTTTTCCCTTCCTCGCACCGGGAAACCCCAACTTCCCCCGTGACTTAGCCAAATTTTTTTTTTCCCTTCTGCATGCCGAGAAACCCCAACTTCCCCCATGACTTAGCCAATTTTTTTTTCCCGCTTCCACACGTTGGGAAACCCCAACTTCCCCCGCAAATTTTCCATTTTTTCAAAGTGTAGCAA
>BSBM01000474.1:5852500-5920000 GCA_027924585.1 Larix kaempferi
CCTCTAATCATTTGCTTTACCCGATAAAACTCGCACATGAGCTCTAGCTATCCTGAGGGAAACTTTAGAGGAAACCAGCTACTAGATGGTTTGATTAGTCTTTCGCCCCTATACCCAAGTCAGACGAATGATTTGCACGTCAGTATCGCTGTGGGCCTCCACCAGAGCTTCCTCTGGCTTCACCCTGCTCAGGCATAGTTCACCATCTTTCGAGTCCCAACAAGTGTGCTTGCACTCGAGCCCTTCACAAAAACTCAAGGTCGGTCGGCGGTGCACTCCCTGCAATGGGGGGCTCTCGCCACTCAGCTTCCTTGCGCCTCGCGGGTTTACAAACCCACCGACTCGCACACATGTTAGACTCCTTGGTCTATGTTGCAAGACGGGCCGAATGGAAAGCCCTCCAACCAACACTGCGAGCATGCAGGTGCACAATGGCCCGCCCATTGGGTGCATGATTCATTCCTTGACCGCCACAATGGCGAAACAATGGGTAGGAACCCGCCCATGCTTATGCCGATGCAACGGCCTGTGCTGGTTTGCACCTTAAGTCAAGCGGTGGACCAACTTTTCAACCGTTCCACATCCGACCGAGGCACATCGTCGGCCTCCATCCGCTTCCCTCTCGGCAATTTCAAGCACTCTTTAACTCTCTTTTCAAATTCCTTTTCATCTTTCGCTCGCGGTACTTGTTCGCTATCGGTCTCTCACTCGTATTTAACCTTGCATGAAATTTACCACCCAATTAGGGCTACATTCCCAAACAACCCGACTCACCGACAGCACCTCATGGTGCGACAAGGTCTAGGCCCGACGGGGCTATCACCCTCTCAGGCGCCCCCTTCCAGGGGACTTGGGCCCAGTCTGTCGCTAAGGACGCTTCTACAAACTACAATTCAGGCAGCGCTGCCACCCGATTTTCATGCTGGGCTCTTCCTGGTTCGCTCACCATTACTAGGGGAATCCTTGTAAGTTTCTTTTCGTTCGCTTAATTATATGCTTAAACTTAGTGGGTGCTCTTGCCTGAGCTAGGGTCGTACAATGGAGGAGCCCAACCTATCCATCCAAACAGAAGGATAGTGGGCAAGCCAAGTTCTAGCAATGCCGCACCTGCCCTGCACCGATTCTCGCCCCTGCCAAGGGGACAAAGGCCATCGCTATTCCATGCAGGGCAATGGACATCGCCTACATTTCAGCCAACCGCGCCATGTAGATCCTAGACAACCATCTCCGCTCCTCCCCCTACCTTGAGGGGCAGCGCGTTTGTTGGATGCGACGCGCAGACAGACGTGCCCTCGACCGAGGTCTCGGGTACAAATTGCGTTCAAAAACTTGATGATTCACGGGATTCTGCAATTCACACTAGGTATCGCATTTTTCTATGTTCTTCATCGTAACGAGAGCTAAGATATCCGTTGCCGAGAGTCATTTCTCTTATAGATTACTGACAAAGCCCCCCACCCACCCGACGTAGTGCAACTACGACCATAGAAGATCCCACGACGCATACGGTGCATCTGTATCACGGCCCAAGGGACAACGATCCTTGTGCAAGACAAAGCACAAGCACACGAGGAGGTATGGGGGATGGGTTTTGTCACAAACATCAACTGCAAATCCAAAGGGGGCCATGCAAGGAGTGATCAAGGAGGGGACTAGGGTGGCCAACCCAACAGATTGCGCTGCGTTTCATCCAATCCATCAATTGCCTCTTTCTCATTTTCCCCGTTCGGCAAGGGCAAGGAAAAATGAGGGAGGACACGTTGTTACCAAACACAAGGGGCAACCATTGGAAATCCAAAAGACTTAAGGTTTCCTCCAAGGAGCATGCCTACACCTCTTGCAGATCAACAGCGACAACAAGCAATGCCAAGAGAGTCGGATCCATGGGGAGTGTCCGTTGGGCCCCGATGCCAAAATTCACCAAGGGAAATTGTGAGAGGCAGCCGAGAGGAGGACTAGGGTGGCCATCCCAGCAGGTTTCCCCACATTTTCATCCTCCGTCTAACAACCGCACCCTCCGATTTAATCCCTCGTGAAAAGTCAGGCAAACAGGGCACAAGGTTCCCTTACCTAGAGCCAACGACAGAAGGAAAGCTCACTGCACCTGTTGCAAAGGCATGCTAACTCTAGCCAAAGCACATGGGCACATCCCCCGACAGTTTTTAACAGCGCAGAGCCCCTGGTGGCAGCTGATTATAGCAAGAACATAACAAGCACACCCATCATAGTAGCTATGCCTTGCGGAAAGGTCTGTTGGGAGAGGCCACATGATGCAAGGCCCTTGGAAATATCGAGGCGAGAAGATGAGAAAAACAACAACCAAAGGGGCATCCGAGTTGGCTACACACCGAGCGTCCACCGAATGGTTGCACATCCTGCAACCACTTTCCCGTCAAGGACAGGATTGGCACCCATCAACAAAGTCGGGCTAGAGAAGCCTTGAAATCAACCACTGGAGGCGGGAGTTAAGGACAGCGATCAACACCCCAAGAGTGGCGATGCACATCCACATCGAAACACCCAACGGGCGAGAGGATGCAAGCGGCTAACCAACGGCGACCAATTCCCAACAATTCAAATCCACGGAGCAGACAACTCTCGCATGGCAGGCCGTGCTCCAGAGGAATAGTAGAGCCGGATGCAACAATGTTCAAACACCCGCACGGTCTTCGAGCACAAACACCCAACGAAGGTGGCATGCGCATGCGCAATGAACCCCCCACGTGGATAACCTGCAACCAAACGGATGATAGCAAAAGAAAACGAAGCACACCGTAAAATGGGGACAATCGAGCCCTGCTTTCAATGATCCTACTGTAGGTTCACGTACGGTAAACTTGTTACAACTTCTCCTTCCTCTAAATGATAAGGTTCAGAAAACTTCTCACGACGTTGTCGGCAGCGAACCGCCATCGTCGATGTGATCCAAACACTTCATCGGATCATTCAATCGGTAGGAGTGACAAGCGGTGTGTACAAAGGGCAGGGACGTAGTCAACATGAGCTGATGACACGCGCTTACTAGGAATTCCTCGTTGAAGACCAATAATTGCAATGGTTTATCCCCATCACGATGCAATTTGAGAATATTTTCCAGCCCTCTCGAACCAGGGATAAAAACTCGTTGACTGCGTCAGTGTAGCACGCATGCGGCCCAAAACATCGAAGGGCATCACAGACCTATTATTGCCTCAAACTTCCATGGCCTAAACGACCATAGTCCCTCTAAGAAGCTGGCCTCGAAGGGGAACCTCCGCGTAGCTAGTTAGCAAGCTGAGGTCTCGTTCGTTATCAGAATTAACCAGATAAATTGATCCACCAACTAAGAATGGCCATGCACCACCACCCATAGAATCAAGAAAGACCTCTCAATCTGTCAATCCTTACTATGTCTGTACCTGGTAAGTTTTCCCGTGTTGAGTCAGATTAAGCTGTAGGCTCCACTCCTGGTGGTTCCCTTCTGTCAACTCCTTTAAGTTTCATCCTTGCGACCATACTCCCCCCAGAACCTAAACACTCTGATTTCTCAGAAGGTGCTGGCGGAGTCCTTAGAGCAACGTCCATCGATCCCTGGTCGGCATCGTTTATGGTTGAGACTAGGACGGTATCTGATCGTCTTCAATCCCTCAACTTTCATTCTTGATTAATGAAAACATCCTTGGCAAATGCTTTCACTATGGTTCGTCATTCATAAATCCAAGAATTTCACCTCTGACAATGAAATACGAATGCCCCCGACAGTCCCTATTAATCATTACTCTGGTCCCGAAGGCCAACACAATAGGACCAGACTCCTATCACGTTATTCCATGCTAATGTATTCAGAGCATAAGCTTGCTTTGAGCACTCTAATTTTTTCAAAGTAACAACGCCGGAACCACGACCCATCCAATTAAGGCCAGGAGCGCGCCGTCGGCAAAAGGGACGAAAGGGCAGGTGCACACCAAATAGGCGGACTGACCTTTACGACCCAAGATCCAACTACGATCTTTTTAACTCCAACAACTTAAATATATGCTATTGGAGTTGGAATTACCGCGGCTGCTAGCACCAGACTTTCCCTCCAATGGATCCTCGTTAAGGGATTTAGATTGTGCTCATTCCAATTACTAGACTCGATGAGCCCAGTATTGTTATTTATTGTCACTACCTCCCCATGTCAGGATTGGGTAATTTGCGTGCCTGTTGCCTTCCTTGGATGTGGTAGCCATTTCTCAGGCTCCCTCTCTGGAATCGAACCCTAATTCTTCGTCACCCGTCACCACCATGGTAGGCCTTGATCCTACCATCGAAAGTTGATAGGGAAGAAATTTGAATGAAGCGTCGCCAGCACAAGGGTCATGCGATCCGTCAAGTTATCATGATTCACCGGAGAAGCGAGCAAGCCCGCGCTGGCCTTTTATCTAATAAATGCATCGCTTCCGCGAAGTCAATACTTGGTGCACGTATTAGCTCTAGAATTACTACGATTATCCGAGTAGTAAGGTACCATCAAAGAAACTATAACTGATTTAATGAGCCATCCACAGTTTCATAGTCTGAATTAGTTCATACTTAGACATGCATGGCTTAATCTTTGAGACAAGCATATGTCTACTGGCAAGATCAACCAGGTAGCATCCTAGCACTTCAAGGCACGCAAGGGCCCTCTATGGAGAGCACACTCGGAGCGCCCTTCCATGGTAGGAGACGATTTCCAACATACGTATAAGCTTCGTTTTGTTCCTTGCAACCTTGCAAATGCCGATGAGCGAGGCAAGTGGAAAGACCATCGGGGGAGAAACCAAATGGAAAAGGCCAACCATATCGGGAACAACTGAAACTGAACGGGAAATTCCCTCCACCCTCGAAACCCATGGCACTAAGGCATAAGCCTATGCGGTTCTCCTACCATGTATGCTGATGCAAGGCGTCGCTAAAAGTAATCTATCTTTATCGGGCCAGTTGGGGGCCTGACCATTGCGGACAGAGCTCGAATGCCATGAGAAAAGAAGGTGAGAACATTACCAATCTATCTAGCAAGAGCAAGAGCAAAGCTAGCCACTGTATTGGGAACAACCAAAAGAAGAGCATGAATGAACAAGCGAAGCCCTCCACCTTCGAAACCCCTGGCACTAAGGCATAAGCCTATGTGGTTCTCCCGCCACGTATGCTGATGCAAGGTGTTATTCAAAGTAATCTATATTTAGCGGCCATGCGGAGACCTGACCACTACGGCAGAGCCCGAATGCCATTGGAAAAGAAGGCGAGAACATTACCAACATATTCGCGGCAACCTTCGACATGCAAGCATCAATCTTCTTTTCACCGTGGAAATGATGGGGGTTTTCTCTGGGAACCAAAATCGGGGACAACCGAAAGAAGAGCATGAATGAACGAGAAAGGCCCTCCACCTTTGAAACCCCTGGCACTAAGGCATGAGCCTATGCAGTTCTCCCGCCACGTATGCTGATGCAAGGCGTCACTAAAAGTAATTTATCTTTAGCGGGCCAGCTGGAGACCTCACCAGTGCGGTAGAGCCTGAATTCCATTGGAAAAGAAGGCGAGAACATTACCAACACATCCAACATATTCGTGGAAACCTTCGACATGCAAGCATCAATCTTCTGTCCACCGAGGAAATGATGGGGGTTTTCTCTGGGAACCAAATCCAACAACAGCAAAGCCAGTCATGAGTCGAAATATATCCAGAACAAAGTCGATACAGGCAGCCCTCCACGTTTCAAGCCATGCATCGAGGTAATCAAGGGAATTTTTCCACCTGTGGCAACCTCCATGCGAAGGCAAGAGATGGTGAGAGTGTTCCACCTCGCACCTCCAGTCAGAACAATCCTCCTCGAACAAGCCAGCATCTTGGTCTTTCCATGGGAAATATGCATCATCCCAAAATCGAAACACTCGACAACGGAACCACTATGGACGCAGGGACAAAGCAAGCCAGTCCCAGAGGACTTTGGCCAACATTAACAAATAGTTCTCAAATCCAATGCGACCGAAGATGGAAATCAAGTTAGAAGAGCGTCGCCGTGTGTTTTTCCCACACGGCGAGGCAAACCCCGCACTGCCCACCAAAAACAATTGAGCCTCAAAAAATGCTTTCGAAGGGGAATCACACCATTGATGTGCCCCTGCCAAAGTTTCCTATCAATGCTCTTACAAATGGCCTCAGTATGCACAATTATACCGTTATGGAATAAGTACAAGCACAATAAGACAGGCCTCCACAAAGACCCAACAATGAAAAGGGAAGTCGTCATGCGAAGCCACCACAAACCCCAAAACTCCACATCGAATGTGTGATGGAAAGGGACTTTGTTTTTCGGTGCCTCCGAAGATCAGCATTGCCAACATTACTGCTCATGTGTTACCGAGTGAATCGACGGCACGCTGAGAGTCGATCGCCCTACAAATGGCCCAAAGCCAATTTTCAAGCAAACCCAACAAACAACGCACTCACCGCACCACCCTTCGCACGGAAATGACACTTCCACCGGTGGAGAAGTGCATGATAGGAAACACCGCCATAGTAATTCAACTGACAACCGGGAGGGAGAAAGATACGCGAAAGGAGACCAAATGTGCAACAAGCCACACTTGCGGTTGAAATGGGTTTATGTTTACCCATGCCTTCCCAAGGGGGAGCATTACCAACGTTAAGGCTCATGCACTATCAAGTGGAGCCGCACCAACCATCACACGGAATGACAATTCCATCAGCGGGGAAGTGCATGGAAGGAAACATCTTGGTCACTTGGACCCGGCAACCAAGAGGGACAAGTAATCCGAGAGAAGGCAAAGATGCAAGCCCTTGTCGGGAGGAGAAAAAAAGCCCCAAAACACCACTGCTTGGAAGGAAATGGGGTTTGTTCTACCATGCCATCCCGGGACGAGCGTTTCCCTCAACACTACTCATGCGCTACCAAGCGGAGACGGCAACACACTGCAAGCCGACCGCCCTACAAATGACCCGAGGCCAATTCTCAGGCAGACCCGGCATGCGACGCATTCACCGCACCGCCCTTCACATGAAATAACACTTCCACCGATGGAGAAGTGCATGATAGGCATCATCGAAGTCACGTAACAAACATACTGCTCATGCGCTACCAAGCAGAGACGGCAACACACTGCAAGCCGACCATGACACGGCCATACTTAGCAAACACTCAAGGTTCCTAAATATGACATGCGGCACTGCTTGGGAACACATGAGGGCATGACCAACTCACACATTACACCAACAGACTACACCTAAACCACCATGCAGAAACACTACTCCTATCTCTTATGCATTTTCATACTTAGTTAATTTTTCCAGTTTGCCCATACAAACAAATCCAACCAAGACACAAGAGACAGAGTTTTATATGTGGGCGGCACTCCAAACCGGAAGTTTCCTAACACCCAAGAGATGACTTGTTTTAACGACGGAGGAAGCCATATACTTGGAAACTCATCTGCGAGTGAGCCCAACTAGAAACACTCATAATACAATCAAGATACAACTCAAATTGTCATCGTTGCGCAGGTCTGCCTGCTGCATAACACATGCCAAGTCTCTCGGCCGCATCATTGCCTAAACTCGCAACTCTACGGAAGCCTGCACTGTTGCACTATTGTTTGCACTATGCCTAGGGATTATCCTACCTACACCATGTGCTCCCTGAAATAGCTAACTTGCGTGCGAAGCCTCTTCCAAGCATCTGCCTGAACGTGCCGAAGTATTCATCCGCGAAGCTCTTCCACTTGCCTACTTAGGCCTGCTACTGAGATGTCCAACTGCCATCTGTTCGCTAGTTACCACCGCCTCGATCACACAACCAAATGTGAAGTGAAGTATCTGCAACAACACCCCATCTTGGGCGCAATTCTGAACGCCACCTGCCCAGACACCTTGTTGGGTGCATGTGCCAAATTCCACCCAAATGCCTCCCTGCGGATGAACATCAGTCACACCAATCTGGGCATGCTGCGGATGCACCTATCTAAGTGCACCTCTGGGCGCACTCCTCAACACTGCAGAACTGTCCCCTGCCGAACGTGGACCAAGCGCACTTCTGGGCGTCAACTTCCTGGATGCACCTCAATGGACCACATCACAACTAGCCGTGGACCAAAACTGCCTTGTGCACCATTCTGGATGCACACCTACGGAACGCGTCGCAACACTCCGCAAACCGAGTGCACTGTCAAAACTGCCAAGACATGTGGAAGTTCCCCATCACCTGGGCATACTTCATAACCTGTTGAAACCCCAACAAGTCGCAACAAAATGTATCTGCAGAGCTCGCATCTGCAGCCGTCTGTCGAACGCCTCGTCTGGTGGGCGCTGTCTCCTTAGCGCACTTCTGCGGGACATCAAAACTGAACGCTCTCTTGCGGAGCGTGTCCAAACTGAATGCATGCCGAAGCCAAGTGTGGATCTGTGCTACTACTGCAGAAGAAACCCTCGATTGGAAGCCTCCCAAACGGAGTGCGCCTACCACACTGTTGCTCCTAGCACTTAGCGAAATTCCACCTCTTGCTTCCTCCGTCTCCACATCCACGTGTCTGCATTTTGAGCCAACTCTGCAAAACTGTTGCACGCCTACCAAGCCTGCTTGCCGCATTGCCTGGCAGGGTGCCTCCACGTTTAACCAAATTCATTTTCTCCTTCTGCCTCCGCATACTTTTGGCTAGGATTCCTTATCCTTTTTATATACTTGGGTGCCCATAAAACTAGGCATTGTATCCACCCAAGCCGACACAACAAGTGGTCCATGACCCTTGCGGAACGCCCATCACGTGGGTGCTTTTCCCACACCTAGTCATTTTCTCGACCAAGCGCCCATCCACAACGGTCCAAGGACCCACTTCGCTAAGCTGGAGGAACCCCAAGTTATTCAAATTCTTGGGTCGTGACAGACTGCCCTATGAATGAACCAAGGCCAATTTTCAGGTAGACCCGACAGACAAAGCATTCGCCGCACTAGCCTTCACATGAAATGACACTTCCACCGGCATACAAGTGCGTGATAGGCATCGTCAAAGTCACTTAACTGAAAAGCTTGGACCCAGCAACCGAAAGAAGACCAAAGAAACAAGCCCTCGTTGGGAGCCACAACAAGCCACCAGAGCACCACTTGCAGTGTTGGTGTGGCTTCATTTGGTAGTGCCTTCCCAAGATGAGCGTTGGCATCAATACTGTTCATGCGCTACCAAGCGGAGATGGAAACACACTGCAAGCTGACCGCCCTACGAATGACCCGAGGCCATTTTTCGAGCAGACCCGGCAAGACATCACATTCACCGCACCACCCTTCACACAAAATGATACTTCCACCGAAAGAGAAATGCGTGATAGGAATCATAGAAATAACTTAACCAAAAATCTAGGACCCAACAACTGAAGAAGCAAGCCCTCGTTGGAAGCCACAGCAAGCCACAGAAGCACCACTTGCGATGTTGGCGTGGCTTCGTTTGCCCATGCCTTCCCAAGACGAGCATTGCCATCAATACTGCTCATGCGGTACCAAGCGGACACGGCAACACACTGCAAGCCGACCACCCTACGAATGACCCGAGGCCAATTTTCAGGTAGACCCGACAAGCAGCACATTCATCGCACCACCCTTCACACGAAACGCACCCACCAAGTGAGCACCCGGCAAAAAGACAAGCCAGCGGACGACAAGAATGAGGATCGGTCACGATTTAACATTTTTCAACTCGGGTTGGAAGCACAAGGCAGACGGGCGCCCATGAAGCAGCTCGCATTGGGATCACGCCGCAGCTTGGGTTGGGAGCACGCCGTAGCTCAGGTTGGGAGCACGCCACAGCTCGCGTTGGAAGCACAGGGCAGATGGGCGCCCAAGGAGCAGCTCGCAATGGGAGCACGCCACAGCTCGGGTTGGAAGCATGCCACAGCTCGGGTTGGAAGCACAAGGAAGATGGGCGCCCAAGGAGTAGCTCGCATTGGGAGCACGCCACAGCTCAGGTTGGGAGCACGCCACAGCTCGAGTTGGGAGCATGCCGTAGCTCGGGTTGGGAGCATGCCACACCTCACGTTGGAAGCACAAGGCAGATGGGCACCCAAGGAGCAGCTCACAATGGGAGCATGCCGTAGCTCATGTTGGAAGCACGCCACAGCTCCAGTTGGAAGCAAAAGGAAGATGGGCACCCAAGGAGCAGCTCAGGTTGGAAGCACACCACAGCTCGGGTTGGAAGCACAAGGCAGATGGGAGCCCAAGGAGCAGCTCACATTGGGAGCATGCCACAACTTGGGTTGGAAGCACACCACAGCTCGGGTTGGAAGCACAAGGGAGATGGTCTCCCAAGGAGCAGCTCGCATTGGGAGCACGCCACAGCTCGGGTTGGAAGGACAAGGCAGAGGGGCGCCGAAGGAGCAGCTCGTAGTGGGAGCATGCCACAGCTTGGGTTGGAAGCACAAGGAAGATGGGCACCCAAGGAGCAGCTCGCATTGGGAGCACGCCACCGCAAGCGCGCCCACCAAGTGAGTGCCCGGCAAAAAGACAAGTCAGCGGAAGACAAGAACGAGGATCGGTCACGGCTTAACATTTTCAGCTCGGGTTGGGAGCAAAACGCAGATGAGAGCCCAAGGAGCAGCTCGCATTGGGAGCATGCCACCGCAAGCACACCCACCAAGTGAGCGCCCGACAAAACGACAAGCCAACGGAAGACAAGAACGAGGATCGGTCACGGCTTAACATTTTCAGCTCAGGTTGGAACCACAAGGCAGATGGGTTCCCAAAGAGCAGCTCGCATTGGGAGCACGCCATCATAAGCACGCCCACCAAGTGAGCACCCAGCAAAAAGACAAGCTAGCGGAAGACAAGAACGAGGATCGATCACGGATTAACATTTTCAGCTCGGGTTGGAAGCACAAGGCAGATGGGCACCCAAGGAGCAGCTCGCATTGGGAGCACGCCACAGCTCAGGTTGGAAGCACACCACAATCTCGGGTTGGAAGCACAAGACAGATGGAGGCCCAAGAAGTAGCTCGCATTGGGAGCACGCCACAAGCTCGGGTTGGAAGCATGCCACAACTCGGGTTGGAAGCACAAGGTGCAGCTCGCATTGGGAGCACGCCACAGCTCGGGCTGGAAGCACAAGGCACAACTCTCATTGGGAGCACGCCACAACTCAGGTTGGAAGCATGCCATAGCTCAGGTTGGAAGCACAAGGCAGATGGGCGCCCAAGCAGTAGCTCGCATTGGGAGAATGGCAGATGGGTGCCCAAGGAGCGGCTCGCGTTGGGAGCACGGCACAAGTGTGCCCAAAGAAACGAGTCTGAATCCCAATGCAAGCACGCCCACCAATTGAGCACTTGGAAAAAATATAATGCGGCGGAAGACAAGAACGAGGATCGGTCACAGCTTAACGTTTTCAGCTCAAGTTGGAAGCACGGCACATGGGCACCCAAGGAGCGGCTCGCATTGGGAGCATGGCACAAATGCGCTCGAACAAACGAGTCCGAATGCCAATGCAAGCATGCCCACCAAGGGAGGGCTTGGAAAAAAGACAAGGCAGGGGAAGACAAGAAAGAGGATCGGTCACAGCTTAACATTTTTATCTTGGGCTAGAAACACGGCACATGGGCGCCGAAGGAGCGGCTCGCATTGGGAGGCCGACACTTGTGCTCCCAAAGAAACGAGTCTGCCGAAAAATGGAAGCGCGCCCACCCAAGGGAGCGCCCGAAAAAAAGACAAGGCAACGGCGGACAAGAATGAGGATTGGTCACAGCTTAACGTTTTGAGCTCGCCTTGCGAGCTCGGTACAGGTGCGCCAAAAGAAACGAGTCTGTCGGCAAACGGAAGTGCGCCCACCCGAGTGAGTGCATGGAAAAAAGACAAGGAAACGGCGGAGAAGAACAAGAATTGGTCACGGCATAATGTTTTGAGCTTCCCTTGGGAGCCTGGCACATGTGCGCCCAAAGAAACGAGTCTGCCTGCAAATGGAAGCACGCCCACCCAAGTGAGCGCACGGCAAGAAGACAAGGCAATGGCAGAGAAGAACAAGAATTGGTCACGGCTTAACATTTTGAAATCCCCTTGGGATCCCGACACATGTGCGCCCAAAGAAACGAGTCCGCCTGCAAACGGAAGCACACCCACCCAAGTGAGCGTCAGGCAAAAAGACAAGGCAACGGCGGACAAGAACAAGCATTGGTCACGGCTTAACATTTTGAGCTCGCCTTGCGAGCCCGGCACATGTGTTCCCAAGGAAACGAGTCCACCGAAAAACAGAATCTCGCCCACCCAAGCGAGCGCCCGGAAAAAAGACAAGGCAACGACGAACAAGAAAAGGAATTGGTCATGGCCTAACGTTTTGAGCTCGCCTTGGGAGCCCGGCACATGTGCGCCCAATGTTGTAGAAATTTCTCCCTACGGATAGGTAGAAACTCTCTTAGGATAAAGCAGGATGCACTAACTCTATGCTAAGACAAAAAGGAAACAAATGCTCCCTTATGTTCCTGAACTAATCTTCACAACAAGACTAAATGCATTCAGAAGAGATGAAAGACGTAACTTACCTTCCAATTCGACGTTTGTCCTGCCTCTAGCTCTTGATCCCAAAGCTCCAATTTAGAACCTGTTGAAATCAAACAAAGGACAAGCATGCAAGCTTCCAAACACCTTGAAGCAAATATTAAGTTCAAATCTAGACTAGATACATTTCATATCAAAGATTTATACAATGCACATGAAATGGGAAAAACAAGACAAGTTATCTTTTATTACAAACTTGAAGAGTGCTTACAAAGGTTGCTTGATATCCAAGCCAATCCTCCAGCTCCAAGTGCTTCCTCTAGCTATCTCTGCAGAAGTCTTAAGATCATAAGTTTGATGCCCCAAAAGTCCTCCCTTTGGCTCATGGAAGGCTTCTCTCTTATAGCACATGGGAGGGCTAACCAACAAGAGAGAAGTGTGGATCTATGGAGGGTTTAGTGGATCAGGCCAGCTAAATAGAGAAGGAGTTAGGATCGAACCAAAGGTAGTAATCCCAACAAAATCTCCTCAAAGGTCCAATCCCAAAATCCAAGGCAAAAAAGGCTAATTTCAGACTACCGCGCCCCTATAACTGAGCATAATGCAGTAGTACCGCGCCCAAGAGAAGGAGCAAAGCATGGTAGTGCTGACTACCGCACCCCTGTAGATGTGCAGGGAGCGGTAGTGCTCACAAACACGGCTAAGTTGGGTTGGCAGATGGTAGAAAAAGGTTTTGCTTTCAGTGTTCAATCAATGGTTTTCATTCTGGATGTTCAGATGATCTTTAAGGGAAACTGTTGTTTAGGTCGGTAATGCAAGGATGTGACACTAACACGAAATGTGTAATATTGAGGTATAACAGATGCCCCCTAAAGTGTGAGGTCAGAAGAGACTGATGGCTAAAAGAATTTACAAATATGGTTTGGAGATAGCATCGAGGAGAGCAACAAGGAGAAGAAATAGAAACAAAATGTCAAATATACTACTGAGGCGGGCATTCCCATGCTCGGAAACAAATGACTCAAAGCATGGCTGCCGACCAATACATTGCAGATCCATGAGTACTGAGATGATGTAGACTGTAGACAAATCATGGCTACTATGAACAAGTGTAGATCCATGAGACAATAATGGCATAGCCATGACCAATACATAAATGGATCTGTGTGACAATACTAAAAAATCTCCATTGCAACCTGGACGTAATCAAAATACAAAAGGGTGTCCAGGGTCTTCTACCCGATCGCAAACGATACGAATCTAGCCATGTGATTATAAGGCATTGAAGTCGAACATGGTAGAAACCATTTGATTACCGGTCAATGATGTGAACCGTTAACAAATGCGAAGGAAATCACCAATGATGACGATGATCCCCAAGGTATCTATAGTACATCTCAACGAAATGCGAAAAAAGGAGTTGATGTCGAGCATCCAAGAGATCATTCAATCAGAGATCAATGATGAAAACCTACTGTCGAACACGAGGAAACCTGCCATTGAGGCATGCAGGTACCAAGGTACTAGTGGTTGACTCCTAAGCCTAATTCCTGGATAGTGATTTGGTGTCGACAGGAATAGACTCGTCAAAGGTGGGCCATAATGATTCCCACATCATCGACACGAAATCAGAATGAGAGATAGTATGGACTGATGAAATAATATAATATGTACTGACACAAAGGGAAGATTTGACATGAAGTGGAGGTGGACTCAAGGTAATAACCCTTTGAACATATAACAGCATGAAACATAGCTTGGCAGCAGGGATTACTCGAATAGACATGACCACAGGAACTGTGAACTCATAGCAATAATGAGGGCGCATGATCATAATGATGACACTATCAGCAAGACTGGCTACCCAAAACAGACAAGGTGAGGGTGCATGCCATGTTCAAAGGTGACGACTCACAAGCTGCCAACAAGGTAAACTTGACTCATTTTCCCATTTTCCCCCGACATGATGGAAGAGTACCTCTTTTTTTTTTTACGAGCTTGAGGAGGATAACAGATGCTCGGTATAGCTCATCTCATAGATGAGTCCGATCTCACATATTTTACCAACCTTTGATCATCATGTTGGGAGGGAACCCATCAATGGGCCTTAATCATGAGTAGAGTTTACCTTTGGCTTCAAGCTCATTAAAAAATGAAACCAGTAGTTTGAGCAAAGTTCTACTCCTATGTCAAGCTCGTTGAAAAATGAAACATATCCTTTCCCTTTGAGTCGAGTCTCCTCGTAGACTTAGTACTTGAACCTTCTTTTCACTCGCCTATACCTTAGGCGAATGAAATGAAGCTTGGGGGTATGTCAACCTCTGGAAGTTACATTGAAGTCAACTCGATCACCTCTCCACACCATGTTGGAACTCAGTCACTTACTTCTAACAATCATGCTGGTGGGCATGTACCAACCTTTTGATTTCATGACGGGAAGAAGTTCACCATTGGGAACATTTTCGAGCATACTTTCCTTTTTAGGTTTCGAGCTCATTAAACCATGAAAATTATCTCAAGCATAGTTCATTTTCTGTTATGAGCTCGTTAAAAAATGAAGCAGACATCATCAGCATTCTTCCAACCTATCTTCGAGCTCGTTAAAAACAATAAGATGGTATTTGAGCTTACTTTTCACTTTTTCGTGCTCTGGTTAAAACATGAAAAGTGGTTTGAGCTTACTTTTTCCTTTTTCGTGCTCTGGATCCAAACATGAAAAAGATTCCAAGTGCTTTTGATACCATTATCGTGCTCGTTAAACAAATTGGAGTAAAAAGGTGTATCTAATGAGTATAGGTTTATCACTTTATCCGACCTTGCTTGACTATTTACGGAAAAGGAACTGTGCCGAGTTTACTTTTCCTTTGTCGTACTCGGTCATCAACCATGACAAAGTTGTACATGGAGTCCTCTTTAAGCTCTTTTTAGACTCCTAAAATAGGAAAAGATGGCCAAACGAAATTGATTCGTTCACGCTTGTAAAAGGATTTGAATGATCGTCTCCCTAGTGATAGTTTACCCCTTTTTTGAACTAGGGGGCACTACTTACGAAAAAGGAATACTCCAGCCAATCATGACTGGAAGAGTCCTCTCCTGTGTTGTTTTACCCTTTTTTGGGTGATGAGGCTAACCTTAAGAAAAAGGACCATTGAGTCGCCAGTTTTTGTTGTAGAAATTTCTTCCTACCGATAGGTAGAAACTCTCTTAGTATAAAGCAAGATGCACTAACTCTATGCTAAGACAAAAAGAAAACAAATGCTACCTTGAGTTCCTGAACTAATCTTCACAACAAGACTAAATGCATTCAGAATAGATGAAAGACGTAACTCACCTTCCAATTCGACGTTTGTCCCGCCTCTAGCTCTTGATCCCAAAGCTCCAATGTAGAACCTGTTGAAATCAAACAAAGGACAAGCATGCAAGCTTCCAAACACCTTGAAGCAAATATTAAGTTCAAATATAGACTAGATACATTTCATATCAAATATTTATACACTGCACATGAAATGGGAAAAACAAGACAAGTTATCTTTTATTACAAACTTGAAGAGTGCTTACAAAGGTTGCTTGATATCCAAGCCAATCCTCCAGCTCCAAGTGCTTCCTCTAGCTATCTATGCAGAAGTCTGAAGATCATAGGTTTGATGCCCCAAAATTCCTCCCTTTGGCTCATGGAAGGCTTCTCTCTTATAGCACATGGGAGGGCTAACCAACAAGAGAGAAGTGTGGATCTATGGAGGGTTTAGTGGATCAAGCCAGCTAAATAGAGAAGGAGTTAGGATCGAACCAAAGGTAGTAATCCCAACAAAATATCCTCAAGGAGTGGATCAAAGTAATCCCCAGCGGAGTCGCC
This sequence comes from Larix kaempferi, assembly GCA_027924585.1. Lineage (NCBI taxonomy): Eukaryota > Viridiplantae > Streptophyta > Pinopsida > Pinales > Pinaceae > Larix > Larix kaempferi. Next base: position 5,868,842 of record BSBM01000474.1, read on the forward strand.
AGTTTTTGTTGTAGAAATTTCTCCCTACGGATAGGTAGAAACTCTCTTAGGATAAAGCAGGATGTACTGACTCTATACTAAGACAAAAAGGAAACAAATGCTACCTTGAATCCCTAGATCTAACAAACATCTCAAGATTAAAATGCTAGAAAGAGTAGAAGGAGTTTAACTGACCTTCTATCCAAACGCTTGTCTTTGTAGTTGCTCCAATCTCCAAGCCCTCATGAATGAACCTGTCAAAATGGAACCAAGACACAAGAATGCACTATTCTCTAGCAACTTGAAACATGAGTTAGAATCTAAATCTATGAAAGATACAAATAATATCATTAAAACAAAATTAACACAAATGATTTGGGAAAACAAGACAAGTTATTCCATTACCAACTTGAAGTCATGTACAATAGTTGCTTGATGTCCAAGCCAACTTCCAGCTCCAAGTGCTTCCTCTAACTATCTCTGCAGAAGTATGAAGATCATAGGTTTGATGCCCCAAAAGTCCTCCCTTTGGCTCATGGAAAGCTTCTCTCTTATAGCACATGGGAAGGCTAACCAACAAGAGAGAAGTGTGGATCTATGGAGGGTTTAGTGGATCAGGCCAGTTAAACAAAGAAGGAGTTAGGATCGAACCAAAGGTGGTAATCCCAACAAAATCTCCTCGAAGATAGAAATCCCAAAATCCAAGGCAAAAAGGCTAATTTCAGACTACCGCGCCCCTATAACTGAGCATAACGCGGTAGTACCCGCGCCCCAGAGAAGGAGCAACGCGCGGTAGTGATAACTACCGCGCCCTTGTAGATGTGCAAGGAGCGGCAGTGCTCACAAACAGGGCTAAGTTGGGTTGGAAGATGGCAGAAAAAGGTTTTGCTTTCAGTATTCAGTCAATGGTTTTCACTCTGGATGTTCAGATGATCTTTAAGGGAAACTGTCGTTTAGGTCGCTAGTACAAGGATGCGACACTAATGCATAATGTGTAATATTGAGGTATAACAGATGCCCCCTAAAGTGTGAGGTCAGAAGATACTGATGGCCGAAAGACTTTACAAATATGGTTCGGAGATAGCATCGAGGGGAGCAACAAGGAGCTGAAACAGAAACAAAATGTCAGATATACCACCGAGGCGGGCATTCCCATGCTCGGAAACAAATGACTCAAAGCATGGCTGCCGACCAATACATTGCAGATCCATGAGTACTGAGATGATATATACTGTAGACAAATCATGGCTACTATGAACAAGCGTAGATCCATGAGACAATAATGACACAGCCACGACCAATACAAATGACATCTCCATCGCAACCTGGACGCAATCAAAATATAGAGGTGCGCCCAGGGTCTTCTACCCGATCGCAAAAGATATGAATCTAGCCATGTGATTACAAGGTGTTGAAGTCGAACATGGTAGAAACCATTTGATTACCGGTCAATGATGTGAACCGTTAACAAATGCGAGGGAAATCACCAATAATGACAATGATCCCCAAGGTATCTATAGTACATCTCAACGAAATGCGAATAAAGGAGTTGATGTCGAGCATCCGAGAGATCATTCAATCAGAGGTCATTGATGAAAACCTACTGTTGAATACGAGGAAACCTGCCATTGAGGCATGCAGGTACCAAGGTACTAGTGGTTGAATCCTAAGCCTAATTCCTGGATAGTGATTTGGTGTCGACAGGAATAGACTCGTCGAAGGTGGGCCATAATGATTCCCACATCATCGACACGAAATCAGAACGAGAGATAGTATGGATTGATGAAACAATGGAATATGTACTGACACAAAGGGAAGGTTTGACATGAAGTGGAGGTGGACTCAAGGTAATAACCCTTTGAACATATAACGACATGAAACAGAGCTTGGAAGCGGGGATTAATTGAACAGACAGAACCGCAGGAAGTGTGAACTCATAGCAATAATGAGGACGCATGATCATAATGATGACACTATCAGCAAGACTGACTACCCAAAACAGACAAGGTGAGGAGGCATGCCATGTTCAAAGGTGATGACTCACAAGCTGCCAACAAGGTAAACTTGACTCATTTTCCCATTTTCCCCCGACATGATGGACGAGTACCTCTTTGTTTTTTAACGAGCTTGAGGAGGATAACAGATGCTCGATATAGCTCATCTCATAGATGAGTCCAATCTCACATGTTTTTCGAACCTGAGAAAGGAGGGGTTCGTCCCAAAGTGGGCCCTTCGATGTTGAATTTTAACGAGTCCAAGGAAGGAAAACTCGGTCGTCATTTCATGTTTAGAGAGTCTGAAAAGAACTAAAGAAGACTCCAATGGTCCTTTTTCGTAAGGTTAGCCTCATCACCCGAAAAAGGGTAAAACAACACGGGAGAGGACTCTTCCAGTCATGATTGGCTGGAGTATTCCTTTTTCGTAAGTAGTGCCCCCTAGTCCGAAAAAGGGGTAAACTATCACTAGGGAGACGATCATTCAAATCCTTTTACAAGCGTGAACGAATCAATTTCGCTTGGCAATCTTTTCAATTTTAGGGAGTCTGAAAAGAGCTTAACTATGGACTCCATGTACAACTTTGTCATGGTTGATGACCGAGTACGACAAAGGAAAAGTAAACTCGGCACAGTTCCTTTTCTGTAAATAGTCTAGTGAGGCCGGATAAAGTGATAAACCTATACTCATTAGACACACCTTTTTACTCCAATTGTTTAACGAGCACGATAATGGTATCAAAAGCACTCAGAATCTTTTTCATGTTTGGATCCAGAGCACGAAAAAGGAAAAAGTAAGCTCAAACCACTTTTCATGTTTTTAACCAGAGCACGAAAAAAGTGAAAAGTAAGCTCAAACACCATCTTACTGTTTTTAACGAGCTCGAAGATAGGATGGAAGAATGCTCATAATGTCTGCTTCATTTTTTAACGAGCTTGTAACAGAAAATGAACTATGCTCAGGATAATTTTCATGGTTTAATGAGCTCGAAACCTAAAAAGGAAAGTATGCTCGAAAATGTTCCCAATGGTGAACTTCTTCCCGTCATGAAATCCAAAGGTTGGTTCATGCCCCCAGCATGATTGCTAGAAGTAAGTGACTTAGCTCCAACGTGATGTGGAGAGGTGATCGAGTTGACTTCAACGTAACTTCCAGAGGTTGAAGACATGCCCCTAAGCTTCATTTCATTCGCCTAAGGTATAGGCAAGTGAAAAGAAGGTTCATTTACTAAGTCTACGAGGAGACTCGACTCAAAGGGAAAGGATATGTTTCATTTTTTAACGAGCTTGACACAGGAGTAGAACTTTGCTCAAAATACTGGTTTCATTTTTTAATGAGCTTGAAGCCAAAGGCAAACTCTGCTCATGATTAAGGCCCATTGATGGGTTCCCTCCCAACATGATGATCAGAGGTTGGTAAATGCCCCTAGCATGATTGCTAAAGGCTAAACATGCCCCCCAAGCTTCGTTTCATCTGACTACTCTTCTTCCTTACCCAAAAATCCTGGCTACTAATCCAAATGTGTTCACCAGGGGGGGTAGGGAGAACCAGGACCAAGTGACCCAGGCAGATGAAATGAAGATTCAAATCCTAACTCTAGCGATAGACTCGAACAAATGGAATGGAGATCTATTTCATTTTTACACAAGCTTGAAAAATAGATAATAACAATGCTTGAAAGGGTCCTTTTTATTTTTTAATGAGCTTAAAACAGAAATAAATTATGCTCGAAGGTAGTTTCATTTTTACGCAAGCTTGAAACTGAACGTAAACTATGTTTGGGATTTGGTTTCGTTTTTACACAAGCTTAAAACCAAAAGTAAACTGTGCTTGAGGGTAGTTTCATTTTTACGCAAGCTTGAAACCGAACGTAAACTATGCTTGGGATTGGTTTCGTTTTTACGCAAGCTCAAAACCAACGGTAAACTGTGCTTGAGGGTCGGTTTCATTTTTTAACGAGCTTGAAACAAAGAATAAACTATGCTCGTAGGAATCTATTTCATTTTTTAACGAGCTTGACATAGAAAGGGAACCATGCTCCTAATGATGGTTGGTTTCATTTTTACACAAGCTTAAAACCAAAAGTAAACTATGCTTGAAATGATGGTTTCATTTTTTAACGAGCTTGACACCGGAATAGAACTTTGCTCCAAACGTTCCCCCCCCCCTAGGGAGAAGAAACCACTAAAACATGTGGAACATTTAGGGAAGTCTGGTGACTAGGAGTCATGCGATGAGTGGGCGTCACAAAGGAAAGCTGATCGATGGTCACAACATTCCCATGATGGGGAAAATACATCACTCGAAAGAGTGAGGACACTACAGCCTTCATGGCATGGACGTAATCGCGTCCAAGGAGTAGATTAAAATCTAAGGGACCTTGGATGACCATAACATCAACACAGACAGTTTTCCCTCCCAAAGTGATAGGTAACTGAGGAAGGGATCCTAAAGGTCCAGTAGGCCTTCTATTGAAAGCCAGTATCTGGTCAGTGACGGGCACAAGCCGAGGAGAACCTAAGGCTTGCCAAGCAGTTGAGGATAGAATACTAACAGAAGCTCCTTCATCAACTATCGTACAAAAAATTTCTTTATCGGAAACTCCTACAGATATTTGAAAAGGAACACTCGAAGGAAGACTAGATTCTGTTAGACCATTCCAATCAAAGGAAATAACCTCAGTACTTGGAGGGGGACTCGCGGAAGTGGACAGGGTTTCCCCTTGCCGAGGACATTCTGAACCGATAAGGAAAACATCAGTGGTTTCCAATTCACTCTCTCTTGGAAGATAAGAATGAGACGAAGGTTGTGTCAAGGTGACTGCTTCAGTCTGGACTTTCTCCAATGGAAGAGCGGGATCGAGTGGGGATGACAGTGACTCAATCGCTTCACTCTCGGAAGGGAGAGTGGGATCAATTGCAGATGAAACTGAATTGATCACTTGGTCAACCAGCGGGGGGTCGAGGGACAGTTTACCATGGTCTGTTGGAGGCACCAATTGAGAACTAGTAATATCTTCCAACCACCGTGAGGCTTCATCCATGCTCGGACAAAGGAAAGTACGGTGCATACCCTTGCATATCAAACAGGGATATAGGACTTTACCCTTACGACCCTTCACCAAGGGGTCACTGGTTGAGGGGGTGCCATCGACATGATGGTAAGAGGTTGACGATATGATTGGTTTGGGGTTTTTGGACCACACTTCTGACACACAGGAAAGATCAGGACAATCCTTGAGAAGGTGATCACCCTTACAAAGTTTGCAAGGGAACTTGGGCTTACGGGGTGTTTTCGTAGAATGAGTGCCATTAGGGGCAACTGGTTTACGCTTGGTCTCTTCTTTATCCTTCTTCTTCTTAACTTTCCTTTTCTTCTTCTTCTTATCCACCTGATTGCTAACACTATTGCTTTGGTCAGGCGAGGAAGAAGGAACGGAAGAAGATTCATCCGACGAAGAAGGGGAAGGATTAGTTTGGGATTGACTCTCTCGTGGTGGAGAGTTAACATTCGAAACATTGGGCGCAATCGGAATTACCGGATTGAATAACCATACCGGTAATCCTATGGTTAATCCAGGAAGATTTAACGTGGCAATAAAGGGAGGACCAATATCTCCAATTGGAGGAAAAGTAAAAGGTACCCCTTGAAAAGGGGTCTCCGGATTGGTAGTCCCAGAAGGAGCATGGGCGCATGGAGGTGGATTCTCCATGGAACAAAACTAAGTGATGTAGACAAAGTTTTGTTAAAAAGAACTCAAAAACCCTCAGGCAACCGAGCGTGCGAAAGGGGAGCTAGGAAAAGGCAAGGCTCACAGGCCAAAAGAGCAAGCTCAAAAAACTATATTGAGGCCGCTTCCAAAGTAAGCGAGTTGTACAACAAAACGGCCAGAATGCCAACAAGCAGCCCTACAAAGAAAAAGACCCTCTACAAGATAGCAAGCAAAACCTCCTAACTAAGAGCTGGATATCTCAACAAATTGTATCCTTCGCAAGGTGATGAAATCCAAGTCGAACAATACAACATGAGAGACCGATACAAGAAGGATATCCCCCTACCGAAAGGGATCTTGGGTAAAAGAGCCCTAGTAGAATAGATACTAAGCTACCTCGTTCATGACTCGTTGGAAAAGGTTTTGGGCACTTCAGCCTTCCGAAGAAGACAGCGATCGATGTTGCCTTAGGGCTATGTGGAGTGCGGCATTCCACAGAGTCCGTCCGGTTCTCAATCTCGCGGCCGTTTAACCCCTGAAAGTTAGAAACAGTCAGGAGGCCCCTCCACAAACTGGCTGTGACCGTGTCAATAAGTACTAGAGGATTTTAGTTCCCTAAAGACAACGACTATGTCTCAGATGAAAGCGACAAGGGGGAATTATTTTGATGCCTATCCCCGGTGTCCTACCTAATCTACCAAATTCTTTCGATTTCCTCAAGTGAGGTTAAAGTTGGTTTAATTAGGGAGATTAATTTTAGTGGCTGTCTTACTCAATCGGGTTATGGAAGTGCAACTTGATGGTGTTATGACGACCCAAACCATGCAAATGAAGATGAATCGAAATGAGTCTTTCTCTTCGATGAACACTAGCTAAAGTAAGGAAGAATTCTTTCCGTTCCCAATATGCACAACCCAATGCACATGCAATTTTATTTCTTTTCAAAATGATAGAAAGAAGTAAAATATGTACCCAAAACTAATCCAAAGCAATAAAAAAATTCTTTATATGAACACCAAACGTAATGATTCTAATCCATTTCCTATCTTTTCACATTTGAAAAAGACACATCCAAGCTACGGAAAGAAAGATTCTACAAATGCTTCCAATCAAATGCAAGACAAAGAGAAGAACCTAATACTATCATCTAACTCAAATGCACATAAATATGAAACAAGCATTCCTTCTTCTCATGAATGTAATACCAAGAATGTCAAATGATTAAATTAAAGCAAGAAGAATACCTATGTGTTTCAATTTCATGAATATGGTAAAAGAACGACAAAATCAAGCTTCTCTTTGAACTAAAGCGGAGGCAAGGAATCAATCTTTTCAAACAATCATTAGATAGGATGCAGAGGAAATAAGATGCCAAGCAATCCAAACACGCCAAGCACACCAAACCAAAAATAATCTTAAAACCTTAATATGGGTCAAAATGACTGTAGGATGCACGATTCATGGAAATGCAAGCAAAACACTAGTATTTACTCAAAGGGCCAACATGGATCCAAATCTCGAAAAGACCCAAAAAATAACCAAACAAACCAAATAAACACACTTTCCAGGAACTATCGCGGGCCTGTGGGCCACCTGGGAGCAGTATTGACACACTACCGCGCTGTAGACAGCGCTTAAGGGGCGGTACTGCAAGACTACCGCGCTGTAGACAGCACTTAGGGTGCGGTACTGCAAGACTACCGCGCTCTAAACAGTGGTTAAGGTGCGGTACTGTTGTACTACCGCGCTCTAGACAGCAGTTAAGACGCGGTACTACCGCTCTGTAGGCAGTTACGGGGGGCGCGGTACTGTGTGAACAGGGAAAGAGGCAGAAATTCGAGAAAAGATCTTGACTTTTCAAGGGTTCGCCAACCCAGAGGACTTACTGATCTGTAACAGGATTCTAATGCAGAGAGCAGGGAAGTGAATGAAGGTGAAAGAACCCAATTCTTACAATCAATGAGTGAAATTGAAAGCAAACTTCACCAGCAAAGAAAATGGATTCAAATCCCCAGCGGAGTCGCCAGTTTTTGTTGTAGAAATTTCTCCCTACGGATAGGTAGAAACTCTCTTAGGATAAAGCAGGATGTACTGACTCTATACTAAGAAAAAAAGGAAACAAATGCTACCTTGAATCCCTAGATCTAACAAACATCTCAAGATTAAAATGCTAGAAAGAGTAGAAGGAGTTTAACTGACCTTCTATCCAAACGCTTGTCTTTGTAGTTGCTCCAATCTCCAAGCCCTCATGAATGAACCTGTCAAAATGGAACCAAGACACAAGAATGCACTATTCTCTAGCAACTTGAAACATGAGTTAGAATCTAAATCTATGAAAGATACAAATCATATCATTAAAACAAAATTAACACAAATGATTTGGGAAAACAAGACAAGTTATTCCATTACCAACTTGAAGTCATGTACAATAGTTGCTTGATGTCCAAGCCAACTTCCAGCTCCAAGTGCTTCCTCTAACTATCTCTGCAGAAGTACGAAGATCATAGGTTTGATGCCCCAAAAGTCCTCCCTTTGGCTCATGGAAAGCTTCTCTCTTATAGCACATGGGAAGGCTAACCAACAAGAGAGAAGTGTGGATCTATGGAGGGTTTAGTGGATCAGGCCAGTTAAACAAAGAAGGAGTTAGGATCGAACCAAAGGTGGTAATCCCAACAAAATCTCCTCGAAGATCGAAATCCCAAAATCCAAGGAAAAAAGGCTAATTTCAGACTACCGCGCCCCTATAACTGAGCATAACGCGGTAGTACCGCGCCCCAGAGAAGGAGCAACGCGCGGTAGTGATAACTACCGCGCCCTTGTAGATGTGCAAGGAGCGGCAGTGCTCACAAACAGGGCTAAGTTGGGTTGGAAGATGGCAGAAAAAGGTTTTGCTTTCAGTATTCAGTCAATGGTTTTCACTCTGGATGTTCAGATGATCTTTAAGGGAAACTGTCGTTTAGGTCGCTAGTACAAGGATGCGACACTAATGCATAATGTGTAATATTGAGGTATAACAAGCATCCACCAAACGATTGCACATCCTGTAACCACTTTCCCGTCAAGGAAACGATTGCACATCCTGTAACCACTTTCCCGTCAAGGACAGGATTGGCACCCATCAACAAAGTCAGGATGGAGAAGCCTTGAAATCAACCACTAGAGGCAGGAGTTAAGGATAGCGATCAACACCCTGAGAGTGGCAATGCACATCTGCGTCGAAACACCCAACGGGTAAGAGGATGCAAGCGGCTAACCAGCAGCGACCGACGCCCAACAACGCAAAGCCGCAAAGCGGACAACTCTCGCATGGTAGGCCGTGCTCCAGAGGAACAGCGGAGCCAAATGCAACAATTTTGAAACACCTGCACGGTCTTCGAGCACAAACATCCAATGAAGGTGGCATGTGCATGCGCAATGAACCCCCCACATGGATGCCCTGCAGCCAAATGGATGATAGCAAAAGCAAACGGAGCACACCGTAAAACGGGGACAATCGAGCCCTACTTTCAATGATCCTACCGCAGGTTCACCTACGATAACCTTGTTACAACTTCTCCTTCCTCTAAATGATAAGGTTTAGGGAACTTCTCAAGACGTCGTTGGTAGCGAACCGTCATTGTTGATGCGATCTGAACACTTCACCGGATCATTCAATCAGTAGGAGTGACGGGCGGTGTGTACAAAGGGTAGGGACATAGTCAACACGAGCTGATGACATGCGCTTACTAGGAATTCCTCGTTGAAGACCAATAATTGCAATTGTTTATCCCCATCACAATGCAATTTGAGAAGATTTCCCAGCCCTCTCGAACCAGGGAGAAAAACTTGTTGACTGCATCAGTGTAGTGCGCGTGCGGCCCAGAACATCTAAGGGCATCACAGACCTGTTATTGCCTCAAACTTCCATCGCCTAAATGGCCATAGTCCTTCTAAGAAGCTGGCCATGAAGGGGAACCTCTCCGTAGCTAGTTAGTAGGATGAGGTCTCGTTCATTATCGGAATTAACCAGACAAATCGCTCCACTAACTAAGAACGGCCATGCACAACCACCCATAGAATCAAGAAAGAGCTTTGAATCTGTTAATCCTTACTATGTCTGGACCTGGTAAGTTTTCCCATGTTGAGTCAAATTAAGCCACAGGCTCCACTCCTGGTGGTGCCCTTCCATCAATTCCTTTATGTTTCAGCCTTGTGAACATACTCCCCCCGGAACCCAAACACTCTGATTTCTCAGAAGGTGCTGGCGGAGTCCTTAGAGCAACATCCCCCGATCCCTGGTCGGCATCGTTTATGGTTGAGACTAGGACAATATCTGATCATCTTCGAGCCCCCAACTTTTGTTCTTGATTAATGAAAACATCCTTCGCAAATGCTTTCGCAGTGGTTTGTCTTTCGTAAATCCAAGAATTTCACCTATGACAATGAAATACGAATGCCCCCGACAGTCCCTATTAATCATTACTCCAGTCCCGAAGGCCAACACAATAGGAATAGACTCCTATCACGTTATTCCATGCTAATGTATTCAGAGCATAAGCTTGCGGGTGGGTGGGGGGCTTTGTCGAATTCTTGGGTCGTGACAGACCTCCCTACGAATGACCCAAGGCCAATTTTCAGGCAGACCCGGTAGACAAAGCTTTCGCCGCACCACCCTTCACACGAAATGACACTTCCACCGGCAGAGAAGTGCGTGATAGGCATCGTCGAAGTCACTTAACTGAAAAGCTTGCACCCAGCAACCGAAAGAACACCAAAGAAACAAGCCCTCGTTGGGAGCCACAACAAGCCGCCAGAGCACCACTTGCGGTGTTGGTGTGGCCTTGTTTTCCAGTTCCTTCCCAAGATGAGCATTGCCATCAATACTGCTCATGCGCTACCAAGCAGAGACAACAACGCACTGCAAGCCGACCGCCCTACGAATGACACGAGGCCATTTTTTGAGCAGACCCAGCAAGACAGCACATTCACCGCACCACCCTTCACACGAAATGACACTTCCACCGAAAGAGAAATGCGTGATAAGCATCATCGAAGTAACTTAACCGAAAATCTGGGACCCAACAACTGAGGAAGCAAGCCCTCATTGGGAGCCACAGCAAGCCACAGAAGCACCACTTGCGGTGTTGGCGTGGCTTCGTTTGCCCGTTCCTTCCAAAGATGAGCGTTGCCATCAATACTGCTCATGCGCTACCAAGCAGACACGGCAACACACCACAAGCCGACCACTCTACGAATGACTCGAGGTCAATTTTCAGGTAGACCCGACAAGCAGTGCATTCACCGCACCACCCTTCGCACGAAACGCACCCGGCAAAAAGACAAGCCAGCGGACGACAAGAATGAGGATTGGTCACGGTTTAACGTTTTTTAGCTTGGGTTGGAAGCACAAGGCAGATGGGTGCCCAAGAAGCAGCTCGCATTGGGAGCATGCCGCAGCTCGGGTTGGGAGCACATCGTAGCTCGGGTTGGGAGCACGCCACAGCTCCCGTTGGAAGAACAAGGCAAATGGGCGCCCAAGGAGTAGCTCGCAATGGGAGCACGCCGTAGCTTGGGTTGGAAGCATGCCACAGCTCAGGTTGGAAGCACAAGGCAGATGGGCGCCCAAGGAGCAGCTCACATTGGGAGCACGCTGCAGCTCGGGCTGGGAGCAAGCCGCAACTCAGGTTGGGAGCACGCCGCAGCTTTGGTTGGGAGCACGCCACAGCTCGTGTTGGAAGCACAAGGCAGATGGGCACCCAAGGAATAGCTCGCAATGGGAGCACGCCGTAGCTCGGGTTGGAAGCACGCCACAGCCCGGGTTGGAAGCACAAGGCAGATGGGCGCCCAAGGAGCAGCTCGCACTGGGAGCACGTTGCAGCTCGGGTTGGGAGCATGCCGCAGCTCGGGTTGGTAGCATGCCATAGCTCACGTTGGAAGCACAAGGCAGATGGGCGCCCAAGGAGCAACTCGCAATGGGAGCACGCTGCAACTCAGGTTGGAAGCACGCCACAACTCGGGTTGGATGCACAAGGTAGATGGGCGCCCAAGGAGCAGCTCGGATTGGAAGCACGTCACAGCTCGGGTTGGAATCACAAGGCAGATGGGCCCCCAAGGAGCAGCTCGCATTGGGAGCATGCCACAGCTCAGTTTGGAAATATGCCACAGCTCGGGTTGGAATCACAAGGTAGATGGGCGCCCAAGGGGCAGCTCACATTGGGAGCACGCCACAACTCGGGTTGGAAGCACAAGGTAGAGGGGCGCCAAAGGAGCAGCTCGTAGTGGTAGCACGCCACAACTCGGGTTGGAAGCACAAGGAAGATGGGTGCCCAAGGAGCAGCTCGCATTGGGAGCATGCCACCGCAAGCGCGCCCACCAAGTGAGCACCCAGCAAAAAGACAAGCCAACGGAAGACAAGAACGAGGATTGGTGATGGCTTAACATTTTCACCTTGGGTTTGGAGCACAAGGCAGATGAGTTCCCAAGGAGCAGCTTGCATTGGGAGCACACCACCGCAAGCGCGCCCACCAAGTGAGCGCCCAGTAAAAAGACAAGCCAGTGGAAGACAAGAACGAGGATCGGCCACGGCTTAACGTTTTCAGCTCAGGTTGGAAACACAAGGCAGATGGGCACCCAAGGAGAAGCTCGCATTGGGAGCACACCACCGCATGCATGCCCACCAAGTGAGCGCCCAGCAAAAAGACAAGCCAACGGAAGACAAGAACCAGGCTCGGTCACGGCTTAATGTTTTCAGCTCGGGTTGGAAGCACAAGGCAGATGGGCGCCCAAGGAGCAACTCGCATTGGGAGCACGCCATAGCTCGGGTTGGAAGCACGCCACAACCTCGGGTTGGCAGAACAAGGCAGATGGGCACCCAAGAAGCAGCTCGCATTGGGAGCACACCACAAGCTCGTGTTGGAAGCACGCCACAGCTTGGGTTGGAGGCACAAGGCGCAGCTCGCATTGGGAGCACGCCACAGCTCGGGTTGGAAGCATGACATAGCTCGCGTTGGAAGCACAAGGTAGATGGGTGCCCAAGGAGCAGCTCGCATTGGGAGAATGGTAGATGGGTGCCCAAGGAGCGGCTCATGTTGGGAGCATGGCACAAGTGCGCCCAAAGAAATGAGTCTGAATGCCAATGCAAGTGCACCCACCAAGTGAGCGCCCGGCAAAAATACAACGCAGCGGAAGACAAGAATGAGGATTTGTCATGGCTTAACATTTTCAGCTCGGGTTGGAAGCACGGCACATGGGCACCCAAGGAGCGGCTCGCATTAGGAGCACAGCACAAATGCGCTCGAACAAACAAGTCCGAATGCCAACACAAGCATGCCCACTAAGGGAGCGCCCGACAAAAGACAAGCTAGGGGAAGACAAGAAAGAGGATCGGTCATGGCTTAACGTTTTGAGCTCGGGCTAGAAGCACAGCACATGGGCGCCCAAAGAGAGGCTCGCATTGGGAGGCCTGCACTTGTGCGCCCAAAGAAACGAGTCTGCCGACAAATGGAAGCGCGCCCACCCAAGGGAGTGCCCGGCAAAAAGACAAGGCAACAGCAGACAAGAACGAGGATTGGTCATGGCTTAAATGTTTTGAGCTCGCCTTGCGAGCCCGGCACAGGTGCACCAAAAGAAATGAGCCCACCGGCAAACGGAAGCGCGCCCACCCGAGTGAGCGCACGACAAAAAGACAAGGAAACAGCGGAGAAGAACAAGAATTGGTCACGGCTTAACGTTTTGAGCTTCCCTTGGGAGACCGGCACATGTGCGCCCAAAGAAATGAGTCTGCCCGCAAACGAAAACGCCCACACCCAAGTGAGCACACGGAAAAAAGACAAGGCAACGGCGGAGAAGAACAAGAATTGGTCACGGCTTAACGTTTTGAGCTCCCCTTGGGGGCTCGACACATGTGCGCCCAAAGAAATGAGTCCGCCTGCAAACGGAATGGCACCCACCCAAGTGAGCGTTGGGCAAAAAGACAAGGCAACGACGGACAAGAACAAGCATTGGTCACGGCTTAACATTTTGAGCTTGCCTTGCGAGCCCGACACATGTGTTTCCAAGGAAATGAGTCCGCCGGCAAATGAAAGCTCACCCACCCAAGCGAGCACCCAAAAAAAAGACAAGGCAATGACGAACAAGAATAAGAATTGGTCACAGCTTAACGTTTTGAGCTCTCCTTGGGAGCCCGGCACATGTGCGCCCAAAGAAACGAGTCCGGCAGCAAGTGGAAGCGCGCCCACCCAAGTGAGCGCCCGACAAAAAGAAAAGGCAACGGCAGACAAGGACAAGCATTGCTCACGGCTTAACGTTTTGAGCTCACCTTAGGATCCTGGCACATGTTCGCCCAAGGAAACCAATCCGCCGGCAAACGGAAGTGCGCCCACCCAAGTGAGCGCCCGGCAAAAAGACAAGGCAACAACGGACAAGAACAGTAATTAGTCGCGACCTAACGTTTTGAGCTCACTTTGGGAGCTCGACACATGTGTGCCCAAAGAAACGTGTCCAGCAGCAAGCGGAAGCATGCCCACCCAAGTGAGCGCCCAACAAACGAACAAGGAAACGACGAACAAGGACAAGCATTGGTCACGGCTTAACATTTTGAGCTCGCCTTGGGAGCCTGACACATGTGCGCCCAAGGAAATGAGTCCGCCGACAAACGGAATTGCCCCCACCCAAGTGAGCCCACAGCAACAAGACAAGGCAACGATGGATAAGAACAAGGATTGGTCACGGATTAAAGTTTTGAGCTCCTCTTGGGAGCTCGGCACATGTGCGCTAGAAGAAACGAGTCCTCCTGCAAACGGAAGCACGCCCACCCAAGTGGGCGCCCAGAAAAAAGACAAGGCAACGGCGGACAAGAACAAGCATTGGTCATGGCTTAACGTTTTGAGTTCGCCTTGCGAGCCCAGCACATGTGCACCCAAGGAAACGAGTCCACTGGAAAACGGAAGTGCGCCCACCCAAGTGAGCACCCGGAAAAAAGACAAGGCAATAGCAGACAAGAACAGTAATTAGTCACGGCCTAATGTTTTGAGCTCGCTTTGGGAGCCCGACACATGTGCGCCCAAAGAAACGATTCCAGCGGCAAGCGGAAGCACGCCCACCCAAGTGAGCGCCCGACAAAAGGACAAGGCAACGACGGACAAGGACAAGCATTGGTCATGGCTTAACGTTTTGAGCTCGCTTTGGGAGCCCGACATATGTGAGCCCAAGGAAACAAGTCCGCCGGCAAATGGAATCGCCCCCACCCAAGTGAGCCCATGGCAACAAGACAAGGCAACGATGGACAAGAACAAGGATTGGTCATGGATTAAAGTTTTGAGCTCCTCTTGGGAGCTCGACACATGTGCGCCAGAAGAAATGAGTCCACCCGCAAACAGAAGCGTGCCCACCCCAGTGGGCGCCCAGAAAAAGACAAGGCAACGGCGGATAAGAACAAGCATTGGTCATGGCTTAACGTTTTGAGCTCGCCTTACGAGCCCGACACATGTGCACCCAAGGAAACGAGTCCACCGAAAAATAGAAGCGTGCCCACCCAAGCGAGCACCCGACAAAAGGACAAGGAAACGGCGGACAAGAACAAGAGTTGGTCATGGCTTAACGTTTTGAGCTCGCCTTGGGAGCCCGACACATGTGCGCCCAAAGAAACGAGTCCGGCGGTAAACGGAAGCACGCCACCCAAGTGAGCACTCGGCAAAAAGACAAGGTGACGGCGGACAAGGAGAAGCATTGGTCATGGCTTAACATTTTGAGCTCGCCTTGGGAACCCGGCACATGTGCGCCCAAGGAAGAAATGAGTCTGCCGCCAAACGGAAGCGCGCCCACCCAAGTGAGCGCCCAGAAAAAGCACAAGGCAACAGCGGACAAGAACAAGAATTGGTCAGGGCTTAACATTTTGGGCTCTCCTTGGGAACCCGGCACATGTGCACCCGAAGAAACGAGTCCACCGCCAAACGGAAGCACGCCCACCCAAGTGAGCGCCCTTGAAAAAGCTAAGGCAAAGGTGGACAAGAACAAGAATTAGTCACGGCTTAACGTTTTGAGCTCGCCTTGGGAGCCTGACACACGTGAGCCCAAAGAAACGACTCTGCCGACAAATAGAAATGCACCCACCCAAGCGAGCGCATGGAAACAAGACAAGGCAACGACGGACAAGAACAAGAATTGGTCACGGCTTAACATTTTGAGCTCGCCTCGGGAGCCCAGCAGACGTGAGCCCAAGGAAACGAGTCTGCCGGCAAATGGAAGCGTGCCAACCCAAGTGCACGCCTGGCAAAAACATAGGCCAACGACGGACAAGAACAAGAATCGGTCACAGCTTAACATTTTGAGATCGCCTTGGGAGCTCGGCACATGTGAGCCTAATGAAACGAGTCCACTGGAAAATGGAAGGGTTCCCACCCAAGCGAGCGCTCCCACCCAAGCGAGCGCCCGGTAAAAATACACAAGGCAACGCCGGACAACAACAAGAATTGCTCACAGCTCAACGTTTTGAGCCCGCCTTGGGAGCCTGACACATGTACTCCCAAAGAAATGACTCCATCTCCGGCAAATAGAAACACCCCCACCCAAGTGAGTGCACGGCAACAAGACAAGGCAACGGCGGACAAGAACAAGAATTGGTCACGGCTTAACGTTTTGAGCTCGCCTTGGGAGCCCGTCACCTATGCGCCCAAAGAAACAAGTCCCCCGACAAACGGAAGCACGCCCACCCAAGTGAGCGACCGGCAAAGAGACAAGTCAACGGCGGACAGGAACAAGGATTGGTCATGGCTTAATGTTTTGAGCCCGCCTTGGGAGCCAGGGACGTGTGCGCCCAAAGAAACGACTGGAAGCGTGCCCACCCAAGTGAGCGCACGGCAACAAGATAAGGCAACGGAGGACAAAAACAAGAATTGGTCACGGCTTAGCATTTTGAGATCGCCTTGCGAGCCCGTCACCTGTGCACCCAAAGAAACGAGTCCCTCGGCAAATGGAAGCGCGCCCACCCAAGTGAGCGCCCGACAAAAAGACAAGGCAACGGTGGACAGGAACAAGAATTGGTCATGGCTTAACATTTTGAGCTCTCCCTGGGAGCCCTTCATATGTGCGCCCAAAGAAACGAGTCCGCCGACAAACGGATGTGCGCCCACCCAAGTGATCGCCTGGAAAAGAGACAAGGCAACGGCGGACAAGAACAAGAATCGGTCATGGCTTTATGTTTTGAGCTCGCCTTGGGAGTCGGGCACGCGTGAGCCCAAGGAAATGAGTCCGACGGTGAACGGAAGAGCGCCCACCCAAGTGAGCACCCGGCAAAAAGACATGCCAACGGCAGACAAGAACAAGAACAAGTCACGGCTTAACGTTTTGAGCCCGGCACATGTGCGCCCAAAGAAATGAGTCCGCTGGCAAACGGAATCACGCCCACCCAAGTGAGCGCTTGGAAAAAAGACAAGCCAACGATGGACAAGAACAAGAATCGGTCACGGCTCAACGTTTTGAGCTCGCCTTGGGAGCCTGGCACATGTGCACCCAAAGAAACGACTCCATCTCCGGCAAACGGAAGCGTGCCCACCCAAGTGAGCGCCTGGAAAAAAGACAAGGCAACGGCGAACAAGGACAGGCATCGGTGACGGCTTAAATTTTTGAGCTCACCTTGGGAGCCTGGTGCATGTGCGCCCAAAGGAGCGAGTCCTCCAGCAAACGGAAGCGCACCCACCGAAGTGAGCACCCGCTCGGAAAAAAGACAAGGCAATGGAAGATAAGAACAAGAAGCGGTCACGGTCTAGCAACGTTTTGAGCTCGCCTTGGGAGGCCGACACATTTGCGCCCAAGGAGGAGCTCGACTTGGAAGACCGGCGAAGCTGCGCCCAAAGAAACAAGTCCGCCGGCCAAAAGAGAAGGCGACGGAAGATAAGAACAAGAACCGGTCACGTCTTAACAACGTTTTGAGCTCGCCTTGGGAGCCCGACACATGTTCACCCAAAGAAACGAGTCCACCGGAAAACGCAAGCGCGCCCACCAAGTGCGCGCCCCGCAAAAAGACAAGGAAGTGGAAGACAAGAACAAGAATCGGTGTTATACCTCCATATTCCACAGTGTCTCATCTCCACCACAAAAAGAGCTGACGACACTTGCCCTACTGCTTTAAATCACTCAGAAGAGAAAAATGATAAGTGAACCTTGAAGGTAAACTTACCCTAGCAAGTTTTCACCCAGCTGAGACTTTATTTACCCTAACTACTGCGCCTTGCTCAGTTATAGGTGCATGGTAGTCTACACTACTACGCAATGCTTTGTCCCTGCCACACGATACTACCGCGTTATGCTCAGACTACTCAGCGCGGTACTCTTTTTATAGCCCTTTTTCCATGGCTTTTGGGAGTTTGGATTTTCGAGAGATATTGGAGGATTGGGATCCTTGATTCGATCTCAACTCATTTTCTGTGATTAGAAACCTTGATCCACTAAGTTCTCCCTAGATCCACCCATCTCTCTTGTTAGTTAACCCTACCACACACTATAAAAGAGAGGCATTCCATGGGAAAGCGGGAGGACTCTTAGAAGTATCAAACTTATGATCTTGCAGCCTTGTGGAGATAGCTAGAGGAGGAAGCACTTGGAGCTGGAGGATTGGCTTGGACATCAAGCAACCTTTGTAAGTATTCTTCAAGTTTGTAATAAAGATAACTTGTGTTGTTTTTCCCATTTCATGTGTATTGTACAAGTCCTTAGCATGGAATGTATCTAATCTGGATTTGAATGTAATATTTACTTCAAGGTATTTGGAAGCTTGTATGTTTGTTCTTTGTTTGATCTCAATAGGTTCTACATTGGAGCTTTTGGATCAAGAGCTAGAAGTGGGACAAACATCAAATTGAAAGGTGAGTCATATCTTTCATTGTTTCTGAATGTATGTAATCTTGTTGTGAAAGTTAGTTCAGGAATTTCAAGGTAGCATTTGTTTTGTCTTGTTTCTTGCCTTAGAGTCAGTTAGGAATCTGCTTTAAGTTAAGAGAATTTTGACTTATCTATAGGGAAAAATTCTACCAAACAATAATGGCGACTCCGTTGGTTTTGATTTCTGCTTCATTGATTCAGTTCACTGTCATCCATATTTTGATTGTGATTTTTTATTGCACTTCAAACCAGTTTTGAATCTTGGTCTTTTTTGACCTTTATTCACCCCTCCTTGCTGTATTTTTTCTCCTTGTATGATCACTGAGTCCCCTAGGTTAGAAGCAACCCTGAAAAACTCCATTTTATTTTCTAAAGTTGTGCTTTTTTCTTACATTGGAATAGTACCGCGCCCTTAGAATTCTCTATAGTGCGGTAGTACCGCATTCTCTGCATTAGTACCAGAGCGGTTTTATAACAGTACCACGCTATAGTCTGACCCTGACATGCAGTAGTGTCTGCAATTTTTTAAATTTTTTATCCTTGCTTGGTTTCCTGAGTCTTTCTCTGCCTAAGATAGTGTTTGTTGTTCCCTGTTACCATTCTGTCCATTTTACAGTCTGTGTGGTGTGTTTATTTCCCTGTTTGTGCGCTTGATTGTTGTGTGAATTAGTGGCATTTTTGGCATACTGGGTCACTTTTCCAGTTTGATTGCATTGACTTGATTTTTTCACCACAACCAACCCATCACTACTGTTCTCTTTTACTGAACCCTGTAGCTTTTATAGTCACATCATTTCTATCATTTTCAGTAATTAAAAAATTATCATTTGAGAACAATTCTGTTGTTTGAATTGAAAAAATCTAGTAGTATCATTGTGCATTAGGAAATGAACCATTGAATTTTCCACATAAATTCTCATATTTGAAGCATCGTAGTTGTAGGATCAGTGAATTAAAAAGAGTGTTTATTTTAGTTTGGCCTTATTTACAAAAAGAAAAAGAAAAATTTCTTGTTTTGGTTTTTTTTATTGCTTGTGAAAAATTTCATGCATTTTTTTATCGAAGAACTCTCTCTCTCCCATAGCTAGATTTCATCGAAGACAAAGGCTTATTTTTTATTCATTCTCATTTGCATGGTTTGAGTCGTCATAACACCATCAAGTTTCATGCCCATTTACCTGATTGAGTAAGACAACCACTAAAATTAATCTCCCTAATTAAACCAACATTAACCTCACTTAAGGAAATCAAAAGAATTTGGTAGTTAGGTAGGACACTGGGGATAGGCATCAAAATAATTCCCCCTTGTCATTTTCATCTGAGACATAGTTGTTGTCTTCTAGGGAACTAAAATCCTATAGTATTTATTGACACGGTCACAACCAGTTTGTGGAGGGGCCTCATGACTGTTTCCAACTTTCAGGGGTTAAATGGCCGCGAGATTGAGAACCGGACGGACTCTGTGGAATGCCACACTCCACTTAGCCCTAAGGAAACATCGATCATTGTCTTCCTTGGAAGGCTGAAGTGCCCAAAACCTTTTCCAATGTGTCATGAACGAGGTAGCTTAGCGACTATTCTACTAGGGCTCTTTTACCCAGGATCCCTTTCGGTAGAGGGATATCCTTCTTATATCGGTCTGTCATGTTGTATTGTTCGACTTGGATTTCATCACCTTGTGAAGGATATATCTTGTTGAGGTCTCCAGCCCTTAGTTAGGAGTTTGCTTGTTATCTCATCTTTGTAGAGGGTCATTTTTCTTTTTAGGGATTGCTTGTTGGCATTCTAGCCATTTTTTGTATCAGCTCGCTTATTGAGACACCGGTCTCAGTATAGATTTTAGAGCTTGCTTTTTTGGCCTACGAGTCTTGCTTTTTCTAGCTCCTCTTCTGCACACTCGGCTGCATTAGAGTTTTTGAGTTCTTTGTTACGAAACTGCCCCTGATTTTCCTTTTCCTGTCATGATGTCAGGACAACCATGAAGATGACGACGAGTACAGGGCAAAATCCCTCCACCACCACCTCCACCACGGACCTCTGGTCCACCTGCATCACGCATTCCCACTCCTCCTGGCCGCGGTGCTGGTCGAGGGAACATTCCACCACCAATACATACTACATCATCAGTTCCGCCTGTAACTATCACTCATAGCACAGTCTCAGAATCTCTTACAACTTCTGCAACCACGAGCATATCTGAGACTTCCATTGTCACTTCACCCACTGTTATCCCAGATATATCTATCACAGTGGACACCATTACAGCTGTTGAATCTAGTACAGCCCAAAATACTAGACCCGAGGTCATCCCCCTACTAGATGTCAACACCTCTTGTCCATCAGACACTTTTCATGATGACACAGATGGATTTGTTGGCATCACCGAAGGGTCCGACCAGGATATACCTAGCTTGATTTCAGTCCCAGGCGGGTACGTCGAAATCGTTGAAGATACTCAACTTCCTGACACACCTTTTGAACCTGATTATGGCTTCATCACTTCCGAGGCGGAGCTTCCGCTTGTTATTACTACGTCACCCAGCATTCATCCACAGGAAACAAGTTCTTCTAGCAATGTACCTCGTACTATATCCCTCCCCAACCTTCCTCCGGGACATGAGATCATGGATTCCATCCAGTCTAGTATGGTTAGTCTTGCAAATTCCCCGTTGATATCGGCACGGTTTAAATGCAGCCCAGAGAAAATGCTCTCGACAGCTTCTAGATATCCCCCTATTACTCGTCCTTCTGACTATCGGGACCCCAACATCCTGTCTAGCATAGAGTTCCATCACTCCTATGCAGACGGTTCCGGACCTTCAAATGTTACTATACCTAGGTCCCCCCTGGGTCCCGAAAACCCTTTCCAGGATATGAACTCGAACCCAGTTTTTGACGGTCCTCCTATCATTAAACATGATATGGACGACGCCGACACCCCTCAGTTAAAATCCCCACATTTGCTGCCATCACCTATTTTTGGTGCACATTCTATGAGAGATAACCCATTTTTTTCCCCGTCCTCGCCTGTCAGATATGGAAGACCCCCTCCGCAAATCGGTACTTTTGGCGCCGTTGGCCAATCCACACTTTCATATTTGGCCAGCGGCGGAAGAACACCTAGTCATACTACTGGATCTTCTGGTTGGACCGGAGGATCACCTTCGGCCACTATTTATACTATCTCAGGAGGTGGTGTTATGTAGAATTTTGTCGTACGGATAAGCCAAAACTCTCTTAACTTTAAAGTAGACTTTAAACTAACTCTAAAGCAAGAAACAAGTCAAAACAAATGCTACCTTGAATCCCTAGATCTAACAAACATCTTAGGATTAAAATGCTAAAGAGAATAGAAGGGGTTTAACTGACCTTCTGCCCTAACGCTTGTTTTTGGTATTTGCTCCAAGCTCCAAGCCCTCACAAGTGAACCTGTCAAAATGGAACCAAGACACAAGAATGCACTATTCTCTAGCAACCTGAAACATGAGTTAGGATCTAAATATATGAAAGATACAAATCATATCATTAAAACAAAATTAACACACATGATTTGGGAAAACAAGACAAGTTATTCCATTACAACTTGAAGAATACTTACAAAAGGTGCTTGATGCCCAAGCCAATCCTTCAGCTCCAAGTGTCTTCTCCTCTAGCTATCTCCACAATGCTACAAGACCATAAGTTTGGTGCTCTCAAGAGTCTTCCCCTTTTTCCAATGGCATGCCTCTCTTTTATAGTGAATGGTGAGGTTAACCAACAAGAGAGATGGGTGGATCTAAGGAGAGATAAGTGGATCAGGGTTTCTAATCGAAGGAGATGAGTTGAGATCGAATAAAGGACCCCAATCTTCCATTATCTTCGAAAATCCAAAATCCCACGAGCCAAGGGAAAAAGCTATTAAAAGAGTACCGCGTTTTGCAAAGACTGCAGAACGCGGCACTGCCGCGCTTTGGGGAAAAAGCAGAACGCGGTAGTGTCTAGTACTGCATTTTGTCAAGCTGGCAATGCGCGGTAGTGTATATGAGTAAAGCCTAAGGTGGGTCAAAACTTGCCAGGATGGATTCACCTTCAAGGTTGACTCATCATCTGTCTCTTCTTGATGGTTTAAAACAGTAGGGGAAGTGTCGTCAACTTGTTTTTTGATGGGGATGCGACACTGTGAAATATAGAGGTATAACAGGTGGACAACTGACTACAGTGGTCCCCAACTCTAACAATCAAAATCCTCCTATAGGGCCATCAACCCAACTAGTTGGAGGACAACCTTTTGTTGGGAATTCCATGATTTCAACACCTTGGCTATGCAGTTTCTGACCCATTTCTAGCTCCCCATCCGATATGAGATTGGAACAGAACTGTTAACCTCACTGCGTCAAACCACTGCTACGAACATTTTGGATCACATCCATGAGTGGCGACGACGCCGCAGGCTAATTAAGGCACCCATTCTGGATCAGCTACTCGCTGATTGGTTCACAAAATCCTTTTTGCCTCCCATAGCCAGAGATATCGCTATGCGCGGGCCGGTTACAGAAGAACGAGCCATCTCAGCAGCCCAGTACATGGATTTGGTATACACTCAATCCAGTACTTTACATGAACTTCTTCCACATGCTGCCAGTGTTAACACTGATCCAACGAATCCTACCACTGAACCCCCCATTAATGGTATTGTCGGTTCAGTCAAGGCCCAGCCTGCTACCAACTCGACGGGACAACAAGCTTCTGCTTCCCCCGCTTTACCCCAGGCTACTTCAAAAACAACTACTTCTCCTGCTATTTTCTCTGAAGTGAACGCAGTTCAATCTACGTCACAACCATCTGGGGGAAAGAAGAAAAACAATCGTGGTAAACCCAAGAAAAACCAGCAGGAGAACCCCAAGCCACAACCCACCCAGAATGACCAGAAACCACGTTGAAAGGCTAAGTTTCCCTGCCTAATTTGTAAAGATGATCATTACACGCATGAATGTTCCTACAAGGACGAGGTCAACAAGTTCGTTAAAGGATCCTCTCGCCCGGCAGTGTTAACTGACCCTTTCCCCCAACAACAACAACAAATGGTTTCCCAAGAAACCCCACAAGGGGGCAACCCGACCAATCCCACCCGTGGAGAGACGTCCACAAACCGCGAAATCCTGATGACGAGTAATGAAGAGATTCATATAACCACTCGTTCAAAGACGTACGACAACCCTCCAAGTTCAAACAAACAACCCGAGATAGCTAAAGGCAAATCTGATGTTGAAGATCCGACTCCTATCCCCCCCCCTACCGGCCATATCCATATCGAGAGACCGCCTACGGAAACAGTGCTACACCCACCCAAGGGCACCATACGAAAGGCGACATTTAATCCGAATGCACGAGCTGCCCAAAACTAAAACATTGTTGAGGATTTGGCTCAAGCACCTTGCGCCATGTCGACTCTTGAGGTTCTTCAACACTGCCCCATGCAGCATAGAACCTTACTTTTAGCACTGGGGGCAATGGACCCAGATACTTCAAACTCTATCATGTTTAACTTGGAACACGCCAAACCTTGGCTTTCTCTCCAATTAGCCTTCCAGGTTCACACAAAGATACGTGGAAATATCATCCACCGCACTGTGTTAGATGAAGGTGCTTCCACGTCGATTATGTCTTTGAACTGTTGGAGAGCTTTAGGCTCACCAGAAATTATGACTTCTTCCACTACTCTTAGGGCATTTGATGGACATGGTTTTCAACCTTATGGACTCATTCCCTCAATTGGTGTTGAACTGAGGGGCAAAATAGTATCCGTACACATTGAAGTCGTAGATGCACCATTGGATTACAATCTCCTACTTCGCTGGAACTGGTTTTATGCCATGACCGCCATAGCATCTACAGTCTTTTGGATTGTGCAATTTCCTCATGAAGGGAAAATTGTCACTATTGATCAACTTGATTATTGTATCCCAGACTCCCATCCGTACTCCACCAACACCGTCTCGTTATTGGATCAAAGTCGGTACCGGTTCCAAGACATTGGTGTTGGTCTTATGAAGGATTCTTCCCTTATTGGAGTTTTTCCAGAGCTGGGAACCCATGTTCAACCAGTCAACATGATTTCATCGACTGTCACCCCTTCCAATGATTCATGGGTGATTCCGAGTCCTGCTCAGATTGAAGACTACGACAACTCTATGCCTCTGAATAGAAACCTCGCAGCCTATGAAGCGATCCAATCAGCCACCGATTGGGTCAACTGTCCTACCCATCATTCTGTGGTGCAGCTCTCGGCTGGAACTCATCCATCCCCACCACTTTTTGATCCTCTCAATTTGATTTTTCCCACTGACGAATCGATTATGGAGGTCATGTGCGGTGATGAGCCACCATGGGGAGATTTTCATCATCGATCTTCATTCCCCACCATTCAGCCACTTGAGAGTAATACAAAACCCAGTACTTCACTTGGGATGGTTCAAACCAAGTTCCCCACTTCCCTCGGTGAGGTATTTTCCGAAGGAAAATTGGCTAACCTAATGGCAACCACTCCCATTGATATTTCAGTGAAGCCTGGTATCGTGGAAAACATACACATCAACAAAACATGTACTCCCCTTGAAACTGAGTTTTATAGTGCCTACTTCAAAACTTTCGCGATGTTTTTGCTTGGAGTTATGAAGAAATGCTAGGAATAGACCCCTCGATTGTGGTCCACGAAATTCCAACATTCCCTGGCACCCGACCTTTTCGGCAAAAACTTCGACCCGTCCATCCTCGTAAGGCAGTCGCTATCAAAGCAGAAGTTGAAAAACTTTTGCGTGCTGGTTTTATCTATCCTGTCCCATTGACAGAATGGGTATCCAACATCGTTCCCATAGCCAAGAAACAGGGAACGATTAGAGTGTGTGTCGATTACCGCAACTTGAACAAGGCTTGTCCAAAAGACAACTACCCAACTCCGTTTATCGACCAGATCATCGATAACTGTGCCGGGAGTGTCATCTTTTCATTTATGGATGGCTTTTCTAGCTATAATTAGATCGATATCCTCCCAGCCGAACAACACAAAATGGCCTTTATCTGCCCTTGGGGGATTTTCGCATATCGAAATTTACCTTTTGGCCTTAAAAATGTCGGAGAAACTTTCCAACGGGCGATGTCATACACATTTCACGACATCAAACATATTGTAGAACCATATCTTGATGATCTTCCCGCTCACTCTCGGACTCGGGAAGACCATCACAACCACTTAAGTGTCGTTTCCGAAAGGTGTCGTCGCTACAATATACGTTTGAATCCGCATAAGTGAATCTTCTATGTAGAAGCCGAAAAACTGTTGGGCTTCATAATCTCCAAAAGCGAGATACGTTTAGATCCCGCGAAGGTAGAAGCTATCTTAGCCCTGCCTTCCCCCACCAATATTCAAGAACTTCAATGTTTGCAAGGGAATGCAAACTTTCTACGTCGTTTCATCTGCAATCTTTCCGAGATAACAAAAGGCTATATGAGGCTTCTCAACAAAAATGTTCCCTTTATCTGGGATGAGGAAGCCCAACGCTCCTTTGACAATCTAAAGGCAGCCTTAACCAAAGATCATGTGATCCAACCCCCCGATTACACACCGGATTATATTCTTTATCTCGTAGCTTCGACTTCCACCATCGGTATGGTGATAGTCTAGGAAGACCACAACGGCATAGAACATGTGGTATACTATCTTAGTAAGAGTCTTCTCGACTCCGAAACTCATTATTCACATGTTGAAAAACTGGCTCTGGCAACAGTATTTGCTGTCCAGAGATTTCGTCATTACATTCTACTCTGTCGGACCACTGTTATAGCCGATTTCAATCCAATGTATTACATCCTCACACGTCAAGTGCTTGGGGGCAAATATTCTCGTTGGATCGTCATCCTTCAGGAGTTTGACTTGGAATTTTTCAAAGCCAAGTCCAAGAAGTCTTTGGTCTTTGCTGAGTTGATTTGTACCTTGCCCCGTGCTACCGAGCAATCCGAGCCCATCAATTCACTTCCTCATGAATCCTTGTTCCTCATTAGCACGTTTGATCCGTCGTACGGAGATATTCTATTATATCTCCAAACCCAACGCTTCCACCCCGACCTCACCCGCGATGAACGACGACGCATCCGACATCTTGCAAAATACTACCTTATAGTCAACGATACTCTTTATCGTCGTGGTGTCGACACCATTCTTCAACGTTGTTTGACCTTAGATGAGGTGGAATGCATTCTTAATGACTGCTACGCTGGAGCATGTGGTGGTCATCTCTCTAGGATGGCTACGACCCCCAGAAAATACTGCAGGCAGGATACTTCTGGCCCTCAATTTTCAAAGACTACATTGAAATAGTCAAGAAGTGTCCACCATGCTAATTCTTTCATAGTAAAGCACGCTCGCACCCTGCTCCACTCCATCCTGTTATTGCCGTCAGCCCTTTTTCCAAATGGGGCATAGATTTCATGCACTGTAAGCCCACTTCAGCCGGGGGGCATAACTATGTCATAGTAGCTGTCGACTATTTCACAAAATGGGCTGAAGCGATGCCTGTGTATGCTGAGGATGGCAAAACAACAGCGCAATTCATATTCAATCATATTATAGCTAGGTTTGGTGTCCCACAATCTATTTTGACCGATCATGGCTCCCATTTCAGGAACCATATGATCGAAGAACTAAGTGCCAAGCTGGGTTTTCACCATGAAAACTCAACCCCGTATTACCCACAAGCTAATGGCCAAGTTGAAGCCATTAACAAAGTCCTGAAATGAATGATTCAACATATTGTGGGTACCCATAAATCCAACTGGCACTCATCTCTATTCTCAGCACTATGGGCATATCGAACCTCAGTGAAAAGTGGTACTGGGTTTACACCATTCCAACTGGTGTATGGCCTAGATGCCATTTTTCCGATTGAATGTGAAATTCCATCACTTAAGATAGCCATAGAGCTACTTCCACACACCACCTACGAAGAGGAACAGTTTCTATACCTAGCTAAGCTAGATGAAACTCGCCGCGACGCTGCGTTAACTAATGAAGCCCATAAAAATGCGTCAAAACTCAATATGACAAATCCATTCAACCTCGGATCTTCAATGAAGGTGACCTCGTACTTACATATGATCAAATGCATGATAAGCTCGGAAAAGGAAAACTTGAATCTATGTGGTACGGCCCCTTTGTTGTAAAACGTGTCTTAGAAAAAGGAGCCTATGAACTAATCGATTGTGATGGTACGCCATTGGCACAGCCCCACAATGGGCTATACCTCAAACGCTTCTATGCATAAGGTTTCCCTACGTGGGTTACTTGTTGTACATAATGTACTTAGTTTATTTTGACTCATTTTTTGGTGTGTGCGTAGACCTCATGTATCCACTCTTACTTTGACTCGTGATTTTATGCCCAGATGTCTGTCTACTTTGGATTCACTGACGGTGCAAGCCGACATACCCAGAATCTCGCTTCCGCAGCATGGGTCCATATCACTGTATATAAGAGTGTTTTTTTCAAAATACATAGAGTTTGTGTCAAAGACAAAATTTGGGACCAAATCCCATACAAAAATTTGGGTCTCAAAGCCTACATATTGTATACATGCTGCAAAAAGACAAAAAATACCATCTAAGGAGATCTAGGAGATCTATCATGTCCCTCGTCAGATTCCTCACGCTGCTGGTGATAACACACTACAGCTCGAGCCACCCTCTGAAGAAGTCGGCCAATACGACTAGGAACACCTACAGTATGCCGCTGGAGATGCAAGGGGACGTCATCCAGCCTCATAGCAGGGATACCATGAGTTAAGCCCTGTAGGTTCTTCTCTATATCCCAGACTCCTCCTGCTTCATCTTCGTCCTCCTCCTCTTCTGGAGTGGCTTGGCGATCAACACCACCGCGACGTAATGGCGAGTACCCAGCTGGTCTATGTGGTCCACGATCTGCGACATGCATACGAACATACATTAGAAGTATTTTACACATTCCGAAAAGCAATAAAAATTATATATTCAAAAAAGAAAAAATATATCCATGAAGGTCATACCTGAGTTGTTCCAATATTCGTCCTTTGGCAGTGCCAAGTCGATGTCCTCGCGGAAGTCCACCCCTGCATAGGGGTAGTCATCGATCCTCACTATCTACTCCTCGAGCCAGGAAAAGAAATCCTCACGAAAGGCCAAGCGCTGAGGTCCCCCGAGACGTCCTGCATAATTGTAGCTAGGGTTTTACCCCTAGCTTGTGCAAATGAGCACCTACTAAGGAGAATGGACTCCTTAGTAGCAGTTCAGTAAGTGTGAATAATTAAGCTAAAACAACAATTAAATTACTTCTAAAACATGCATGAAACATAAACATCAAATGAAAAGAATGACTTTTTCTATTAATGTTACCTTCAATGTGAAGGTTTGATGAAGCCCTTTGTAGTGTCCAAGAGGATGCTCCAAGCTTCAATATGCTCCTTCTCCTTCTCCAATGGTGGGAATGGGCCAAAAGTGGCTCTCAAGGTGAAAGTAGTTCAATGGTGAACTAGGGTTTCGAGAGAGATTTTGGCAGAGTAAGGGTGCTTGTGATTGTGGATATGGAATAAGGGATCTCCATCACCTATTTATAGTTTTTTGGTGGTGGAGTGCTGACCCATGGTTTTGGGAAACACATGGTTTTGGGAAACACATGGTTTTGTGCAGCTGTATAGGGTTTTTTCCTCTTTTTCCTCATTATTTTATATTTTTTCTTCCTTTTTTAGGGGTTTTTGCTATTTTTAGAGGAAAAAGGGGGTTTTTTAGCCTTTTTTAGGCTATTTTGATGGTTTTGTGGCCTTTTGGAGGCATTTTAGGCCTTTTGGAGGCTTTTTAATGGGATTTTTTGGGATTTTAAGGGAAATATGGTAGGAAAATGGACAAATGAGCCATATAATGTGGTAGATGAGGTAGTGAACACTTTTTGGGTGTTAACAGATTGCCCCCTGATGTGCGAGGGCAGGAGCTCATCGTATGGCCGATGGACATCATAAGTCATGAATGGTTTTCCTGGGATGTGGAGAGAAGAGAAGAAACAAACTGAAGCCCGGAACAATGATCCCGAACAACTGCAAGAACTAAAAGTACATAACCTCAATAATGGATGAGGAATCATTTGATCATATGGACGAGGCGGGCATTCCCATGCTCGTATCAAGATATAACATAACATAAACAATGGGGTCCAAAAAATGGGGACCTGAAATATACATGACCTCAAATACTGACTGAGGAATAATCTCAATATATGGACGAGGCGGGCATACCCATGCTCGTATCAAGATACATAAAAAACTGTGAGGCCCGAAAAGAGGGACCTGAAAGATACATAGAGAACCACTGTGTACATCATAGGGGTCCAGAGGGGACACAAATCTGGGACATACTGCTGAGCGGATCATGTGTGAGCTGCAGGACTGGTGCACTGGAACAATCAACAGTGCTACTGAGTGTGGTACCAAAGGAACTGATGAGCTGCTGGATCATAGTGACTGGGGTCATACTCTCCATGGTACACTGGACTGGAACTGAAATGGGTACTCAAGGAAGCAGAGAACTGGATGGCTTCCGAATACAATCGCCAACGCAGCCCGGACATCCACGGGAACATACAACTGGGCGTTTCGAAGTGACTCACCAATGTGCTAGAGTCAAGGGAAATCCAGGGTCTTCGACTAAAAACTGATGGGATATAATCCTACGCGATCCTCCACGATGCGATCAAGGTGCTGAAGTCGAGCATGGGAGGAACAACCACTCAGAGAGGCAATGATGATTCCTCTCGGAATAATCCGTAGGCACTTACCACAGATGGTGATAAGTCCAAGGCGTAGGGACCTCTGGGCCTATCCTTTGGAATAGAGGAGCTGTCGTCGACAGAGGGAGACCTGCAACTATCAAGGCAATGATGTTTCCTTGACAGGAGCGCGAGGTACAAGACCGAAATGTGATAGTGCTGATGGCAGGACTGATAAACTGTGGGGGGACAACTGGGCAAGTGGAGTGGAGGGACTCAAACTTCCCTTGTTCAGAGTATGATAATGGGAATGATCTGGCAGCATATGAAACTGACTGAGGGGAAAGGGATCATAGCTGTAATGGATCTGGGAAGATAACTGGCTGAGGGAGACTCAAGTTGGTGTAAAATGGCAGGAGACTGCAGAATACTCTGAACAAAGGTGACCTGATTGGGGGTGCTGCCGAGATGATCGATCATAGTGCCAGGAGGCACAGGAGGGTACTTCTTCATGGGTTAGGGAACTAGAAGAAGCGTATGTAAAATGGTACTGTCGTGTGGATTTTACGAGCCCAGGACAGTTCATGCTCGTGGTTGCTTTCAATTTTAAGGAGTCTGAAAGCGATAAGAAGACTTTGAAATGATGGAATGGTACTGTCGTGTGGATTTTATGAGCCCAGGACAGTTCATGCTCGTGGTTGCTTTCAATTTTAGAGAGTCTGAAAGCAAGTAAGAAGACTCCAGGGGGTTGCTTTTTCGTAGATTTAGTCTCCAAGGCCCAAAGAAGCATAAAAGGATGCAATGAAGAACTCTTCTAGCCGGTGTGACTAGAGTATTCCTTTTTTGTAATTAGTCTACCAGGTCCGGAAAAGGGTTAAACTTATACCAGATAGATGCCCTTTCAGGTACTTTAACGAGCATGAAAGGAAGAAAGATTGCTCGGCGATCTTTTCATTCTTTTAGGAGTCAGAAAAGAGCTTAACAGAAACTCCCTAAGTGCCTTTTTCGTAAAGGAGTTGTCCGGCACGAAAAAGGGATAAAATTATACCGAACAAAAGGAATGGCCAGGCAAGGAGGAAGTGTTCAATCAAGGATCAATAATGGTGACCAAGAACGAGGGTGTTGGGGAACACTGATGGGCCTCCTTGCGGGGTAAATGAAATGGTGGAAAAATAACGAGACATTTGCAGTATGACAGGAGTGAATGGCTCATGTAAAAGTGTGGAACAATCTGATGGCGGCCGATGTGGCGCGCAAACCGAGGCAACAAGGTGTTTGGGACACAATGTTAAAATTGTACCAAGTGAGAGCGAGAAATGATCTCAAGCATCATCACGAGCTCGGAAAAATGAATCCGGCGATATAAAGGGTGTCAAAAATGGGTAACGGCCAATGTGGCACGCACACCGAGGTGACGAGGGCGTTTTGGAAAAATACCCAAAAAATTGGGGGGTGAGAGCGAGAAATGATCTCAAGCATCATCACCAGCTCGGAAAAATGAATCCGATGATATAAAACATGTGAAAAATGGAGAACGACCGATGTGGCACGCAAATCGAGGCGACTAGTGGCATTGGAAAAATGGGCAAAAAATGACGGAACAAAAATAATGCAACGAGGTGACCATCATGACGGTCTCGTCGTGCTGATTCCAGTGGTGGAAACGGTGTGGAAAATGGACTCCGTATGGGGCCAGAATGACCAAAACAAGAAAAAGTCAACTGACTATAAATAGTGGTGGGTCCAACATGACATGTGTCATTTGTACTTGTTGACTTTGACTTGTGATTAGAGTGGACCAGAGCTTAGGTGGCATTTCTGGATGATCCGTCTGGCTGATTTCAGATCCGTGAGATACATGTATTTCATCAAACTCATACCTGCATGTTTTTTAGGGTCGGGGTTTGGGTAGTGGGTCCCAGGGTTTATTTGTACGGTCCACGTGGGGTGGACCGCGGGTTAGGGGGACGAAACCGCGGTTGAAGACCGCGAGTTTCGGGATGAACCACGTGGTTGGAGACCGCGTGTTTTGGGTTGAACCACGCGGTTGGAGACCGCGTGTTTCCTGGATGGAACCGCGGTCGAGTATCGCGAGTTCCAAGGAGGAACACGCAGTTCCCAACCGCGGGTTTAGGGCTGACAGGCGCGGTTGGAAACCGTGACCATATGCCTGACAGCCGTGGTCGGAAACCGCGACAGGAAGCCCGAAAGCCGCGGTTTTGGGCCGAGCTATTAGGGTCTTCTGGGGGAGGGAAAAGTACTTTACTTTAGTTGACATGAGTCTGATGAGTTTACTTTGTGTTATTGGCAGGATGCCGCAGGTTCTCTGGAGAGAGCGGGAGATCCCTGATGAGACCATGGGTTTCATTCGAGGGAATCGCCATGTGCGGACAGTGCTGGGACTGTGCGGACTACTGAAGTTCACACAGATACCCATGATACGGTCAGCAGCATTGCTGCTGAACCGTCTGATCAGCTTCTGGGAGCCGGACATCCAGGCTTTCCGGGTACAGGGTGAGAGGGTGGACCTCACCCTGACCGATGTATACTTTCTGACGGGGTTGCCCTGCCTGGGCAGGGTGGCAGACACACAGCCGCGGGTTGCCGTGGACGTCGACATGGAGGACATGTTGGAGAGGCACTGCGGTCCGGACGCGAGGGTGCATAGGAATGCACTCCTGGTGAGGGATCTACAGGAGCCGGCAGTGCAGGCCATGGCGGCGTGTGTGGTGCGGGTATTGGGTTCCCAGTCACCTGAGAAGGTGTCTGGGGGTCAGATGCAGATGGTAGAGCGCGTACTGGATGGGGTGTACTACGCGTGGGGCCAGATGTTCCTGACCTGCGTTCAGCGACAGCTGACGGCAGCGAAGGAAGATGGTAAGGGATTTTGTTTTGGGTCCTTCTTATGTGCCTTCTTTATGGAGAGGGTACCCACACTGCGGCCACGGGTGCCGATCAGGCCAGGAGGGATGAGGGAGCCGAGGATGGTTCGTTGGGGCGAGATGATGCACCGCCGTGGTGGCGGCGACGTGGGTAGGTACTTTACGCAGGAGTTGTACCTGCAGTGGCTCCAGATACCACTGACACTGGACGACTTCCCGTATCGGGACATGGACTTCACGGGAGATCCGGAGGCGCCACGAGCACCAGGACAGGCATGGGGTCCCGATGGTACGTATGTGTTGTTATTGCATGTTATGTATGTCAAATTTTATGTATATGATAGTAGATAGATATATTGTGACTGACATATGGGTGATCTTGCAGATGTGGGTCCGAGGCCACCTCCAGGACATGTGGCACGGAGAGGTATTGTGGCCGTTCCAGCTCTGCCTGGGCGAGGAGAGGTGCGGCGCCGGGATCCAGAGGTGACACTAGAGTCTGTACGGGAGCTACTAGATCGGTTATTGATAGGAGTGACCGACGAGGGATGGCGGGATGTCGATCCTGATGTGGTACGGGATTGCATGGGGGCACCCCGAGAGTTCAGATCCATCGCGATCCGGGGTGGCGATCTTGGTGGACCGGGTCCGGGCACAGGAGGCCGGAGGAGAGGAGGACTTGCCGGAGGAGGAGCGAGGGGAGGACTCAGAGGCAGCCGATGCAGGCAGTGATGCAGGATACGACTCTCATTAGGGAGTACAGGGGACTCCCCCCGAGTTTTTGTAGCTACGGCATGTATGTTGATGAGGTTGTTAGGAATGTATAGCCATTTTTTGTATAGCTGAGTACAGGGGTACTCAGGACATGTATAGCACTGAACATGTATATTTTTTGATATATATATATATGCACGTGGATGCACTTTTTATATGATGTTGTTTTATTTGTACACACGTGGATGCGCTTTGTGAGTTATGATAGGTTTACATTGCACGTGGATGCAAGTAGGTTAGGATGTTAGGCACATGGATGCCCCTTGTGTATTTGACGTGATGCGACATGATGTATGTTTAGGCACGTGGATGCCTCTATGGATATGCATGTGGTATATGTACATGGATGCAAATGTGGATGCGATGCAATCTTTTTTGGGTTTTTATATATTTTTATGAGATGTTATGTGATGATGATGCATGATGTTACATGGTGTGATTGATATGCCAATCTAGGATTGTGTTGGCCATTTGGTCTGCGACACTATTTTGGGCTCTGGGGACATGTGTGAATGTGATGGATTCAAATTGTCGACTGAGTTGTTTTGTGCGCAGGAATTTTCTAAAAAGGCAGGGATCACGTACCTGGTAGCAATTGTTGAGCTGGGAGACAAGTAGCTGGGAGTCAAGGAACACATGAAGGTGACTTATGCCCATTTGGAGGGCGGCCGTCAAGAGACCGGTCACAGCGTCATACTCCGCCTGGTTATTGGTAGCAGTGCCTATACATATCCCGTCAAGGTGAATCATTTCATTGGAAGGGGAGTACAAGACCCATGCTGCAGAAGCCAGGTTGGGAGACCAGCGGCTTGCGCCATCAGCGAAGCCAGTGTAACAAAGTGGAAGGTGGTCCATCTGTAATCATGCAGAAATGATGAATGTAAGATGATGGTAAAAAAGTGAAAAACAAAAAGAGAGCAAACTGTACAATGCGGACCAACGAGGTCGCAATTTATTATAGGGATAGAGACTCTTTAGGATGCAACCCCTCATGGGGGTTGCGTAAAGGAAGGTCTTCAGAGTCGGTTTCAGTATGAACAGGAAGTTCCTCCAGCCGTGTGTCCATGTGATGGTTGAGAATGGCGGGGTCGAGCCCAGGCATTTTGGCAGAGGGCCAAGCAAAGACATCACGGAACTCGTGGAAGAGTTGTTTGTAGTTCTCCATCTCGTGCTCACTGCAGGAGGCTCCTAGAGTGATGAGTTCAGGGGCACATCCTGAGAACTTTGAGGGAGGAAGAGGATGCTGTTTCTGACGGACGGGGGGTACATTAGGCCATGTGTCGATGTGGTGCTCTATAATGGCGGGGTCAAGACCAGGCATTTCGGTATAGGACCAGGCAAAGACATCACGGAATTCTTTGAAAAGGTTTATGTAGTCCTCAATCTCTTGTTTACTGCAGAATGCTCCTAAAGTGACGAGTTCAGGGGCACGTCCTGGGGCAGCGATATCAACTTGGATGACAGGTGAGATGTTGGCCATGTTCCCCTCTTCGAAGGCGTCAGGAGCAGGAATAGGGTCCTTGAACTAGTCGACCTTGGTGGGGAGGAAGTCTTTGGATTCAACCGCGTATTGGGTAGCGGAGCTAGAGGAAGACGCTTCTGGGATGAAGTAGGAACGATGATGCATATCATCCCAGGGATAATCCAGGGCAGTAAGGGCCTCAAGAATCTCCTCATCGGTACGAAAAGTTTGCGTCGTCAAATCGGTTGACGAGGGGGTAGTGGTGGAAGAGATCATATAGATGGTATTAACCTCTCCGGAAGGTGAAGAGTCTGGGGGGTAGATCTCCTCAATGGTAGGTGGTGCCGTCTCAAGATCCAGATTGTTCATCTCATAGAGAGCTGCTCTGTAATCCGGGAGATCGGGACAATGATGTGAATAATGCCCGTAAATACCGCATATGGCGCAGGAGTGGTTGGTACGTAGGGACTTATCCTTAGGCTTGGGAGTGGGGTTTAGTTAGACAGTTGGGATGTTGGGGTCATCATCGAGCATCGGCATGTGCTTCTGCAATGCTGGTAACTGTGGGCATTGGTGGGTCGCATGGCCCAACTCATCGCACAGCGAGCATTTGGGGGGAGCACGAAATACTGGAGGGTTTTTGACTGTCTTTGGAGGTGGGACAGCAGTGTAAGGTTGTGGGCCTCTGCCCCCAGTGGGTTTGGGAGGAGGAGGGGGAGTCGTGGAGGACGAAGGGGTAGAGACACCAGGAGGTGGCTGAGAGGTAGTAGCCATGGGTTGCACCGGTTGGAGGACGACATCTGGTGTCGGCAAGCGAACGGGAGGCGAAAGATACCAGACAGGTAATCCCAAGGTTAACCCCGGGAGGCTAAGGGTAGCCATAACCGGGGCGCTTACTACTCCTGATGGAGGGACGAGAAAGGGGATGGTATGGATCGGTGTAACACCAATGTGGCTAGGTACCAATGGTGGTTTTGGAAACAAGGGTGGTTGATTGTTAGGTGGTTGGTTGTCGTGGGACAAGGTACATAAGTCAGACACGTCCGTGGGAGCCGAGGGAGGCGGAATAGATTGGAAGGTGGAAGTCATCGGCGCGTCTGAGTAGACTCCAGGTCCCGTAGCGAAAACAAATGAGGTGGTGGCATGAGAAACAGGTTGTTCAACCATGGGGAGAACATTTTCAGGTGCCGCGGGAGCACTGGGATCATAGTAGGTGAGCTGGTCAACCTTAACCACGCGTCCCTCATGGGGGAACATCATGGTGTGAAAGACAGAAGAGGCAACTGCCCGCATGGCATACATGTAGCTGCGGCCAAGTAAAAGGTTATAATCCAATTGGGCATTGATTACCTCAATGTCAATGAGTACAGTTTTGCCACCTAACTGGACGGGTACATTGGCTAGGAGGCCTTGGGGCTGAGCCGAACGACCGTCGTAGGCGCGTAATGCAGTGGTGGACTGCTGGAGAGGAGGGGATCCCAGCTTCTGCCATATGAATGTAGACATAACGCATGTGGAGGCACCCTCATCGATGATGCACCGATGGATGTCAAGATTCCTAACGGAGACAGTAACCTGGAATGCTAAGCTGGAAGGTAGGCGTGGTTCAGACTGGTCTAAATCAAATGCCATCAAATTCGAATCATTTGGGTCAATTCCCCCAATGGCGGAAAGTAAAGTCTTGTGCTGGGAAGGGCAGTTCTTCAAGACTTCTAACGCAGACATGGCTGCGGGAGATTGGGCTAGGTCGTCTACAATGTTGTAGTTTGACGCAGCACGCGCATTGGGGTTATTGTTGAGACGACGAAGTGGGAAACGAGGGGCTTTTGCAGCGCCATCTATGGGAGGGGGAGGATTACGTAACGTATGATCGATGGGATGGGCGTTAGTGGGCTTGTCCGTGGGAGTGGCTTCAGAGGTGGAGCCATATTGGTTCCAACAGGTCTGTAGGTTGACGTTAGCAGATGAGATCATCAGCAAGTGGTGGGTACCTGAGTCAAACATGGGTTGATCAGGAGCGGCGTATGTGATCTGTTGTTGTTGGGGTTGTGTGTTAGCTTGAGGGGCCAACGGCTGAGTGTTCACCACGCCTTGGGTTGGTAAGGGGTTTTGCAGCACCAAAGGGGGTTGTTGAGGTTGGGGGGGTTGGGCGGTGCTTGGGGAGCCGCATGCCCTTGGCGATGGGCCTCGTCAACCCAGAGTTGCCGAGCTCGCTCTAAGTGTGGGAAAGCATGTGTGTAGTGGCCATAGACCCCGCAAATAGAACAAGGATGGTTTGTTCGCAAATTGGGGTTTTTAGCCTGCTTAGGTGGGCGATCAGGGTTTTGATTAGCGGGGGCCGCGTTGTTGTTGTCGGGGGGATTAGCTAGTTGACCAGCTTGGTCTGCAGGTTGGTTGCTCCCCCGATTACGGCCCTTGCCGCGGTTTTGTTGGCCCTGGTTACGTTGGTTGTTCTGGTTTTGCTGCGGGTTTTGTTGGGCGTAGACTTGCCCTTGGGCAGCAGGTGGATTTTGAGGTTGCGCAGGTGCGGGAGCAGGCTGCGGAGGATGATATGTAGGTTGAGGCTGAGCAGGTGCAGTAACTTGAGGAGGTTGCTGATATGGATGCGGAGCGGGTTGTGGGTGTGCCGCAGGGGCTGCCTGGGGCAGATAATAAGCGGGTTGGGCTTGTGAAGGCGCAGGAGCTGGGGCAGTCTGCGGATGGTAGTAAGGCTGAGGGGCGACTGGGGGAGCATAAGCAGGAGTCGCATACCCGAAGCACTGAGGTGGACATGAGGGTCCATGGTGGTGGTGATGTGTCATGGGAGCATACGAGTTGGTTGCTCCGGACTGGGAGGTGGCCCGTGACAGGTCGGGGCCAGGGGTAGGTCGTGCTATAGAAAATGGTTGAGGATGCGAAGAAACACGACCGATGATGCCGTCTGCAGCGTGGGATGCCCCCGGCGCATCGTGCTGGGAGGACTCGCCGCGAGGGGCGTCAGGTATAATGGTATAAAGGTAACCCGACTGGGCGTAAATGAGGTCAAACTGCTATGCCTT
The DNA here is from genome assembly GCA_027924585.1 of Larix kaempferi. Classification (NCBI taxonomy): domain Eukaryota; kingdom Viridiplantae; phylum Streptophyta; class Pinopsida; order Pinales; family Pinaceae; genus Larix; species Larix kaempferi. Next base: position 5,907,300 of record BSBM01000474.1, read on the forward strand.
AAGGATGGCCTCTTCTTCAGACTGGGGTCTTTCTGAAGCTACATCCTTAGCGATAACAGGAAGCAGGGACTTGAGGAACCAATCTAGGAAGATACGGTCGTCTAGTTTGATCTTGCATAAGCTACGGCGTCGACGCCACTCATGGATGTGGTCCGTGATATGGGTAGCTATGTTTTGTCTACAAGATAGAAGGATCTCAACGCCCGCGTCATAGCGGACAGGCAACTGGAAGAACTGCAGGAATGTCGAGGCAAGGGAAGCAAAGGTGGCATGGGTCCCATGAGATTGCTCGATATACCATTTGGCTGCAGAGCCAGTGAAGGTGCGCTGTAGGAGACGGAGTCGAACAGAGTCATCCACTATGGAGTTAGAGGAACACCATAGGTGGAAAGACATGATATGGTTTTGTGGGTCCTCACCGGCCTTTCCCTCGAACTTAGGGATGTCAGAGGGGAGCTTGGTAGGCATATGAGGCCACGTGGGGTCATGTCGAATAGGGTCGTTGGTCAGTCTGGCCAAGTCAGGTAGGTTGAGGCTAGCCATGAATGGCAAACTGGAAGAAGGATGTGACACAGTAGTGGGTTGGACCAAGTTGGGGCCAGTGCCCCCAAGTGGAGGGACAAGATTTGGGGTGGTGCCCCCAAGTGGGGGAATTGAGGTAGTGGAGGATGGTCCAGCACCACCATAGGTAGTGTGAGCCACTGATGTAGTGGGGATAGGTATTCCCGTTGCGGGAATAGGTACCGTGAGGGGAACAGTAGATGAGGGTCCCATGGAGGGCATACCCAAAACAGGTGTAGTAACTGGTGTAGTGGTGGATGTGCCACCAATGGTCCCTATGACAAACGGAGTGGAAGTCGTGCCAGCCATGGGGCTAGTAGGGGCAGTGTAAATAGGGTTCTCAGACTCTTCGTCAGAATCCGAGGTAAAGTAAGGGGCGTCACTATGTGGTGACGGAGTCCTATGTCGCTGACGAGTGGAGTCAAGTGACAAGGCTCTAGATCTGTGATGAGTGGTATCAACGGACAATGATCGGAATCTATGACGGGTGGTGTCGAGAGAACCGTGCTGTGGGGGCTCGCCCCTGAGGCGCCGAGAATGTCTCGGGGACTCAATGGTGACAGATGGTGTCAAATCTATGTGGGTTGAGGTGAGTATAAAAACAGCTCAAAAAATCCTAATGCAACTGAGTGTGCAGAAGGAGAGCTAAAAAGCAAGGCACTCAGGCCAACAACCAACTCAAAACACCCACTGCAGCAGCTGTGCTACAATCGGTGGAGTGTCAATAAAGATGGTCAGAATACCAACAAGCAGCAGGTTTCCTAAAAAGAAAAAATGGTGGACTCACTAGACCAAAGGGAGGTAAAGGAGCATGCAAACACCTAACTAAAAGTATTCTGACTCAACTAAACATATCCTCTGCAAGGTGATGAAATCCAAGTCAGACAATATGAGTAGGAAAGCCAAGTGGCTATGATATCCCCCTACCGGGAGGGACACCGGGTAGTCAATCCTAGAAGAATGGAAACTAAGATACCCCGTTCATGACACGTCCAGAAAGGTGAATCTGCCGTTTAGTTCGTTGACCGCAATACCCCTATACAGGGATATCCTGCGAACCGCGAAAGGTAGCCCTTCGGTTACTGAATGGAGTGCGGTATTCCACTCAGGCCTCCGGAACCAGTCTCCCGACTTCAACCCTCCTAAGGGAGAGGCCCTCTGATAAACTGGTCGTGACCGTGCCAAAAAGTACTAGGGGATTTTGGTTCCCTATTTGGACAACAACTATGTCTCAAGTGAAAGTGACCGAGGGGTGTTATTGGAAGCCTATCCCCCCGACCCTACCTAACTACAATGATTCTTTTGTGTTCCCCAAGTGGGGTTAGAATGTTGGTTTAGTTAGGTACTTTTTAAGGCTCACTTGATTTATGTGACAGAGTGTGTGCTCGTGAGGTGATGAACCCAAAAATAGAAGTGCCACAAGGGGGGCAACTTCCAACTATCAATAAGGCTGAAATTGAAATGTTAACTTGCAAAATTTTCTGAATTAAAAATACTGAAATTTTAAAAGAATTCTGTAAAGGGAACAGAAATTGTGTTGCAGAAAGGCTGTAAGGGAGGGAGGCTGCAGGTAGGACAGAGGGCTGTTCAGATGCAGAAAATATTGCAGCAAAAGGGGCTGGGCTCAAAACAGGAAAAGAGCAGAAATCAGACCGCGGGTTTGTGGTGAAACAGAACAGGCAGACCGCGGGTTTGAGGGAAACAGCGGCGGTCAGGTCGTGGCTTTCGGGCCAACAGACGCAGTCGGGACGCAGAAAATAGGGAAAAAGACGCAGTCGGGTTGCGGCAAAAGGGCTAACAGACGCAGTCGGGACGCCCGAAAGAGGCAGATAGCCGCAGTCGGGACGCGGGAAAATGGCCGACAGGCGCAGTCAGATCGCGGCAAACAGGCTGATTAGCCACGGTCGGAGCGCAGGTAACAGACTTGAATCCGCCGGTAGGGCGTCGGAAGCAGTCTGAGAGCCGTGGTCGGATCGCAGGTAAAGGCCTGAAAGGCGCGGTCGGGACGCGACTGCAGAGGGAAAAGACGCGGTATGCGAAGGCCGAAAGGGACAGGCGAAAAGAAAAAATTAAAAATGAAACCAGAAATTCAAAATCTAGGGGAGTCGCCAAAACTGTAGCTAGGGTTTTACTCCTAGCTTGTGCAAATGAGCACCTACTAAGGAGAATGGACTCCTTAGTAGCAGTTCAGTAAGTGTGAATAATTAAGCTAAAACAACAATTAAATTACTTCTAAAACATGCATGAAACATAAACATCAAATGAAAAGAATGACTTTTTCTATTAATGTTACCTTCAATGTGAAGGTTTGATGAAGCCCTTTGTAGTGTCCAAGAGGATGCTCCAAGCTTCAATATGCTCCTTCTCCTTCTCCAATGGTGGGAATGGGCCAAAAGTGGCTCTCAAGGTGAAAGTAGTTCAATGGTGAACTAGGGTTTCGAGAGAGATTTTGGCAGAGTAAGGGTGCTTGTGATTGTGGATATGGAATAAGGGATCTCCATCACCTATTTATAGTTTTTTGGTGGTGGAGTGCTGACCCATGGTTTTGGGAAACACATGGTTTTGTGCAGCTGTATAGGGTTTTTTCCTCTTTTTCCTCATTATTTTATATTTTTTCTTCCTTTTTTAGGGGTTTTTGCTATTTTTTAGAGGAAAAAGGGGGTTTTTTAGCCTTTTTTAGGCTATTTTGATGGTTTTGTGGCCTTTTGGAGGCATTTTAGGCCTTTTGGAGGCTTTTTAATGGGATTTTTTGGGATTTTAAGGGAAATATGGTAGGAAAATGGACAAATGAGCCATATAATGTGGTAGATGAGGTAGTGAACACTTTTTGGGTGTTAACAATAATCACTCCATTGAGCCATCCATGGATTGGTCGGTGGATTGGGGGGCATTTGTATTTGTGGGTGCAACAATGGCACCCTCACCAAAAAGAAGGTGACCAGGATACTCCCATAGCCGAATTGGGAATTCGCTCCAACCCTACACTTGTGCACTTATTCTTTAAGATTGGCCAACACCGCCTCACACCAGTTAAATACTGTTCCCGCCATACACTCCACTGTGAGATTCATTTGTGTACGGGACACCTGATGGGGACCCGTACTCCCTGCTGCACGTGTAATGGTGAACAATACGGTTTTTACAAGGAGTTCAATAACATCTTTTATGACCACTTTTGCCGCTTTTCTTACTCGAACCCTGACGGAAATACCGAGCAATCAAATCATCTGTGCTTGTTTTCGAGGCTGTGTATCCAGTAAAATTCACTCGGGCTCCTCTTTTTGAGAGGCCTGTGAGAAAGTAAATGTCCTCAAGTTGAATTTTGAGGATATGCTCTCCCACTCGGAAATCTTGAATGTCAGGGTCGCACAATTGAATAAGATGGGTGAGAAGCTTGGGTTGCTGACGAATCCCTTTGGTCTTGAAGAACTTCAGCAAACCACATTCTCGCAGTGCGGTCACAGTCGGTAGGTCATTTTCGGCTGCCAAATCATCTACTTTATGCTCTCTTTCTTTCCAACTGACCATTTTAATCCAAACAAATTGCAAACTCCTGCAAAAGGTCAGGGGAAACATTTAGTAATCATTTAACAACTTGGTTTCAGCAAAAAATTTGAGAAAAATTGATTTTTTCATCTTAAGTTTCGACTTCATCGCACCTAGGGCAAATCTCACCGTGCGGTACTGCAACAGTACCGTGTTTCATTTTAAAGACACAGCGCGGTACTGTCTAACAGTACTGCGTTACCTGATATGGGCCCCACGCGGTACTATGGAGGGTGATTTTTTCCCAATAGGGCTTGCCCAAAAAATTAATTTTTCTTACTAAAAGCAAATGATTCATACATCAAATGAAAGAGAAGCTCGAGAGCTCTTACCTACCACAGACGGTTGTTGAAACGGTGCCCTGAAACTCCCGATATGGATCCCTGAAGTTTTGCTCCTCAAGTGGGTAAAATCTCCTCTTTGGGTAAAAACACAAGTGAAATGGTAACTTTCCCCTTTTACCTATTCTTTATATAGCTTTTTCACCTATTTTTTGCTTATTATTTTATATGGTTAAAATAAATCCCATTTCACATTACTAATATCTGGTTTCATGAGCACTTTATTGCCAGGACCTCCTTTAAAAAGCGATATATTCACAGTGGCATTTATTCACTGTTTGACCTTCATTTTGAGCCTACTTTATCTTTTTCGTGCTTTGGATTAAAACTTGAAAAAGATTCCAAGCGCTTTCATACCCATGTCGTGCTTGTCAAACTCAAGTAAATGGTGTCGAGTTCAGTTAGCTTTACTCATGCTCGTTAAAACGATGAGGAAAGTATTATCCTGGTTGTATTTTATTCTTTTTTCGGACCAGAATAATTAAAAAATTACGAAAAAGACCATTGGAGTCCATAGTTAAGCTCTTTTCAGACTCCCTAAAATTGAAAAGATTGCCAAGTGATCTTGACTCTTTCACACTTGTAAAAGTATTTGAAAGGTCGTCTATTCGGTGATAGGTTACCCCTTTTTCGGCCCATCTAGACTACTTACAAGAAAGGTATACCTCAGTTAATTTTTGCTGGGAGAGTTCTCTAGAGAATTGTTTAACACTTTTTCGGGATTGAGGGACTAAATTTACGAAAAAGTACATTTCGGAGCTTCCTTTAAGTTTTTCAGGCTCTCTAAATGTGAAAAACTACCGAGTTTTCCTTCCTTGGACTCGTTAAAATTTAACATCGAAGGACCCACTTTGGGGAAAACCCCTCCTTTCTCAGGTTCGTAAAACATTTGAGATTGGACTCATCTAAAAGATGAGCTACACCGACCATCCGTTACCCTCTTCAAGCTCGAAAAACAACAAAGAGGTACTCGTCTATAATGTCGGGGGAATATGGGGAATAAGTCAAGTTTATTTTTGGCAGCTTGTCAATCGTTACCTTGGCATGTGTCTATCCCTTGTCTATACTGGGTATCTATTTTTCACTGAGTAATGGTCATCATCCTGAGTCGTCTCCCTGGCCACGAGTCTACTCATTCGGTATCTATCCTCTGTTATCAATAATCCCTGCTGCCAAGTCCTGTTACATGCTGTTATATGTTCAAAGGGTTGCATTGTTCAGAGTCGTTCATTGTGTCAGGCCTCTGCTGTGTCAATACATACTCCATTGTTTCATCATCTTATTGTTCGTTCCGATTTCGTGTCGATGATGTGGGAATCATTATGGCCCACCTTCGACAAGTCTATTCCCGTCGACGCCAAATCACTATCCGGGAATTGGACTTAGAGATCAACCATTAGTACCTTGGTACCTGCATGCCTCAATGGCAGGTTTCCTCATGTTCAACAGTAGGTTTACATCACTGACCTCTGATCGAACAATCTCTCGAGTGCTCGACATCAACTCATATATTTGCATTTCATTGAGATGTACTCCAGATACCTTGGGGATCATCGTCATCATTGGTGATTTCCCTCGCATTTGTTAACGGTTCACATCATTGACCGGTAATCAAATGGTTTCTACCATGTTCAACTTCAACACTTTGTAATCACATGGCTAGATTCGTATCATTTGCGATCGGGTAGAAGACCCTGGGCGCACCTTTGTACGTTGATTGCGTCCAGGTTGCGATGGAGATGTCCTTTGTATTGTCACACAGATCCAATTTTTGTATTGGTCGTGGTTGTGTTATTACCGTCTCATGGATCTACGCTTGTTCATAGTAGCCATGATCTGTCCACAGTCTATATCATCTCAGTATTCATGGATCTGCAATGTATTGGTCGACAGCCATGCTTTGAGTCATTTTTTTCCGAGCATGGGGATGCCTACCTCGGTGGTATATCTAACACTTTGTTTCTGTTTCAGCTCCTTGTCGCTCTCCTCGATGCTATCTCTGCACACTATATTCATAAAGTCTTTCAGCCATCAGTCCCTTCTGACCTCACACTTTAGGGGGAATCTGTTATACCTCCATATTCCACAGTGTCGCATCTCCACCACAAAAAGAGCTGACGACACTTCCCCTATTGCTTTAAACCACTCAGAAGAGAAAAATGATGAGTGAACCTTGAAGGTAAACTTACCCTGGCAAGTTTTCACCCAGCTGAGACTTTATTTACCCTAACTACTGCACCTTGCTCAATTATAAGTGCATGGTAGTCTACACTACCATGCTATGCTTTGTCCCTCCCACGCGGTACTACTGCGTTATGCTCAGACTATTGGGCGCGGTAGTCTTTTTATAGCCCTTTTTCCATGGCTTTTGGGATTTTGGATTATCGAGAGATATTCGAGGATTGGGATCCCTCATTCGATCTCAACTCATTTTCTGTGATTAGAAACCCTGATCCACTAAGTTCTCCCTAGATCCACCCATCTCTCTTGTTAGTTAACCCTACCACACACTATAAAAGAGAGGCATTCCATGGGAAAGAGGGAGGACTCTTAGAAGTATCAAACTTATGATCTTGCAGCCTTGTGGAGATAGCTAGAGGAGGAAGCACTTGGAGCTGGAGGATTGGCTTGGACATCAAGCAACCTTTGTAAGTATTCTTCAAGTTTGTAATAAAGATAACTTGTGTTGTTTTTCCCATTTCATGTGTATTGTACAAGTCCTTAGCATGGAATGTATCTAATTTGGATTTGAATCTAATATTTACTTCAAGGTATTTGGAAGCTTGTATGTTTGTTCTTTGTTTGATCTCAACAGGTTCTACATTGGAGCTTTTGGATCAAGAGCTAGAAGAGGGACAAACGTCAGATTGAAAGGTGAGTCATATCTTTCATTGTTTCTGAATGTCTGTAATCTTGTTGTGAAAGTTAGTTCAGGAATTTCAAGGTAGCATTTTTTTTTTCTTGTTTCTTGCCTTGGAGTTAGTTAGGAATCTACTTTAAGTTAAGAGAATTTTGACTTATCCGTAGGGAAAAATTCTACCAAACAATCGGTCACGGCGTAACGTTTTGAGCTCGCCTTGGGAGCCCGCCACATGTGCACCCAAGGAGGAGCTCGACTTGGGAGCGGATGAGTCAAGTGATGGGGAGAAACCAAGAATAAAGGAAGCAGGTTGGCCCGCGGAAAAGGCACCTGTCTTAATTTTTTTCAAGGTTCCTTCAAAGATGTTCTCGTAGTACTACCTGTGTTGGGTATGCATGCATTGGCACCCATCTTGTATTCAAAATTTTGCATTGGTGTTCGAGCTCCCTTAGATGTACGGATATGGGTCTCCTTACTCTCTTTTCGGCTGCAACAGATCTTATTAGAGCTGGGCACTTCCAATCCTTGTCCTTGAAACCGAGGAATTCCTCAGTGGATATTTAAAGGTCCAAGACCACAAAGAGGTGAATTGAACAATGGTACCGGTTCGATCGATCCAAGCGATTCAATTCAAATGAGGTTGGGGCCTGAGGAACACGCAGGGCATGCCCCTCCTCTGGAAGCTCCAGAGGAGGGCGCACTTTCCGGAGAAAGCAGCTCGTGCATAATTCTAGAAGTTCCCTCTGCAACAAGGTGCGGATCCGCAACGCAGGAGGCATGCCACAGTACATGGAGGTGCTCTGCCTGCAGCTGGTCTCATGGGGGTTGCCTGTACGAAGTCTAAGTTTCTACCGAGAGTTAGACATGTGACAGTCAGCCTAGCCTGTGGAAGACAGCAGTGTGGTAAGGGAAGGACTGCAGACAGACATCGGTCTTGTGGGGACTCTCTTGGGCATCGTCAGCCGAGAGAGAGTGCACCCAGTTGGTTGGAAGATGTTGAGGAAGGATAGCGGTATCGTTGCAGGCAAGGTTGCGGACAGACGGCAGCATGCTGAAGTGGTTTCCCACACTGGGACGGATGATAGGAAGCCAGGAGACTTGCGACGGAGTGCAACAGAGACAGAGTGCAGATGTAGACCATGGATGCTACTGCGGTAGTGCCTAGACACTGGCCGATTGCCCATCAGTTGATGTTGTATTTTGAGCTTCCTAGTGTGGAAGGCTCATGGATGAGGTGCCAGGATGTGGCAGCCCTCCGATGTTATATGTAAGGTCTCTTTGAACCATGAATATTGCAAAAGGGGTGTTAGGCACGTCCGAGTTTGGAGTGCCACCCTCCTATGCATTTCTCTCTTGCTCTTGTGTTTGGCATGCATTTACTGTAGGAAGTGCACATCAAGAAAAAAAGGCTAAGTAAGGAACTGTTAAAGAGATGAGGCATGGGTAATCCGCGGGTTAGGTGTGGCCTGCCGGGCTGGTTTCGCCCCAGGAAGTGCCACATGGGCTATGTGTCACAGCCACAATTTTTGGCTCGTCTCAAGTGACTAACTGTGGTGTGCGACACTACCCGGGAATGTCTTGAGGGTGATACCAGCTCAAATGTTGCATCGGCAGACTACGCCTAAACCTGCCGAAGCTTTTTAGCTTGGCACTTTACTCCTTTACTTGTTTAACTCATAAGCACGTTTACGACAGCATCAACACTTAGCGAATTATCAGCGAATGCAATACGCAATTAAAACACGACGTAGGAATAAGTTGGGGTTTCTAAACAGGCCAACCCGTTTATCGTTTGTATAATCAATTGTTTACAGCAAGTGGAGTTACCCTAAAACTTGGCAGAGCTCCGGCGTGTGCCAAACCAACAACACGCCTTACAATAGATATAGAAATTACAGAATGACAGAGTTGCCCCCTGCTCGGGCGTCCCAACTCAATGAGACCGTCAACTTCTGCAACCCACATATGCTGCCGAACTGTCTCACTGTGCAACTGGAATGAGTGCAGAACCTGCCAAGTTCAGACTCTTCCACAACCCTGCTACAACCTGATTCTGCTGAAACAGACCGTGCGCGAGAACAGAGCTTGGACTGCCTCCCTAGCTCTGTGTCTCCTTGCCTTGTCCGAAATTCCTTGCCTGAACGCGCCCTCCTTCATCTTGGCCTTAAGCCTATATACATGGTTCCGTGTGGGAGGGTGCGGCCCCACCCTGGGTGCACCCTTGCTTGGCGCCCACGTCAACCTCCCACCGACGTGCCATTTGAAATGGTGTTGGTCCAAGTCCCCTGCAAATCCATGCGTTTCAGTCCATTTTGTTGGGTGTCGTCCCTTGCCTCTCGACCCAAGCTCTCCGCCGTGGCTCCCAACCCGAGCTCCTTTCTTGGCTTCCAACCTGAGCTCATTTCGGGGATGCGAACATGAGATCATTTCTTCGCTACGAACCCGAGTTCGTTCTTCCACTGGTGTCTAGTCCAGCTTCCGTTCTGCCCATCGCTTTGGCTTGTTGCGTCAAGTGCCGATCCATTTGGGCGCTGCTCCACGGAGTGTGTGGGCACTTGGCCAACGCACCACTACTCCAACACTTGAGTGTGTCCAATGGTCCAAGGGTGCGCCCCGTTTATTTCCAGTGTGCAGCTGTGCCCCACTCTCGGGCTTGCCATGCGCCGAAGTGTTGTGTGGGCGTCTTCGGTGGGAGTGCACACAGGCTAGGTCCACGCACCCCACTCATCGTTCTGTCTCTGGGTGGCTTTCCTTACTCGCTAAGTCTCCTTGCAGTCGATAATCACTTTTCCCAACCAGACGCCCAAGCCAGCCTCTTGGGGGGGAGTGCAAGACTCCCATGCAAGCGTGGGTGTTGTGCAAAAAACGTGGCTGTGACACTATGTGTCAAAGACACACTTTTTCACTAGTCACCAGCGTCCAAATGTGGTGTGCGGCACTGCCTGGGAAAGACTTGAGGGCATGGCCAACTCAAGCGTCGCACCAGCAGACTATGTCTAACCTGTGGAAAATTTTCAACTTAACACTTGCAACCTCGTTTACTTGTTTATAACAGTTAACATGTTCCTGTTGCATCCACACTCAGTCAATTTTACATATGCATGAACATCAAGTAAACAACACACACAAGTGTAAGTTGGGGTTGCCAAACCATCAACCCTTAAGCTTTGTATAATAAATCGTTTATAGCAGGTGGAATTTCCCTAGCAAAGCTCCAGCGTGTGCCCAATAAGCAGCACGCCTTACAATAGATATACAAAATACAAAGAGAGAGTTAACCCTTCCAACAGGCGTCTAACTCCTGAAACTGCCCGCTGCTGCAAACCCTTGCTACTGCTGCGGAACTGTCTCACTGTGCAACCGCATTGTGTGTGAACCCGCCAAATTATACGTTGTAGCAGCACCTTGCTGTGGCCGGACTTCCCTAGAAGAGACTGTGGGGAAGGATAGAGCTCGGATAGCCTCCCTATCTCCGAACTTCTCCCTTAGCCAAATTTCCAACTTAGTTGGAGCTACCTTCTTGGCTTCTTGCCTTAGCCTTTTTATATGATGTCGTGTGGGAGGGTGCGACCCCACCTTGGGCGCACCCTTGCTTAGCACCCACGTCAACTCCGCACCGACGTACCATCAAACGGCCTCCGATCCGCGATCTGCATGTCATCGGACAAAGTATTCCACAAGCTGCGCACCTTCAGTCCACTTCCGCAATCCATGCGCCTTTCGTCCACTTTTGCGGGCTGCGCGTCTTCAGTCTGTCCCGACTTCTTGACCGGATCCCATCTCGAGTTTGCATGCTTCCATCCCAAGCTCGCGGGCTTCTGTAGGGGCTTTAATTCTGATTTCAAACGAGCTTCGAACACGAGCTCGTTTGGCTCCCAACCCGAGCTTGTTTTCTCGGGCTTCCGACAGGAGCTCATTTCCTAGGCTTCCGACATGAGCTCATTTCCTAGGCTCCCAACCCAAGCTCAATTCCTAGCCAACATTTGTGGCGAAGTGTTGCAACACTTGTGCATTTTCTTCTTGGAGTGTATGTGGGCACTTGGTCCATCGTGCCACTACTCCTACGTCCGTTTGGTTCAAGGGTTGGCCCGGCGCCCCTTCGTCTTGCTGACTTGTGATTTTGCAACTGCGCCCCACTCTCGGGCTTGCCATGTGCCGATGGGTGAGTGTGGCGTCGTTTGTGGGAGCGCGCCCATGCTTGCTCCGCGCGCCCCACCGTTCGGTCCATCACTTGCAACCAAACTTCGTTTTTCCCAAGCCAGCCTCTGGGGCGAGAGGGCAAGGCTCCCATGCAAGTGTGAGTGTCGTGCCGGAAACGTGGCCGTGACACTATGGGAAACGGAAAAGGTGAGTCGTGCCGGTGAGCCCGTGACGGATGGTATTGGAGCTTCAGTTTCTGCGAGAGCATCGAAACCCCGTGACTTAGCGCATTTTTTTTTCCCACGACGTGCATCGGGAAACCCCAACTTTCCCCGCGACTTAGCCCATTTCTTTTACCTAGCAGTGTGTGCCGGGAAACCCCAACTTTCCCTGCGACTTTGCCATTCTTTTTTCCTCGCGGTGTGCATCGGGAAACCCCAACTTTCCCCGCGGCTTAGACAAATTTTTTTTCCCCGCGGCGTGCATCAGAAAACCCCAACTTTCCCCGCGACTTTGCCATTTTTTTTCCCCACGGCGTGCCCCGGGAAACCCCAACTTTCCCCGCGAGTTTGCCATTTTTTTTCCCCGCGGCATGCACCGGGAAACCCCAACTTTCCCCGCAACTTTGCCATTTTTTTTCCCCGCGGCATGTGACAGGAAACCCCAACTTTCCCCGCGACTTTGCCATTCTTTTTTTCCCGCGGTGTGCGCCGGGAAACCCCAACTTTACTCGCGACTTTGCCATTTTTTTTCCCCGCGGCATGCGCCGGGAAACCCTAACTCTCCTCACAACTTTGCCATTTTTTTTTCCCCGCGGCGTGCACTGAGAAACCCCAACTTTCCCCGCGACTTCGCCATTCTTTTTTCCCCGCGGCATGTGCCGGGAAATCCCAACTTTCCCCACTACTTTGCCATTCTTTTTTCCCCGCGGCGTGTGCCAGGAAACAACAACTTTCCCCGCAACTTAACCCATTTTCTTTTCCCTGCGGCGTGTGCCGGGAAACCCCAACTTTCCCCGCGACTTTGCCATTTTTTTTTTCCCCGCGGCGTGCGCCGAGAAACCCCAACTTTCCCCACGACTTAGCCCATTTTTTTTTCCCCGCAGTGTGTGTTGGGAAATTCCAACTTTCCCCGCGACTCAGCCCATTTTTTTTTCCCCGCGACGTGCGTCGGGAAACCCGAACTTTCCCCGTGACTTAGACCATTTTTTTTTCCCCGCGGCATGCGCTGGGAAACCCCAACTTTCCCTACGA